>JAQQTP010000085.1:19995000-20407500 GCA_029884605.1 Ormosia emarginata
ATTACGAACTTTATCAGAAGCAATGATGTATCACCAATGGTGATGATGTGTTACTGACGTGACAATGATGTGGATATTACATGGTGATGACGTGACATAATCAATGAGTGACATGACATCACTTATGTTAAGGAGATGACAAAATTGTGACGGGAGTCAGGAGGACCACGTTGATAAACGATTTGCAAGGAACCAAATTGAAAAAAAGTAAAAGATAAGAGATCAAATTGAAAAAAAAATAAAGATAAGGAATTAAAATGCATATTTTACTTAATAAATATTAATTTTAAATTAATTAGTTCTTATTTTTAAGCCTATAAAATATTTTTACAAGTAGTTTAAAATTATAACTAAGTTAAAGTAATAAATATGTCTCATAATCCTCCTAAACTAATTAAATTCAAATAAAATTATTTTTTTAATTTTAATTTTGATTTTAAAATTCAGATAAACTACTTATACAAACTCTGAAATATAAATTAACTAGTTAGTAACTCATGCATTGCACTGGATTTTTTAAAATTTTAATGTGCATTTATAATATATTTTAAAGACTTAATTTTTAGCATGTTATACACATATAGAATGTTATGAATTTAAATTTTTTAATTTTTTAAAGTTTTATTTTAAAGTAATGAAAAAATAATTAATAAATAAATAAATAAAATTCTATCATAATTTAGAATTAAAGAAGATGGTATGAAGGAATATAAAATTTGATTAAAGATAATTAAGGGAAAAAATATTGATTGATAGAAGAGATGATATTGAAGAAATAACTTAGTAGAAGTTAAGGAGAAGAAGCTCTCTCATAAAATAGAAGCATATATGAAAGAAAATATGAAAATAAAGTTTAAATAAAAACATGTGGTAGTCACATAAAAAAATAGATGTAATTATATAAGAAGAAGAGTATAATTTAAATTTTATCAATCTCATAAAGAGTATTCTTATTTATAATCTATAAATGTAGATGAGTCATTCATTAACAATTACACGGATTATTGCTTACAAGTTACAACATTTGAGCGGTCACTTGATCGGTCAGTTTTTGTGGCTCATCATCAATCAAATAACAATGCTATATATTTAGGGAATTCGTGTGGTAATATGATGGATTTGGTATTTATAATGAGTTTTCAAATATATATTAAATATTGAATTTATAATAAATATTTAAAAATAATTAATAATTAATGAAACATTTGATAATTTATCTTAGATATTAAACCTTGAAAAAAAAAAGATAAATACCATAGAAATCTTATATATTTACTAGTAATGTATGTTATCTAATAGTTGAGATTATTTATTAAAAGTAACTATTAGATGAAAGTAAATATAACGGTTGAAAATATAATACTTACATATATAAATTGATATATATATATATATATATATATATATATATATATATATATATATCTTATCATTTAATTATAACTAAGCTTACTTTTTTTTACACACATATATTATAATCCTACCACTTATGCAAATGTAGAAGAGATAAGTGTAAAAATAATGTATAAGTAATATTTTTCTCAATCAAAAGCCCTCCACTTAGCCTTTATTTTCTTCAATCTACTAATTAATCTGTTGAGCTCAAATATATTATGAATTACCTCACAATATGTGTCACTACTTTTTCATGTTTTACACTATGATTTAACTACTACAACCTGACCTGGTTGGTAAATAATTAAGTTTAAATTTAGCGGTTAAGGGGTTTTTATAATGTCAAGAATTTGAGTCTATAAGAAAAGCATTTGTTGAAAAAAACAGTTTTAGTATCACAAGGAAAGATTATTTTCACATTCAATGAACATGGGAAACATTGAAAGAATAATAAAGTACTACAAACCACTAGTTGTGGCTTAGTTAACCCAGTGAGTTGGACAAACTTTACTTATGATCAAGGCCAAGCCAACAATCAAATTAGAATTAGTCTCACAAGAATGTGAATACATCTCCTCATCTGAAAAAAGATTAAGTTTTACAATTTGAACTAAATATGTGTTTGCCACACTTCATCCATTAATCATGAGAGCAAAACATAGTTATTTATTTTTTAAATTTATTTATTTAGAATGAAATTGCAACAAAAAAGAAGTCTCATATATATGGTTTCCCTAGCCTCATCAAGCTCTCTTACATAGATACAATGGACTTGGACAATGATTGATGGCAATTAATTAGCTTCACACACTGGAGAGGGCTCTCTGACCATCAGTTGTGTTTGCCTCCAAGAGAGGAATAGGGTCCGTAGACTTTCTGCGTGCATGTCTCTACATGAATCAGGGTACTGCAACTGAAGCGTTTATGTCCCAAACTGTAGCTGTGTAACAGAATATTTATTCCTATCCGTAGGTGGTAAATGCATGGCAATCAATATTGTGGGGCACATCTTTAACGCGCAAATAGGCAGCATTTTCATCAGAATGGACAAAATTGTAGGGCATACACAAGTCAAAGTTGATGCACCATGATGAGCAAGATTGGCATCTGCCAAATGCAAATGCATTATTTGGAATATAAAAGCCCCCTGTAAACCTTCCCCTTTTGAATATCTTCTCTCATTTCTTCTTTCGTCAATTTTTGTTCTTGTCTTTGTGATTTTGACATAATTTTGCTTTTAAAATATATTGATACAATCTATACAATAAGAGTTTATATTCTGTCTTTTTTCCGTAGTTTTTTCTCTAAGGTAAAATTTAATTATAGATTCATGTATACATTTGTTGTATTTTTATTAGTTGAACTAATTATTAATTTGCATCAAGAGGAGAAACATGAGGAGCTTTTGTTTTGAGATCATGAAAGAGGGATTTTTCTTGCTAATGCTGTTCATTGCGTGTCCTTTTTCCCTCCAGAACTTGTAAGTGATTAAGCATGGGATTACAAGGTGTGATAGTAATAAACTTAAATAATGAGTAAATAGCAAGTCTTAACTACCACTTGTGCTTTTTTGGTTTACATTTTTCTCACCAGAAAAAAGAAATAACACTTTCTGAGACACTTCTACAGAAAATAAATGAGTTCATACCTTGGTCAAACAGACATTTAATCCGATGCAAAATGTTAAACAAACGTTATAATAATATGACCTACTAATAAAATACCGCCAGTTTGAATTGAATCTAAGACTTTTACATAACATAATAAACTCAAATAATGAGAAAATAGCAAGTCTTACCGGCTACTTAGTGCTTGTTTGGTTCTCATCTTTCTCACGGAAAAAAGGAGAAATAACACTTTTCGAAAGATACGTTTACAAGAAATAAACGAGTTCATGCTTTGGTTAAACAGACATTTGACCCGATACAAAATGTGAAACAAACATTATAATAATACAACTTATACTAATAAAATACCACTAGCTTGAATCGAATCTAAGACTTTTACATAACATAATTTGAAGATTTAATAGCTCAACTAAAAATTTTCACTTATCATTTTGTTTATAAATTTTATTTTTAAATTTAAAATAAGCTAATTCAAGCATATTATTATTTTTCTTTGTAACTTATTTTTGTAAAATTGTTACTTTATGTTATTTATAATTATACCCAAAAGAACACTTACAAATGTGTTTTATACAATTTATATATTATAATATTCGATTAAACTTTTGAATGATTAGTAGATGATTAACGCATAGGAATAGGATTGCAGGGTTTAACTTACATTGATTAGTACAGATTTAATAATTAAAGAAAAAAGTAAAAATAGTTAAAAAATATTAAACTAATTAAATTAAGTATATAAAAGAGAGAATTGGATACGGACGAATCATTATATATACTTGTATAATAAGTTCAAAGGAAAACTATGGAATTCAATAGTAGTCTTAGTAAAAGTAGACTCCAATCCTAAGTGAATTTTATTTGTAATATCAAATATTCAAATTTTAAAGTCTTCATTTTGAAATTTTTTTTAACCTAAGCAATTGCTAAAAATAAAAAAAAAATAAATAAAGGAAAGTTATGAACTATATGATATTCCACTAACCAAATGAATTTCTCTGTGATTAATTAACACGTGTAATTGAAGGTTATGATTTATATTGATCAAAGTAAAAACTCAACAAAGAAAAAGTTAAAAAACAAAATTAAAGCATTAGAAAATCAAACTAACGAATATAAAGAGCAGAGTTGGATACCCACCAAATGATTGTGCTTATAAGTTCAAAGGAAAATACTGACCTGTAATACTATTCCATATGAAAATTCCTCCATTATAGCATCTCTTAGATGTACATATACCAAAAGCATATATAACATATATATCTTCCATTCCAGTAATTACTTTTAAAACCAACCAATATATATACTTCTTTTCTAAACCTATTTTTTGGGATACAATTAGGCTATATATAAAATTACCATAATTAACTTTTTAATCTTTTAACATGTAAATTTTTGTTTTCAAAAACATGATTAGCATTAGATGTTGATGAAAATGAAAGCTTAACAAAACCATATTAACAGCAGAAAAAGTTGATCCATTAGATTATAATGATGATGATGAACCTTCATCTCTTTCTTAGTACTAACAACCATGAAAGAAGCACATCTCCTTGTGTGCTGCAAACAATTACAGTATGCTAGTGTTTTAGTTTGTTCTCAGTGAGGTAACTCACAACTTACAAGATTCCTCCTGGTGGACCCTCCTTCAAGGGTTTATGACTCCATGTGTGATGCTGGCATTTTCTGCTATGGGAAGGGCCCTGTTACAATACAAAGGGTTGGGTCACTGTCCCTACAATTTAAGCTCCTTTTCTTCTTTTTTTCTATTCCCCCCCTATCAACCTGTTTTGTTTTGCTTCCCAATTTTTTATGCGCCACAATTTAACTTTCATTTTTCTGATCTCATATTTTACACCCAGAATTAGCACTCAAATCCTCATCTTCTCTTCTCTCTTATTGTATGTTTCGGACAAATGGCTAATGAGTTTGTGCAAATAGGAAAAAAAAGAACAATTAATTCATCAAAACAAGATAAAAAAAACAATGAAAGAAGAAGAAAAAATCACTGACAACATTTGAAGAGTAACAAAACTGAAAAGGAAAAGAAAAAGACAACCCCTATTAATCGTTTCTCCCATTTAAACCACCATGAACATAAAACAAGAAGAAAAAAAATAAAATAAAAGAGCAGTACAATAACATTAATCAAGGTCTCTTCTTCTTTATTCATTATTGTGGAACCTCTGAAGCCTGAACCTTTCTCTATATTAAATTCCCCTCTCCCTCCTCAACTTATTTATTTAGCTCAAAAAAATAAATAATTCATGTTTGTAAAGTAAAAAAAACATATAATCTTACTGACTATATGCTAGTACCAAGTACCACCAATCCACATTCCCCACCATACTACCCCAATACCCATGTGTCATTATGCTGTGCGTGCATATTCAAGTTCTTCAACACAACCCCACAACCACCATTACCATCCACCACCGGTACCACCACCACCATCGGTTTCTGCCCCCACACTGCCACCTTCCGACAACCCCTGCACCCTCTCTGACCCACGCCACACCCCCACGCTCTGATTGATGCACCTTCTTTTGCCCCATTTGGCCCTCTCACTCAGCAGATGCACCCACTGAAGCTGGCTTGCTTGCCACTATCTCATAGTTATTACCACCTCCTTCATCATCTTCATCTTCATCTTCATCTTCATCACCAACATCCTTCTCATCATCATCATCATCATCATCATCATCATCATCCTCTTCCTCCTCATGGTGCCGCCGGTCCATGGGGTCATTCTGCACGTCTTCCATGGTCACCTCCTGCCCTGTTGGAGGCAGCGCCTCCACCTCCTGCTCAGGAGGCCACTGCTGCTCCGGCCGCACCATGAGCGGTTCCATCATGCTCTCGGGCTTCAAGGGACTCTCGAGCTTGTTCTTCTCCTTGTATAGAGCATCCAACTGGTGAAAATAAGGACAAGTCTTGGAATCTTCTGGCCTCCTCTTGTTACTTTCTTTCACTTTCTTGAAATACTTGTTGATGTTCTCCCATTTCTCTTTGCACCTTTTGGCACTCCGGTTGTATCCGATCTTCCTCATCAACGTCGAGATCTCTTCCCACAGTGGCCCTTTTGGACCATTTTCCTGGTACTTGGTATCTAGGCTCGTCCTCAGCTTTATCAGTGCCTGAACCTCCACTTTTGGCCACCTCGAAGAGCTTGCTGGCATCAAATTCTCACCATTATCAGCTTTTACGATTTCCATATTGGTCACTTGTGGTTGCGGCTGCTGCTGCTGCTGCACCTGCACCTGCACCTGCACCTGATGATGCTGATGCTGCTGTTGTTGTTGTGGGGCCAATGACACCACAGGCTGTGCTTGTGGAGCTGGCGCCACAGGCGCAGCCTGAGAAACTGGTGTTGGTTGTTGCACTGTTGGTCTTGGTCTTGGTACTAGTGGTGGTGTTGGTGTTGGTGCTGGTACTAGTGGTGGTGCTGATGCTGATGCTGGTGTGGTTGCTAGTGACGCATGTTGTTGTGGAACAGTGATGTTATTCAATGCCGTCCCAAGATTTTGTTGTTCAGCTATCTTCTGCAAGAACGCCATCACGGCTGCATCTTTAGCCGCAGCTATGGATCTTTCTTGTGCCAGAATTTCCCTTTCCCTATTGATCCTTTGCATCTCTTGCATTCTCCATGCTTCTTCTCTAGCCGCTCGCTCGTGTTCTCGCTTCTCTATGGCTTCCAAGAACCTCCTTTGCAGCTTCTCTTGCTTTTCGATCACCTCCTTCATTAGTCTCTCGAAAAAGTCCTTCCACTTCCTCTTCCGCTTGCGCCTTCCTTCCAATGTCTCGTCCGAGGAAGTTGAGGAAGAACTGGAGTTAGACAAGAGATCGGTTGGGATGTTGGGAAAAGAAGGAGGGGTGATGGTATGAGGAGGGTTACTAGTAGGGTTTGCTGTTGATGATGGTGGGAAATATGTAGGGTTTGATGGTGGCAAATATGTAGGGATTGTGAGGTTTATTGATGGGGTAGTACTAGTAGTAGTAGTAGTACTGAGAATGCCTTGAGGCATAGACATGGGGAGTGTAGTTGTTGATGGAAGAGTTGTGGCATGTGAGGGGGGAACACTACTGGGAGTGGTGTTAGTCGCTGAAGGCATTGGCACTGTTGTTTTTGTTGTTGTTGCTGCTGTGGTTGGAAGTGGCAATGATGCAGTTGTTACCACTATTGATATTGGTGTTGCTTGTAGTGGTGCTGTTTGTGGTGGTTTTGAAGGTGTCGGGGATTGAGTTGCTGCAGGGTGGTTTCCTTCAAGGGCTTCTAATTGATCAAAAAACCGATAAGTTTTGCCATCTGATTTGCCACTTCGACCTTCCTTGGTTCTCTTGTGGTACTTGTAAACGTTCTCGAATTTCTCTTTGCACTTCTTGGCATTTCTGTGATAGCCATGCTCTGCCAGCTTCCTGATAAATAAATTGCCCAAAAAGAACACAAATAAAAAAACTTGCTTTCTGGATTTATCTTATCTCATCAAATTCAGCTAAGAAAACATAAGATAAGAAGCATTGGGAGCATAAGATAATAAAAAACAAAATATTAGAGAAATTCAAGTTCCAAAAATGGATGGAAATGGGGAGGGGAAAGCAAGTAACTGAAGAGCTGAAGATAGGCTAGAGAGAGGAGAATATATCAAACTTGGTGAAATTGGAGTAAAGTTAAGTTCTAATAACAAATCCCATGAATTGGTGAACAGAAATGTTTCCCATGGAAAACACATGAACCCAAGTGAGAAGATTTTACAATCTACCTTAATACCCCACAAAGAGTGGGCAACTGAAATAAGGGAAGAAGAAAATCTTGCTTCTGGGGACTCAATTCAAGTTGGTAACTTACTTGGAAAATAGAACATGTATCAAAATGAATGTCAGAAAAGCAAATCACATCCAAGTCATACATGCTGCATATATATCTGAATTATTTTTATAAGCAGTTTATGTTTAAATTCCAAGAGAAAAAAAAAAGAGGGGGGGAGCAGAATTTAAGAATGAAAAAATAAAATAAAAAAGGAACTGTAAAAGGAAATTAACAAATCCAAATGATAGACTGCAAAGAGAGAGAAAGAGAGAGAGAGAGAGAGAGAGAGAGAGAGAGAGAGAGAAGGATAGAATTGAAGTGAAACACATTCCCAAGAGATTAGAGAACAACACTTGAAGCAGAATTGAGGGTTTTCAGATCTCTCGGAAGCTCAAACTGGCATTCAATTGAAGTGAAAATCTGAAAAAACCAAGAAACACCCCAAAAGAAAAAAAAATCAAAATTTAAAAAAAAATCAAGTACTTACCTTGACACCTCTTCCCACAAGGGACCTTTAACACTGGCATCTCGAAACGCCACGTCCATATCTGACCGTATCTTCAATAAAGCCAGAGTCTCCTGCCTTGGCCACCTGTTGCCACCAAAGCTCCGGTCACCCTCCTCCCCTCTACCCCTTTCATCATCTCCTGAATTTGATCCTACACCACCACTACCACCACCACCACCACCACCACCGCCACCGCCACTACCGGCTACCGTGTCAGCACCGTCATGTGCTCCTCCTCCTGCTACCAAAGCTCCTGCTGCTGCCACAGCAGCCACTGCATCTCCAGAGCTACCTCCTCCTCCTGTTCCCAACACAGCTGAGTCCCCCAGCATAGGACTCTCTCTGTTTCCTTCTAAAGTCTCTATCTATCTATCTATCTATCTATCTATCACCCTCTCTTTTTGTTCCTCACAAAAAACAGCACAGAACCAAAGCAATTACAGAGGAGAGAAAAAAAAAATTAAAAATATATGGTGGGAAAATTAAAAAGGAGAGAAGAAAAAAGGGTGGTGAATTCTTTGATGGGTTTTATCATATCATAGATAGATGTATGTATGAAGTGTGAACGTGTGTGTTTGGTGAATTTATTAATTTATTTGGGTTGTGGGATCTGCTTGGCAATCTCAAGAAGTTATTTGCTTTCTTTATTTTTCTTTATTTAATTTATTCATTCATGTCAATAATAACAATAGCAATAAACATTTCCATTCTTTTATTTTTTATTTTTTCAAAAAATTTCTAAAAGTAGAGAGAGGCATCATCTGGTGGGGGTAAGGTAAATTCATGCACCTGGGTGGTCTCACTGTAATAATAAAGTGGCACAGAAAGATATATACAGATATTAATTATTTATTATTTATGCACAGAGAAAAATAATAATTATTAATTATTTTTTTAAAATAATACTCTTTATTAAGAAATTTAAATTAAAAATTTTTATATAAAAATATTTTTTAATTTTAATATATTAAATATTTTATTTTTTATAAAAAATTCTTATTTTAAACTTTTAACAAATGAGTTAAACGCACTTAGTGAAAAAACAGTTTACAGAATTTTTTGAGCAGCTGCACATAGAGACGATAGAGATAATAAGTCGGTTTTTGTCTGTGCAGCTAAATTTAGTTAAAGGCCGGCCCATGTGGGTCAGCTTTTTCTTTTTCTTCATTTTTTACTTTTCTTTTTATTTTTCGAAATTTATTTATTTAATTTTCTTTTCTTAGAGTGAAGATGAAGATTATCTTTGCATGTTTTTTCTTTGGTGATATTTTTTTTTTTTGGTTTTTTGGATTTCAGTGGCAGTTGGCCACATTGAGTTGAAATGACCAAACTGGCCCTAAACATGGTTCTTGCATTGACCTTTAATCATTGAAGCTTAATCTATGGTGTGTTTTTATTTAGATTTGCAGGTTAGTGATGTGGGCTTGTCCCCTTGTATTTAAGAGGTTCTAGTTTTTATTTTATTTTCACAATGTTGACCCGCGAGATGCCCAAAATGCCCCTAATTTGTAAAGTTTGTTAACTTGAAGAAGAAATGAAACCCTGTACTGTGTGGGACTCTACATGTGGCGTTTGGGGTCCTACCCTGATGGTGACCATTGCAATTTTGACAAATTGTCCTTAATTGACAAACAAGGGCAGTTAAAAATATCTCGTTATAAAGAATTTAAAGAAGAAACTTCAAAGAATGATATTCACACAAATTATTTTGAAACTGAATCTGTGAATAAGGGGAAAAAAGTGCAAATGGTATTAATCAAAATTTTGAAATCACCAAATTTATTTTCTTATTAAGATTTAATTTAGTATTTCTTGAGATTAGGAATAAAAAAAATTCAAAGATAGGTTTTTTATATAAGATTTATCCTATGTAGAATACAGCGTTAAATAAAGTACAAAAATAATTTGATGCAGGTCATGTTATTAGACCAAGCCATTTATGAACAGAAGTAAATGGTGGCCAATTCTGTTGGATATGTGACCTACCGTTATAAATGGCATCAAAATTTTGATGGCCATGACTATCTCCACCATGGATGGATTCTATGGAGAAAATTATTGGATTGTCAAACCCAAAACAATAGAGGGAAAAGAGAGAGAGAGAGAGAGAGAGAATTGGCCAAGAACAGTATCTTAAGTGGTACCAAATATATATGTTAGGAAATTGCTTGATTTTAAGATCAATCCCACCCTTATTGCTTTACTTGAATTTTAACTAATTTTTCTTCTCCTCACATTAAAAAAAAAACTTAAATTGGGCATTATAAAGCCAATGGAAGTGGTGTAATTTATTAGATGGCTTTTTATGTACACTTTTGTGTGTGCGTGTGTAGATAAAAGGCTTGAGAGCAAATGTAAGGAAAAAAAAAAAAAAAATATAGGGTAAGTGCAAGCAAAACAAACTACAAAAGATTTGATCCAAAAATCAAGCAATTCGGAACAGATCTTATAATACTTAAACTACATAAACTTAAGCTCGTGCATGGACCCATATACATATATTATATATCAAAGACAATGGCTTCTACCAATATACAATTATGGCACCAGCGCTATGCTATGCAATGCAAACGTTACGTTTCTTTTTCAAATTTTAAATTCTAAACCCCCTCCCCTACGGATCGTGGCACTTGCTCTTGAAAATGACTTGTTATTGTGATAAGATAGTTGAATGTTGAAGATTTTTCTCCTTTTTTTTTCCCTTCTATTACTGTTTTTTTTTTCCATTTTGGGTGTGTAGAGTAGTGTTTGTTATTTTAGACTCCTATTTTCTACTAAGATAAGAGTTGGGTACCGTGGAAAATAATTTGCAATTTTTTAGAGAGAATATCAAAGTTTAAAATTTAAAGAAAACAATTGATGGAAAGACTTCTTAATTGCAACAGTAGCCGATAGGTTAGTCTTATACCATGCTTACTAAAAAGAAAAAGCTCCTATTTGCAAACACTATTGCTTATAATTAGTACCATAATAATAGCTACAAGGGAAATACTGTTTGGCACGAACTAGAATTCGTGAAAGGTATCGCGAATGAGTAAAAGTGGAATGCAACGGTTACACAATACATGAGTTTCAATTTTTTTAAAATAAAATAAAAACTAAAAAATGACACTAATTTATAACTAAAATCATTCATTTGTGTGTGTTTCACAAAAAATGCTTCATGTGATTCATCATCACTCTAATTGCAAATGCATTTTGGGTAATTTAATTTTTTGAAAGGAGGGTTTTTTTTTTCCGGATAGATAGTTAGGGAACTAGCTTAGAATTAGTACCATAATAATATTGCTTAGAATTAGTATCATAATAATAGTTGCAAGGGAATTACTGTTTGGCACAAACTAGAATTCATGAAAGGTATTATGAATGAGTAAAAGTGGAATGCAACGGTTCCACAATACATGGGTTTAAGTTTTTTAAAATTTTAAAAACAAAAAACGACACTAGCTTATAATTGAAATCATTCATTAGTGTCTGTTTCATGAAAAATGTTTCATGTGATTCATCATCACTCTAGTTGCAAATGCATTTTGGATAATTTAATTTTTCAAAAGGATTTTTTTTTTGTAGATAGATAGTTAGGGGATTGGCTTAGAATTAGTACCATAATAATATTGCTTAGAATTAATACCATAATAATAGTTGCAAGTGGATTACTATTTGGCACAAACTATAATTCGTGAAGAATAATTTTAATTTTTTTATATAATCTTTTTATTAATTCTCTTAATTATTAAATAAAGAAAATATTAAATATTTTTTATGTTTTTAAGACATTATATGTATTTATTTTTTTATTTAATATTTTTTTATTTAATATTAAGAAGATAATTAAAAAAAACTTTTAAAGAGATATAAAAAATTTATTCGTAAAAAGTATTACGAAATGAGTATGAAAGAAACCCAATTCAGTTGGTCAGTTAGTTAGTTGATCTGTTTGTGGTTATTGTTATGTTTTCTGTTATTGGCCTATATATATATCCAAGGCCTATTGCTAAATCAATTCATTTAATATATTCAATACAATACAGAAGAGTTTTATTCATGTTCTTATGTGTATTTTACATGGTATCAAGAGCCAAAATCCTGAAGAAGTGAAGTTACTCATTATC
Source organism: Ormosia emarginata (assembly GCA_029884605.1). Lineage (NCBI taxonomy): Eukaryota > Viridiplantae > Streptophyta > Magnoliopsida > Fabales > Fabaceae > Ormosia > Ormosia emarginata. The sequence goes on from JAQQTP010000085.1 coordinate 20,007,451, forward strand.
TCACCTCACCATGGCTAAGGAAGATGAATCAAAATCGCCAAAGGCTGATGAAACCCTGAACCATGAAACCAAAATCACAGGTAACGAAAATCATATTGATGTTATGTCACCCATCTACCTTCATGCATCGGACCATCCAAGTCAAGTGTTCGTTAGTGAGCTTCTTCATAATTCCAATTATGGGGAATGGATAGCAGACATGGGTAATGCTTTGTACCCCAAGAACAAGATTGGGTTTGTAGATGGAACCCTACCCATGCCAGAGGTTTCTTCTCCCAATCTTGCTCATTGGATGCGGTATAATGCCATGGTGAAAAGGTGGCTGAAAAGCGGCATGGACAAAGAAGTGAGGGGCAGCGTAAGATACGCCAGTACTGCTCGAGAGATATGGATAGATCTTGAGGAAAGATTTGCCAAAGGGAATGCTCCAAGAATTTATGAGCTGCGAAGGGCGATTACCATGCTCAGGCAAGAAAAGAATTCAGTCCCTGCATACTACACCAAATTAAAGGGTCTATGGGATGAGATTCAGTCCATATTGCCATGGCCGAAATGCTCTTGTGGAGACTGCAAATGCGATGTTCAGAAAAGTCTGACTCAAATGCGAGAGCGAGACCAACTCTACGATTTTCTAATGGGGCTGGATGATGTCTTTGGCACTGTTAAAACACAAATCTTGAGCATGACTCCAACCATCAATCTTGGACAAGCTTATCACCTTGTAGCGGAAGATGAATAGCAACGTTTAGTTTCTGCTATGTACAAACCTGTAGCAGAGAGTTCTGCCTTCCAAACTCAGAATTCTCGCAAAGAAGGCTTCAAGAAAGATCGTCCCAGGTGTGAACATTGTCAGAAGATAGGATATATTCAAGAAGAATGCTGGGAGATAGTTGGATACCCCACGGATTGGAGGAAACCTAATCGAGAGAAAAGGGAAAAGATTGGCACATGGAATGGCAAGAAAGGAGGATCAAAGGCTGCTCAAGTTACAGTAGAAGAAAGTCCCATTCCAGGCTTATCAATGCAGCTGTATGACAGATTAATGCAGCAATTGAAGGACACAAATGAACCTGTGATAGGAATGCAGCAATCAAAGGCCAAGCCATCAGTTAATATGACAGGTAATTTCTTTTTTGAAAGGCCCCGGGCCATTGACTCAGGGGCCACTGAGCACATCACATGTGATGCAAGGTTGTTAAAGGAGAAAACTATTTCTCCACAACATTCTGTTTGCATTCCCAATGGCACAAATGTGTCAGTAAAGGGAAAAGGACATTTAGAATTGCCAAATGGGATGAAAGTGCACAATGTACTGTACATTCCAGATTTTAGATGTAATTTGCTTTCTGTTAGCAAATTGATTAAAGAACATAACTATAAATTCACTTTCACAAATGACTTATGTATTATACAGGACTTACACTCCAAGATCCTGATTGGGATGGGTAGGCATCATGATGGGCTGTACCTACTTGAACCAATTCAAGATGGAGGAGTTGTGATGAAGGTTAGTAAAGAAAGTAATGCAGACCTATGGCATTTGCATTTAGGACATACCTCCGAAGCAAAATTGATACATATAGACTCTGTTAGTGATCTAGCTAAATTTCAGAATAGAATGTACTGTGATGCTTGCATTAGAGCCAAACAAACTAGGTTGCCTTTTCCTCATAGTTCAATAAAGTCTGAATCTTGTTTTGATTTAATTCATTGTGACATATGGGGCCATTATGCTAATGCATCTACTTCGGGTGCACATTATTTTCTTTCTATTGTGGATGATTTTAGTAGAAGTGTATGGATATATCTTATGAAGCATAAGTCAGAAGTAGATTATTTCTTGCGTATATTCATAAACATGATAGAGACACAATTTGGAAAGAGAGTTAAGAAAGTAAGAAGTGATAATGGCTTCGAATTCATATCTAGTCACATAAAGAGATTCTATGAAGATAAAGGCATAGTTATGGAGTTATCTTGCACATACACACCCCAACAGAATGGGGTGGTAGAGAGAAAACACAGGCATATTTTAGAAATTGCTAGAGCTTTGAGATTTCATTCGGGTCTACCTATAAGTTTCTGGGGAGAGTGTGTTCTAACTGCTGTCTACATCATAAATAGGCTGCCATCTAAAGTAATAAAAAATAAATCACCATATGAGGTAATGTTTAAAAAGAAACCAAACTATAATCACTTAAAGGTCTTTGGTTGTTTAGTGTATGCTTTGAAAACTAAGAGAGATGGGAAGTTTGATGAAAGGGGGAGACCTTGTGTCTTTGTGGGATACCCAACAGGACAAAAAGGGTATAAGGTTTATGACATTGAGGCTAAGGAAATCTTTGTCACAAGGGATGTGGTTTTTGTTGAGGGAGAATTCCCCTTCAAGAACATCCAATTTACAAAAATTACCTATGACAAACCTAAAATACAGATTTGGGAAGATGATGCAATGAACAATTTACGGCATCATGATGAAACTGTGGATAATACCCAAAATTCCAGCATACCACAAACTGTGGAAGTGCAGGAATCAAATCTTAATGACACAAGTATCCAAGATAGTCCTGTTATTGAAAATAGGCATGAAGGAAGGGCAAGACAATTGCCTCGGCACCTGCAGGACTATGAGGTAGAATTACCACCATCTCTATCACATTCTGTAACAGGAAATTCTGTTTTATATCCTTTGTCAAATTATGTATCTTATAACAAGTTTTCCCATGCTCACTTAGCTTACCTAGCGGCCATCTCATCCCAAGATGAGCCAAAGAATTTTTTGCAGGCTATAAAACATAAGCACTGGAGAGAAGCAATGCAAAATGAGATTATTGCCTTGGAAAACAACAACACATAGACTTTGGAATCCTTACCACCGGGCAAGAATGCTATAGATTCTAAATGGATCTACAAGATCAAATATCAACCAAATGGAGAAGTAGAACGATACAAAGCTCGGCTAGTAGCTCGAGGTTTACCCAAGTTAAGGGGGAGGACTTCCATGAGACGTTTGCACCCGTAGCAAAACTTGTAACTATGAGATGTTTACTATCAATTGCTGCAGCCAAAGGATGGGTTGTTCACCAACTCGATGTGAACAATGCAGTCTTGCATGGAGATCTAACCGAGGAGATATACATGCGGATACCATAAGGATTTGCCAAAAAGGGAGAGACAAGAGTATGCAAGTTGAAGAAATCTCTCTATGGTCTTCGCCAAGCTTCCCGAAATTGGTACCAAAAGTTCACTCAAGCACTGATCAAGGTGGGCTTTCGGCAATCAAGAGCAGACCATTCACTTTTCATTTACAAGGTGAATGAAGTTTTCCTCACGGCACTCATCTATGTGGATGATGTGATTTTAGCTAGTAACAACTCAGATTTTATGGAATGGGTGAAGAGGTATCTTAATAAAGAGTTTAGTATCAAGGACTTAGGTCCATTGAAATACTTCCTTGGCATAGAAGTGGCAAGGTCTTCCAGTGGGATAGTTCTTAGCCAAAGGAAGTACACACTGGACATCTTGAAGGAAACTAAAATGGAAGATTGTAGACCATATAAATTCCCCATGGAACAAAATTGCAACCTGAGGGTTGATGAGAATGATCCAAACACAAATGTAACTCGATATAGAAGACTCTTGGGGCGACTCTTGTACTTAATTGTCACGAGACCGGACATTGTGTATGTTGTCAACACACTTTGTCAATGCATGGCAGCACCCAAACAAGTGCACATGGATACAATAGATCGCATTCTTATATATCTAAAGACAACTCTAGGGCAAGGTATCATACTTTCCAGCAATAATGATCTCAAGTTACAAGCTTTTTGTGATGCGGATTAGGGAGGATGCTCTCTTACTAGGAGGTGATGCACCGGATATCTAGTAACATTGGGAGGGTCACCCATTTCCTAGAAAACCAAAAGGCAAACCGTGGTGACAAAATCCTCAGCAGAAGCAGAGTATAGATCCATGGCCTCTACTGTGAGTGAAGTCATATAGCTTAGATGGCTAACAAATGAGTTGGAAGCTCCACAACTAGAAGCAACTCCACTCTTTTGTGATAACCAAGCAGCTCTACATATAGCAATGAATCCTGTTTTCCACAAATGAACGAAACATGTGGAGATGGATTGCTATTTTGTAAGGGAACGTGTTCAATCAAAGGAAATCCAGCCATTGAAGATTAAAACCAAAGAACAAGTGGCAGACATATTTACTAAGGCTTTGGGGCAAGAAAGATTTCAACTTCTACTTGGCAAGTTAGGCATTACAAACCTCTATGCACCAACTTGAGGGGAAGTGAAAGAAATCCAATTCAGTTGGGTCAGTTAGTTAATTGATCTGTTTGTGGTTATCGTTATGTTTTTTATTATTGGCCTATATATATATCCAAGGCCTATTGCTAAATCAATTTATTCAATATATTCAATACAATACAGAAGAGTTTTATTCATGTTCTTATGTGTATTTTACAGAGTAAAAGTGAAATGCAACAGTTCCACGGTACATGGGTTTCAGATTTTTTGAATTTTAAAAAATAAAAAACAACACTGGTTTAAAACTGAAATGATTCATTTGTTAGCATTTTACAGAAAAATGTTTCATGTGATTCATCGTCACTTTAGTTGTAAATGCATTTTGGAAAATTTAATTTTTTGGAAAGGGTTTTTTTTTTTTATCAATAGATAATTAGGGGGACTGACTTTTGCCATATTAAGGGATTAGAATCAAACTCAAGTATTCTTTCCTTTGGATTATTAGATGAAAAACACAAGGATATGTACCTGGTAAATTTTTTATTTTAAAAAAATTCACGAAGTTTTTTTTTTGGCCAATTTGAGAAAAATATATATATTTACTTTTCATTACTTTTGTTTTTCTGTGATCAATTCAGTAAGTCAATAATTGAGTCTTAAACAATGCAAGCACGTATAAAAATTCAAGGATATGGGGCCCGCTCAATCAATTTGCCATTTAATGCACAAATCATCAAGGATTATTGGTTTTTTATTTGGAGACCTATACTACCATTAGGCATACAGATCAAATTTACAAAGTTCGTGGGATCATGTACGAAGGGTATTTCGGTCAAAGGGAATGAGGCAAGAGAATGGAGTTAAACGAGGCAATATGGGGGTATATTGGTAAATTGGTGATGAGACTGTAAGTTTGGCTGATATCAATAGGAATAGGCATGCCCCCTCTTTTATTATTGTTATTATATATATGTATATTTTTTAATTTTGGACAGAATGAAGCCTACCTAATTGATTCTCCATCTATTTTAAAATAATAATTATTTAAGATTTATAATTACTAATTAATAAATTAATTAAATCACTTATTTTTTTAAAAAATAATATTTAACAATATTACCTCTATGAATATCAGAAGTAATTAATATAAGAAAAAAAATTGTTAATAGAGTTCATAATAAATAAAGGCAAAATTAAAATATAAGCAATAAAAAAACATTTGATTCTCAGTGACAAGTAATTTAGAATAAAATAAATTTTAAAAGTGACTAGTATTTAAGAATTGAGAAAGTAATAAGAAGATTAAGTGCGTGTTTGATTTAATTATAAAATTTTGATTATTTTAATAATTAATTATTGTATAATTTTTTTGTTATAATCGATTATAATAAATTCATTTTTATGTTTAGATATATCGGTGAAAAGTAATTTTAAATTAACTGTTTTGTTTAGTTGGCATATAAAAAGAATCACTTTTATGTATTAAATTATTAAAATATGTATAAAATAATTAAAAAAATTATTTAATCGAAGACAAAATAGTATTTACATCTCAAAGTGTAAGGAATAATCTATACGCTAAAATCATAAGCTTCAATCTTCAGTATTATGAAAAAAAATTATTTTATATTAAATTTCGTACAAAAGATAAATTTGATTTTGTCAAATATGATTAAATACTGTTAAAATAATTTTTCTTCAACATAAAGCTAAAAAAGTTAATCAAAGTGTTACCAAACATGCACTAATCTAATTTCTTAAGAGACCGAACAACTACCAATATAAAATAATAGCTTATTTCATAAATAGATTAAAAAAATAATTTAATTTTGATATGTTATTAGTATAAATGTTTTACATTATCAACTAATCATATATTACTATATATATATATGACTTTTAAGTTAATTATTGTAAGAATTAAATATTTTTAATGATAAGATAATATATAATTAATTGATGTTATAAAAAATTTTTACACTAATAATATGTATGAATTAAATCTTTAAAAGAAAAAGATTAAGATCTGCATAATCTATTTACACCATCAATTATTTTATAACATAACAATCTTCTCTCACCTTTGAATATGAAATTTGGAGTTATAATTTATTATTAGATTTTCATTGTGAATATCTTAATTTTAATGTGAATAACTTGCCTTTAATTAGATCAAGAAGATAAATTAGTCGATATATGCTTAAATTGCCCTGGACTCTCACCTGACAGCAATAAAAAAAATAAAAATATTACTTGATAAATAAATACTCTATTTTGGATATTTGTAACTATTGTTTAATGGGAGAGAACAGGGTATTTCTATTATTTGTAAAAATATATAAATAAATAAACAAGAGCATCTGAAAGCACGTACTAGCATATATAGATCACCAATAGGGCCACGAAAGACTTTAGGTCAAAAATATTTCTTAACTGGCCTATATCTATTATTATGGCTGCATTTTTCTCTCTTTTCATGGGTGGTATTTTAAGACAATATATCCCGGTAAGTTGGATAATAATTTAATTAGAATAGCAGGTTTTAACTTTAAAGATTGCCATAGCGGTACATGAGAATGTAATAAGTAGATAAACATATAGTCACATGTTTGAATCTTATATTAATTATTTAGATCAAATTACAATAATTATTCTTATACATCTCTTAATTATGATATAAATAGTCTATCTTTGATTAAAATGAGCAAGTAAATTAGTCAAAATACGTATAAACTAATTTGAATATCACTTACCGCAATAAAAAAAAGAATTACAAGTTTTAATTGAAAATGACATCAAAATCAGTTATTAATTTAAAAAATTAAAGAATTTGGGCATATAATTTGAAATGGAACTCGAATTTTAAAAATAAACTTGCATTTTTTTTAAAATAAATGAATTCAAATGACTTTCTTTAATTATAGCAGTTTTAAATTCAGAAAAGTAAATGCCACAGACCATTTTAATATTCCTTCAAATTGTTTTAAGACACAAAAACACCTGCATATGTCTGAGGCTCTTTCATATATATATATATATATATATATATATATATATATATATATATATATATATATATATATATATTTTGCCCTCTCTCTCTCTCTTTTCTTTTGTTCATTGAATAGGTACAAAAGGAATATCTGATTGACAAATATTAATTGTGAATAAAAGGAGAGCAGCTTATGAACAAAAAAAAGTAGGCATCTCATCATAACATTTGCCATACCTTTTTCTTTTAAAAATTTTTTGTTCATTTTTTTTTTCTCTCATCAATAACTTGCTTAGGCACATTGCTTGTCTTACAAAACATGAAATTAGCTTTTACCAGTTTAGTTCTATGTCTCCTTTGCTTCGCTGGCAGAGCGCCTCTCTAGCTGTATGGGACATATGCCTTGTAGAACTTCTCAACCTAGCTGTAGAGAGAGAGAGAGAGAAGATATATACCCTACCCACTATGTCCACTATTTTGGTATTTTACAGCCTAACAGATACCCCAACTGTAATTTTCTCTTTCCTCCCTCATCATACAAATACAATTTGTATTGTATAGTTGCAATATTATATTGGCTGAGGAAGGTATGCATAATCTGCAGCAGCATGCTGTGCAATAAAATAATTGGATGCAATCACATAATGCAATGGCATTGGCAGCTTATTCCAGAAATTATTTTTTCTTTAAGTTGTGATGGAACAGGTTGACTACACTATGCGTGAATCAAAGCATCTTCATCAATCCCATTATATTGAAAAGAAAGCCAGTACCTAACTAAATAGAAAAATGATCTTTATACATTATTTATATATATATATATATTATTTTTTAATAATTATAATTAAGTGAGATAAAATGATGAAAAAAATGATATAATTAATAATATAAAAAGTAATATAAAAAATAATGTGAAAAAAAATAATATAAAAAAATTAAAGTTGTAACTAAATATGCATACCAGAAAAACGACATAGTGAAATGAAGAGACAAAAATTCAATCAAAGAACAAGTTTTTGGTAAAGCCGAGAAGCAGACAAAGACCTTAGTCTAATGTAAACCCATATGCGAATACACAGTTACTAATGGTAATTTATGTGTATTTAAATTAAAGTTTATAAATTTAAGTTTGAATTAATTTGATTTTATAAATTTAAGTTTAATTATAAGTAAGTTTACATTAACGTAATTTATATTTAAAAATTTTGTCTCAAAAGTAAGTTTGACAAAAATGAATAATAAAGATAAAAAAATTTAGCTGACAAAATTATGACCCAAAAAAATCTTGACTTTGGGCAAACATGAGTTAGAGGCCAAAAATCAGTTTAGTGTTGGTTAAGTTTCAAACAAACAGCCAAACATGTTTACAAAAAAACAAAATCACGTTATAGCATGTTAATCGTGGGTTTGGGTGAGAGAAACGCAAACCAAGTACGCACTTCTTTCACATATTTCAATTATAGATACGATAGTATATAGGCCACTAGCCCTCCTTTTGTTAAAAAAAAATATTGATAGTATATATTAATTTTTAGTTTAAATATATATTTAGTTCCTCAAAATATCGTGATTTTTTTTGTTTAGTCTTTCATTTTAAAATTTTTTTCTATCAAAACCTCCAAAAAAACATTTCTTTCTCATATGGTCATTCTATTAACTTACTGTTTAACATCGTCGTTAAGTGCATATATGACATCTATACACCTCTCATGTCTTTGGACATAAGACATATGATTTTAGGGTCCTAGAAGTGTGCTTGATAGAAGAAGACACGACTCATCGTGTCTTTTGACATAGGGCCCTATGATGCTAGGCATGCCCATCTCCTCTTCCAGAACAGGACACGACTCCTGTGTCATTTGACACGAGACGTGTGATTTTACGATCTTAGAAGTGTACTTGACAGAAAAGGACACGACTCCCTGTGTCTTTTGACACGTGACCATTTGAAGCCAGGCATGCCCATGTCCTCTTTCAAAATATGAATGATCCCCTTGTGTTATTTGACATAAGGTCGTGTCTTTTATGCAGCATATACTGTTTATCAGCAAAAACAACACCCCCTATCTTAAGACACGGGATTATGTATGCATTTAATGACAAACTAACAAATGAATCACATGGAAAAAAAATTGGAGACTCGATGAAAAAATTTAAAAAATGAGAAACATAACTAAAAAATATGATGTAAAAATATGATGTTTTGAGGACTAAAAATATATGTAAACCTTAATTCTTTGATTTGTCATTGTATATACAAGAAGTTTCTATTTGAATGATTGGAAATAACTAAATTTTAAGTATCGTAAGGAGGATTTAAGAGGTTTTTTTTTTGTTTCTTACTTCCCTTGTATATTGTTTAATTTTAAAGAACTTCCATCATAATTAATTACCTAGAGAAAAGATTAAAAAAATTTGTATTTAAGAAATTGAGGTATACTAAAGGTATCAATGCTTAGGTTGAAAGAATGAGGAGCAGAGAAAAGAGCGAGAATTGTGATTGAAGATGAAGTGATGAATTTTTATTGAAACTGACTTACACTGACTATCAGTATATATAGTATCAGTATATAGAAGTAACCGTAAGCTAACAACCTAACAGAATTGCCATATCAGTATAATACTTTAACTGACTAATTATTATTGTAACTAACATAACTAACTAAACCAACTAATCTAATTCTTTATCCTTTACATTTTCCCTGCAAACTCAGAGAGTTGAAGTATTCAACTCTGAGTTTCTGTCGTATGAGAGGAAATTAAGTGCTGGATGTTGGTTTAGTAAATATGTTTGCAACTTGATCTGCTGAAGGAACATGAACAACCTTAATGAGCTACTGAGCTACTTTTCCCTTAACAAAATACAAATCCAATTCAAAGTGCTTGGTTTTGGAGTGTAGTACGGGATTGGCAAATAACATCACAGTGCTGAGATTATCACAGTGGATCACTGGAGCTTGACTGACATAGACATGCAACTCATTGAGTAAGGACTTCAACCAAGAGATTTTTGCGACTGCTGAAGCTAAACTTCTATATGCAGCTTCAGTAGTTGACATTGATACTACACTTTACTTCTTAGATGACCAACAAACTAAATTTGATCCCAAATAGACACACATCCCTGATGTACTTCTCATGTCATCAAAATTTGAACCCCAATCAAAATCAGAGTTGTGAGGTTTAGATGAGGTGACTTGTTAATGTGCAAACCATAACCAAGTGTTCCTGCTAGGTATGTTAATATCCTTTTTACAACTTTCCAATGCGCATCTAAGGAATGGTGCATAAATTGACACACTTTATTCACACTGAATGTTATTTCAGGTCTGGTTATGGTTGCATATTGCAACTCTCCAACAATTGACCTGTATAAGTATGCATCAGCTGCTGTTTCTGTTCCTTTAGCAGTAAGTTTGAGTCCAGTAGCCATGGGAGTTCTCATAGGCCTAGCATTTAGCATATTTGCTTTAAGAAGTAGATCTGAGATATATTTATCTTGACATAATAGTATTCCACCTTCTGCAGTGGGTTTGGCTTTTATCCCCAAGAAGTAATGTAGCTTGCCTAAATCCTTTAAGGCAAAAACTGAATTCAGTTGAGAAATCAGAGTTGTGATAGCCTGTGGAGAGCTACTAGTGATGATTATATCATCCACATATACTAGCACAAAGGTAGTGATTTGTGCTGTGAACTGAACAAACAATGAATTATCACACTTTGTAGCTTGAAAGCCTAGTTGACATAAAGTCTTTCCCAATTTATCAAACCAAGCACTTAGGACCTGCTTGAGTCCATAGAGTGCTTTGTTGAGTTTGCAAACAAGAGCATCACCATTTGTCTATGCATAGCCCTCTGGTTGTTGCATGAATACTTCCTCCTTTAAATCCCCATTAAGGAAAGCAGTATTCACATCTATTTGGTGAATTGGTCAGCCATAAGACAAAGCAATTGTCAGAACTACTCTTATTGTGACAGGCTTAACTACTGGACTAGAGGTCTCAGTAAAGTCAAAGCCCTCTCTTTGGATGAACCCTTTAGCTACTAGGCGTGCCTTTTGAATTATGCCATCAAGATTCTTTTTGATTTTGAAAATCCACTTGCAACCTATAAGACTCCTCTGTGGTGGTAATGACATTAATGGCCAGGTATGATTCTTCAATAAAGTTTGATATTCTTGGTCCATTGCAGTTTTCCATTCTGGAATAGAAAATGCTTCTGCTATTGTGGTAGGTTCTGTTATAGTAAGGAATGCTCTTAGTTTAAAAATATCAGCTTTGCTTCTAGTAACCATTGGATGCTTATTTTCAGTTACAGGAACAGTAGTAGCAAACGAGTGAGGGGATGTTGCTGCATGTGAAGCAACATCTCTGTTGGAATTTGATGGATTTGTTGCAGTGGGGAAGTCTGAACCAAGTAAACCTGTATCTAAAATTCCTGCATGTAGCACAGTATGATTAAGAACAAGATTATGTGTAATAGGTATGTTGCAATTCTAGTTAGCCTCATTAGTAGTATGCTGAAAGTTGTTAGTGGTGACAATAGGAATTAGAGAAGGAAGAACTGAAGACACTGAATTACTAGGATTAAAGGTTGACTGAGACAAGAAATTAGGACTAAGCTTGAAAGGAAAAACATTTTCATTAAAGACAATATGTCTAGAAATGAAAATTCTGCCTGAGGAAGTTAAACACCTATAACCTTTATGAAATGGTGAGTAGCCTAAAAAAACACATTGCTGAGAATGAAAATCTATTTTGTGTTTGTTATAAGGTATGAGATGAGGAAAACAAGAGTATCAAAAGACTCTTAAAAATGTGTAATTAGGTTTATGACCAGAGATTGTTTCAAGAGGTGACTTAAGAGCAAGTATTGGAGTTTACAGTTTATTAATCGCATAAACTGCAGTCTATATATAATTTTATATATGCTTCCATTAAGAAATAATCTATTATTTTAAAAAATGTTCACATACAACGAATCGAATAATTTAAATAAACCTAATTAAGGGTAATAATACACAGCTATAGTTTTATACTAGTTTATGAGTAATCTTTTAATTTTATAGTCATTTATGTACGTTATATCACAAGTATATATTTATATATCATTAAAAATGAATCTAATAATTAGGATATATAAAATCCCAGAATAACTATATGTAGAGGATTTTTATTTGGACCGTGATTTAAACTTTACAATAAGAGGATATACATGTATGATCAACTAAGCTATATTCCTTACGGGCTATACATGTACACAAATGGGGGCTGCAACTTGCAAATTACAATCTTACATGGGAAACTTTGAAAGAGAATAATACGAATGGAGAGTAGTGGAGCTTGAATCTATGGTAAAGTTTCATTGATTACTGTCTACATCAGTTTGTCTTTTTCAGAGAAGAACATGTTCTACCGCAAGGTAAAAAGGAAAAAAAAAATTACAGGCTTGAAGTTGAAGGTATGAGGAGGATTAAGAAGAAACAAACCCCACCTCATTTTTTGTTTCTAGCAATAAAATTTCCTTAAAAGTACAAAAAAAGAGATGGCATTGACCAACCCTTCAGACAAGGAAGTTGCTGAAAATAGGAAAAGAAAAAGGGAAGCGGTTGTCATTTCTGCAGTTGCTGTGATGTAGAACGAAAAAAATAAATAAAGAAATTAAAGAAAACATATACATACGTATGCACTCATTAAATACGTTACAATTTGTGGATCTGGCTAACTTTATACTTACGAGACCCATATGAAAAAAAGTTTTACATGTAGACAAAAGGTTTACTTCACATGGGGTGTGCATGTGATGTGAATGTGGGGTGTGCATGTGATGTGAATGTACACTTACATCTTCTGTCTACCATGTGGATTAACCCTTAGATTTTTCTGTCACCAGCTAAGCAATCCACCAAGTTGATTCTTTTTTTGTCCCCCCTCCCTCACCTCCCATTTTTTTTTCTCTTACCCCTCAATCTCTCTCTCTCTCTCTTCTTTCTCTCTGTATACCATTCTTTTCCTTATATTCTTGTCCAAGTTAATTAAAAAACCTCACAAATGACACACACCACAATCACAATAAGTAATTAACAAATAGGGGAATTTAGGTTTCAACACAAAAAGGATAGATCTTCCTAGCTCCTTTTTATTTTCTTTCATTTTCTCTATGATCAAATTATTGTTGCAAGTTGGAGCAGCTAGGCATGATGGATTAAAACAATATGCTACAATTATTCTTAACTTTTTCTCAAAATTTTGACACTTGCCTCTTTCCCTTTCCCTTATCATAAGCTTTACAATGATTCATCCTTCAAGGGTTTTAAGCCACTATATTAAGCAAAAACTGTTATCTTTTGGTTAATTGACATTTTTATTTCCTGAGAATTCTTTTCTTAAGTTAATAACATTGTTTTGTATAGAAGCTTCCTTCGTGGAGTGTTCAACCTCCTTTATCTCGTTCTTTTTTCTTCATTATGTTATTCCTTTAAGAATGCTTAATTTGGCATATAATATATCTAGTTCAAGTTTAAAGCTTGTACTACAGAGTAAACAACTACAGAAAAGATGATAGTGGAGAGTAAATTGTAAGCAATCATAACCATGTGCAAAAGATTTGGTCTTCAATAATAATCTGCTTATATGCTTATTACAGCTCTCACTTATAAGCTACCATAAAAAAAATTCCTTTCAAGTCTTGTACCATATATTCATTGGAACATGGAAGCATGTGCGCACACCGCAAGGTAATAAACAAAATCCTTAGCTATAACAAGGCTAATTTTTAGCATTATTATTAGTTATGGGTAATTAATATATAAACCATAACAGTCAAAATTACCAAACCCATGCCATTGGCATTTTGCCAACCCTAATCAGGATTCAAGAACCACATTTATACAAAGAGGGCCAGAATAAATGGGGCCCAATGTGGGCCCTAAGAAAGAAAGCACTCAAAAAGCCCATATTGAGCAAGGAAGGGTGGAGGGCCCATATGCCCATAAACAACAACTTACAATAGGGGGAAGAAAGGGAGAGTACTACGTAACATAAGAACACATTCCTCTCACGTCCACTTCTTGGCTTTTTCATTTTCTTTGCTTCAATTAGTTTAATAATTTAAATTTTATTTTAACTTTTTCCCCGCTTTTTTTTTCTATTTTCACTCATATCCACTTCTGTGATGTAAGACTAATGGATAATTGGATAAGCTTGTTGTGCCAAATGCCAATGGACTCTACGTTAGTGTTTTCATATCTCACTCTCTATCTATCTTTATCTCTTCTTTATGATCCAAACGGACCACAAAGGAAAATAAACCATCAATCTCAGAGCCAAACAGGGATAAAAATGAACAGTTTTTAAAGTCTTGAGCTCATAGAGGATAAAACAAAAAAAGCCTAAAAAAATTTAATAAAGGTTGAAAGTTGAAACAAGAGATAAAAGCAGCAAAAGGTGTCACTGCTCTTCAGCCACGTCTAACTTTAGTGCCGCCATTGCTATGCCTTTTTTTTAAATTATTCTTCTACTTATTCTTATTATTATTATTATTATTTTGTGTTTTGTGTTCTTTTATTCACTATTTCACTGTTTCACACATTTTGATAACTACAGAAGAGGGTGCGTTTCACAGGGTGGGAATTGTCTTCATATGGTTTCATTGATTCCAATTATCTGGTGTCAGTGACATTAAATATATAACAGCAAGGTGGAAAGTTCAAATTCCAGTTTTGGGCAAAAGAGAACAATTCGGTGGACACTATATATGGCGATTTGAGCTTATGAAAGAATGGCATATTCAATAGCTTAATCCCTATGGGCTCGTTTTAAGAATGAATAAAATTTAGATAAAGTCGTTTAAGTGTTTGTAGTGTCATTTTTTATTAAAAATATAATATGTATTTTAATTTTTAGTCACTTTATTATTATTTTTAAAATTTTATTAATAAATTATAAAAAATATACACATATCATATTTTTATTAAAAAAAACAAATCAAGCACTTAAAAATTTTTATCTAAATTTTATCTTTTTAAGAATATAAGAAAAGTTATAGTTAACGACTAGAGGGATAAAAGGACACCACCTTAGAGTTTTATATTATAAATTAATTAATTAATATATCCATGCATTTTTTTTATATATTTTGATGACTTTCACTTTTGACTTTGAATTGGTTTAAATTGAAGAAGTTTTAGTGTGAGAATGAGTACCAAGTTGTTAAAAAGATGGATTCACAATGTAAAGTTGTTAGAATAGATCATAAGTCGACTCAAATAGTCTAATAAAATAATTAGTTGAACTAATAAAATATCAGTTCAAAATAAAAATAGTTTGAATTAACCTGACTCGAATATATCAGCCTGCAATAGACTAGGTTGGCTCGACCTATTTACGTTATATAAGGACAGACTATATTAATAAAATATCAGCTCAAAGTTTACATAGTTCGTCCGAATAGACTGAATCAACCCATTTTGACAGTTCTATTCACAAGAAAAGAAATGATGAAAACTGAGTATTAATCATATAGAGAATATATGTAAGAAATCATCATATTAAGGAATCAATGTTGGGCACTATCATTGTACAGAAAATGTTTATGCTAATTAAATCCATAAAAGTCATGTGTGCATCTAAAATAACAATAAAAAAAACTTAGCATGATAAATTAGACTGAGAGCTTTTAAAATCAAGTTTAAGATTCATTTACTTTTGAATGTGTGATATCATTCAAGTTTACATGCATACTTTTTATAAAAATAAAAAAATTAAAAAAAAATTATTCTGGGGCATCTACATAATGGTCGGATGACTAGATATCAAAACAACTATATCATTAAAAGTTTGATATGCATTGGCCTTCAAGACCAATGAGCTTTTATGTACCTAATCTGTCGTGTTAATAATAACAATTTTATAGCTCAACCTAATTAATAATTTAAGTTTTTAAGACAGTTCTTTAATTTTGATACATTTATAGTTTAATTTTCTTTTAAGTTTTTTCATTAAGTTTATTTTTATTAGATATATATCAAACAAAAATTATTAAAAAAACTTGGTGGAGTAAAAATTAGGAGAGGAGAGACTAGTACTCCATTTTAAGGTTAGAGCATATCACAAATTTCATACCAATAATACTCATATTGATCACCTACCAATGGAAATTGCTGGTTGTAAGAATTGAACATAAACCTTACAAGCTAAGTGATTCAATATTGGCAAATAAACATTACTAAATTAATTTTAGCATTAAAACTTCCATTTTTAATACTAAATTGAGGTTGGAAACATGCCTCTAAAGATAATAATCTATGCAAGCACCCGTTTAGTTTTGTAGATTCGGCTTAAATTTTCAGAGACAATTAATATTATTAAAATTGAGTTGGACATTAAACCATCGAGACTTCTATTTCAAGTTCAATTGGTTTTACTAGCTATTCGAACTAGATGATAATATAAAAAATAATCCACATCCAATAATATGAAATATATAAAATAATTATGAAAAATAAATAATGAGTTATATTTAAAAAATAATAATGGTTAATTGGTTCAATAAATTGAACTGTGTTGTTGATCTGAGTTTTCATTGGTTTAAAGAGGTTTGACTGTAAATTCAATTTGACTTCATCATAACTAGGTAAGTGTCTAATTTATGGTTAGACTGGTCGAACCGTTGCTCCGAGTCTAACAACAATGATGACAATAATCCCATCTACGATTTGCCTAATTGAATGATTAAAAAAATATAACATTGTCACAACTCAATCTTGGAGTCCATGATTAGTATGTAACAAAGGCAAACTATAAATTACCCCAAGTCACACAGGCCTCCAATCTTGCAATTCTTGTAGACATGATAGAACAATAACAATGGTCACCACATGGCCTTAAAACATAGTTTAATATAAATATATATATATATATATATATATATATATATATATATATATATATATATATATATATATATATATATATATATATATATATATATCATACTTTCAACATTCATAATTAACCAAATTTAATAATTGTAATTTACCCAAATATCAATTAAATTTCTACTATCTATCTAAAATCATGCTTGCAAAAATAATGGAGTAATTCTAAGATCAATAGTTCACAATATTTTCAAACCAAAGTTGATAACAAAATAAAATAAATTATTAAATCTGCTCACACGAACAATATGTTGGGCTCACTAGTAATTATGAACTAGACCCCTCAATCAAACTGGAAGAGTAGAACTAAAAGCTATCTCATTTCCCTTATCTAAAAAACATAATTACGATTTGGGTGAATTGTAAACTTAGTAAGCAATTTCTACATACTACAACAAAAATAAGAAAAGTGGGGCACGAGACTTTTACAAATAAATCATATAAGTCAAATCTTCATAAATCCAAATTGAGAATACAAAAGTTAATGAGAAACAATTTTCAATCAATCTGTAGATAAAGTGTAACCATTTAAAAAGCATTCCATGTATGAGAATTCACTAGGCAGAACTAAAACATGACGAGCACATAGCTCGTGGGTAAACTAACCATTTGACATGCCAAAGCCTTGAACTGATGAGTGTCTTGCTCGAAATCATAACCAACCCATGTGTGTTGGCCTACACACAAAATCAACATATACTGTGCTAGCTAGGACCTAATCCAATCCTAGGTGCACCAACGTTAACATTCACTGTTGTTAGATACAGAGTCTGACAAGGTCTTC
The DNA here is from genome assembly GCA_029884605.1 of Ormosia emarginata. Taxonomy (NCBI): domain Eukaryota; kingdom Viridiplantae; phylum Streptophyta; class Magnoliopsida; order Fabales; family Fabaceae; genus Ormosia; species Ormosia emarginata. The sequence continues at coordinate 20,025,426 of JAQQTP010000085.1, forward strand.
TCCCAAAGAAAACAATTCTAAGAAAAACATGTATTTTAAGAAAATAAAATATCAGGTGGACAAATAAAGATCTAATATATGAAAATAAACTTATTTCATAGAGAAAAAAATAAAATCAGATATATTCAAGTAAACTCATTTTATGGAGAACACTTTCTAACATTAGAAAACTCACTCAAATAAACTTAATCTTCTTTCCATGAGCAAAATAGGTATCAAAAACATTTTCTATCATTGGCCCAAAGCTAATGTCTGTAGCAGTTATCATCATTGGTACAAAATTCTTATACGTAATCTTTGTCATATTTGATCCATAACCAATATCAAAGCATTTCAATATAACCAAAACTATCATCTCAAAACAATGTACAAAATCAATAGCGAGTTTTCTTAAAAAAAAAAATTGTGTTTGTCCTAAGAGTCCCTAAGACTCTGCTATATTTAAAATTGACAAGTCCCAAATAAATGTATAATAAGTAGAAACACTTACAGTACGTGTCGATTCTCAATTAGGTCTTTCCCCCTAAAAATCTGAATAGTTACATTTGAGGTTACATGTATCGTTCTATAGTCACAGAAATACCAACAATGTATAAATCAATTAAATCCTATAAAATTTGCCTAATATACTTTCATAGATCCTAAATAAATCCTAATTGGAATTGTCCTAAATTCACGATCCAACCTACCCACAAAGAAATTATACTTACAAAATTAATTACTCGAGTTTTTTGGCTATGAGTTTACCTTAAAGAGCTAAAGAATGAATTTCAACAAGTGGGTAATCATCACTTTTATCAAGTGCAATCCCTAACCTAAGAAAATCACCTCAAGAGTAAGTGAAAGAGGAAGAAAAAAATAAATTAGCACTTGAAAGTTTCAACAAAATCTTATAAAGGATAATAGAATGGACAAAAGAATACTCACAATTAGAATGGAAAGAAAACAATAATAGAATGTAGAAGAAGAAGGCGACGAATAAAAACAGGGGAGGGGCGCTAACGAAACAGAGGTCATAGGCCTTTGATATTAGGTTTTAAAGCTTTAAATTGACTTGGAAAATTTACCAATTTGCCATTACTAACTTAACCCCATCCCTCTTTGTTTTTTTTAGATAGTGCATAACATTCTTCCACCCTTAAAACAAAATTTGTGCTCGAATTTTAATAGACCACTAACCTTATACTTGGAACAAGTATGGATACTTCTCCCACACAGTTGCTCCAGGTTCCCAAGTCGCTTCTTGATGGGATAATTAAAAGTTTCAAACCCAAGTGTAGGTTGTTTCAAGTAGTAAATTCTCGGGAGTCCGAGATCGATCCACAGGGAATTGATGAAGAGAAAATTATTTGAGGTAAGGAGAAGATTTGTCATAATACTAAAGATGATATAAGCTGTTCACAAATGAAAAAGATTTGCTTGGGTTAGGAGATCCACTCTTGGTAATAAATTAAAGACAAGATTATTTCTTTTTATAACTCAATTGAAATCATACATAATGAAGGTTCCAATCAGAATATTTAACATTCAAAGTTCAATTAAGATTATACATGTAATCATATTATGGTTCTAATAATTATCTACCAATACTTGTAAATGGTCTCAAGCACCCACTGTGCCAACGTATTGTCTACAATGAATCAAGATATTCATTATACAAGAAAAATTTCTAAATTAATCGGAAACAACATATAACACATATAAAGATCACATAAAAATATATCATTTAAACACAAGAAGTAGAATAATTTAACCTTATTTCATTACCAAGAGCTTCATTCTTTCACCCAAGCAAGATGAAGATTTACTCATAGACAAGAAGAAAGAAAGAGAGAAGAAGAAGATGATGAACATAACTTCAATTAAGAATAATAGAAAACTACACAAAGAAAGCAATTAACATACAAACATGAAAGTAAACTCTAAGCTAACCTAACCCCCTTAAATGATCAGCCTTTGCCTCCTTTTATAGAGTTCAAGGAGTGCAAGGAGACAATGGAGTTGTTTGATGATGAGAAGTAAAATCAAAATAGATGATGAATAAGCTGAAATTATAGACTTTCTTGGCTCCGAAATGTCTTTGCTCTTAGCTCATGACATGCGTCAGAATTCCATCAAGTGATTTTATAAAAGTTATAGAAAATTGTCTCAGCTTTTCATAGACACCTATTTCATCCAAATCCAACAACCACAGCCTGAGATATGACCTAATTACTGCTTATGGGTTAGGCCCAACTCCAGCACCTCTGTTCTGACTTCAAAGCCCAATATCACTTTCAAGGAATCCAAACTAGCTTTTGTGTTCTTCATGAAAGTTATAGATATGGGTCTTAAAATTTTAGAATTGTTGAACTCCTATAACCCGAGATATAACCTAATGAGTGCATAGAGGTCAAGCTGTCAGGTTCAAAACTCTAGATTTTGCTTCAACTCAAATTTGAGTTATCCAAACATGTGTCCCTAGTCTTGAGGCATTCATGAAAGTTGTAAAAATTTATCTTAGCTTAAAAACAAGACTAAAATCACATCCATCAGATATTTATAACTCAAATTATAGCCAGTTTACTGAAAAAGCCAAGTGAGAATGTTATACAATAAATAAAATATATTGCTATCAATGTGGCTCTTGCTATCAGGTGAATAGTTATTAGAGATTTATCTAAACTTTGTAACAAGACCAGAATCACATTAATCAGATAATTGCAACTCAAATTGTGGTCACTTTACTTAAGAATATAATCACCCAAATTAATGATAATTCAAGCAATAATTTCTTTAATGATCCAAATAAGCTTAATTTCATAAAATGTGACAAAATCAACTTAATTAAGCCAAATTGAACCTTAAAAAGCCTAGTGAGAGGATTATAAAATGAATAAAATACATTGTTATCAAATTTCCCCACACTAAACTTTTGCACTCCTGGGCAAAACATATAAGAAAAAAAAACTAAGAAACAAAGAAACATGACACAGACTTAAAAGCTAAAAACTCTAAAAGATTTAATGAAACAAGAAGAGCAACCAGTCATTCAAGGGATCAAAGCATTTTTTAGGTAATATTTCTTCACATCTCAAACCATCAAGCAAGGAAACTTCAGTTAAAAAGAATGAATCAAGAATGAAAGATCCTCACAGGATTCACTCTTAATCTTTCAAGCATTAAAAAGGTAAGTATTTCACTCAATTCAACCCATGAAAAATTACACTACCATAAGCTTGCTTATCTTCTACTTCTCCACTACTCAGAACACATGCACACAAAAATCATGAGGACTTTATTCAAGGTTGTAACGGGGTCATGGTAAAGGAGAAGTGATAATATGGATATAAGAAGATAAATACCTAAAAGAATAAAAGAGCATTATGGTACAGTTAGAGTGGAGAAGATATTTGAGAACATTCATCAATAGGCTCAAAATCTCACAAGGCATATTTCTATTATTCTCATTCCATCAATTCAACATTCATATCCAAGCATGTGATTTATAAGAAAGAAGAAAATTTATGCTATGACCCAAGATATGCTTTTTGCTACTTCTAAAACAGTTATTTCCTTAACTAAGATGCGTCTCAAGAATAAAATTACCTCCAGGGCAAAATTTACTCCTTATTCTGCCATTCTTAATTTGTTTTGATGTAGGTTTCTGACAGTTATCTCACTAAACATACTTTCTTCAACTAAATGCGTCTCAGGAGTAAAATTACTCCTTACTCTGCCATTATTCATTGGTTTAGTAAGTTCATGACAATCATATCATACTTCCTTACTTTTTTTAACTATCCTTCCTCACAACTAGATCACAACATTGTCCGCAATGTTAAAATATAGATGAGTAAATGATAGAAGATAGTACCTGTTTGGAGAAATCTGACACAAATTTAAACAGAAACAAAGTACAATAAATAAAATTAAAGGTAAAGAAAAATTAAAGATAAAATGTCAGATCTGGCTTTCTTTGCATGTTGCTTCCTGCACTGCTTCCTATTGACCAATCTAACTGAGCTATTGTTTTATCAGGTTCATAAACAAAAGCTTCTAATTTATCAATCAGCTCATTAGTAGTGGAGGCAGAGATAAGAAGTTTTCTTGCCGAAGGTGTGATAAATTTCTGTTCCACAGCTTAAAATTAACAAAAGATCAAAGAAATTATTAACATTCAACAAACCAATGGGTTTATGATGGATGTTCAGTTGGGCCTAAGAGACAATTTAAAAAATTTCTTCCAAAGTACCAAAATCACCTAGTAAGGCAATGAATGCATCAGAGTTATCAAGAATTGTTTTCATTCGTCCATGCATAGATGATACCTGAATTTCTTCTCCAACTATCTTTCTAGTGATGTTCATTTGAGCTAAAGGTCCAGGAATGACACATAAAACCTGACTGCCTCCTACAAATGCAGAGAGTGATACAGCCCCCATTAACCCACGACAACCTCCCCCATATACAATATGAATATTCCTCGCAGCAAGTATTCGACTAAGAACGCTTGCTGCACTTACAAACTCTAAACCTTTCCCATAACTTGACCCACAAAAAACACAGACATTTTTAAGGTTACGAACAGGAGGTCTCATAATTTCACCTTCCCTCTGAATGATTATGAGTTGGAGGAAAGTGAAGAGAATTGAGTGTTTAAATAGGAAAAAGAAGGGAAAAAGTAATCATAGCACCTATATGAGTAGGTTGGCTGTTGTTAGAAAAGTTTAAAAATAAAAAACACATAATCTTTTTTTTTTATTTTTTTTTTGTTTTGTTTTTCACTATTTTTGTTTTTTTTAACTTCAAGAAAACCATCAGGGTAAAGAAGTCTAAAAATCCCTGAAGGACCATGCTCAAAGGATCGTCTGTCCAAAAACTAAAATACAACAAAATCATACAAAGATAAAAGAAATATATAATAACAAATGAGGACATACCTGTACAGTTTTCATGGCGTATCTTTATACTGCGTGTCATGAATGCAGTAGACATTCATATCTGTTTATTTGAAGAAAAAAGAAAGAAGAAACCATCGTGGGTTTCCATCTTGGGTCTGGAACCTAGAGATCTCATATTTAGGCTCGTAACATCAACAAAGATGCTAAAATTTGAAATCTGTAATGTCCAAGATCCAAAATGTCTCATCCCATGACGCTGAGAGTCCCTTCTAATAATAGAGAGGATCAAGCTCAGATGCCTCATACGCTTTGACAGCCACGAGTTACTTCTCACTAATAACCAGAGTGGGACACTTCTGCCAGTCTATCAACTCTACAGTGCCTAAATGGTAAACATTTGGTTATGGAGTGCGGCTCTTAACAGAGCATGGTACACGAACTTTTTTTAAGGACCAGCGTGCAAATGTCCACCCGAGTTAATGACGGGTCAGCCAAAGGCTGGGGCTCCATAACTAATTAAAGGCATGGTACTCCTTTCGGATCACCCTTGTAATTTTTTTTTTCAAGTTATTAGAAACCTGATTAAAGGTGAGTGTATACTCACTTGAGATTGGGATGGAGGTAGTCTGCTCTTTCGGCTTTGTGCCAAAGCATTGTTGACCAGTATTAGACTCATTCAAGACCAGCGCAACATAGGGCTCCCAAAAGGGACAAGTGGGCATAATGTGACTGGCTGCCTCACATGTGGGATACAATCTACCTACTTTGTTTTTCAATTAAGAAGGCTGGATCAAGATGCATGCATTTTCCCATTCACGTTTTATGTTACCAAAGCCAAACCTAAGATGTATACATACTTTTTTTTCTTTTCTTTTTTTCTTTTTTTTTTTTTTTTTTCTTTTTTTTTTGATGAACATGAAGAAGAAGAAGAAGAAGAAGAAGAAGAAGAAAATATGTACATGTTGTTGTGGATATTACTCACATCTACCTCTGATTTCATGTCCAGAAACGGCTTAAACGCCTTCTATGAGTCGAGGATAAGCTTCCCATCCAATTTTCTTATAAATTGGTAAACAGAGTCTTTTAGAGTCAGATTCCCAAGACTGTATTGCTTTTGTTCTACCTTGAAGAGATTCCACAAGTTAAGAAGTTCACGATGCACTAAACCACAAGAATGCGTATCAAGAGTCAATAAGATATCATCTAATAACTCCTTACTCAATCCATTCTTAATGAAAAAAATTTTATCTTCTCTATTTGTGAAAACCATCCCCAAAGAATGACATCGCTTGTTACAATTCCATCGTGTGCATATGTGACAAACTTGTAATCTTTTTGCTCTTCTCCTTTTAGAATATGAACTTCTACCAAGACCTGGCATGTATGAGTCAAATGAAATTGAAGACTCACCTGCTAGTCAGACCTTTGCTTCGATTATCCAACGTACATCTTCCGGTATACCCTTATGCGTTAACAATCTCAATCTTTCACATCTAGCTTCGTAAATTTTTATTAGAGCATTTTGAAGAAGAGAAGGAAAATATTTTCTCAGGTTTAAGAGAATGATATCCATTTTGAAGGAGAATGAAACAGTTATTTGGGAAACTGAAAAAAACAAACCGACTTGAGAGTCACGGAGTACCGTCATCTGCCATTTAACCAGGGAGCTAAAGAACTACAAAACAAAATAAAGCCACAAAATTAGAGTAAATTATTCTCATAACAAGGATCAGAAAGAGAAATGAATTCTACCTCAGCAGCTTGATTTTTCAGAAATGGTTTAAGTCTTTGTCCATTGACCTTAAACACATTACCATTCCTAGGATTCTCAATGTCTATGGCCCCATAAGGATATATATGTTTGACAATAAAAGAGTCAGTCCACCTAGATCTCAATTTTCCAGGGAATAGGTGAAGACGAGAATTATAAAGCAGAACTTTTTACTAATTTCAAAAGATTTTCTCAAAATAGATTTGTCATGAAAAGCTTTTGTTCTTTCTTTATAAATTTTTGAGTTTTCATATGAATCATTTCTCAATTCCTCAAGTTCATTTATTTGTAATTTGTGTAACCTTCAAGTATCATCAAGATTTAAATTAAAAGCTTTAATGGCCCAAAATGCTTTATGCTCCAGTTCTACAGGCAAGTGACAAGGTTTTCCATAGACTAATCGATAAGGTGACATGCCTAAAGATGTTTTAAAAGCAGTACGGTAAGCCTAAAGTGCATCGTTTAGTCTTAAAGACCAATTTTTACGATTTGGGTTAACCGTTTTTTTCAAAATTTGTTTAATTTTTCTATTTACTAATTCTACTTGTCTGCTTGTCTGAGGGTGATAAGGGGTGGCAACTTTATGGGTAATACAATATTTATTCATTAAAGATTCAAATGGTTTATTGCAAAAATGTGTTCCCCTATCACTGATGATAGCTCGAGAAATTCCAAATCGACTTAAGACATTTTCTTTTAAAAATTGGAGAACAATTTTATGATCATTTTGTCGACATGGAATCACTTCAATCCATTTTGAGACATAATCAACTGCAACCAAAATATACACAAATCCAAATGAGGATGAAAATGGACCAATGAAATTAATTCCCTAACAATAAAAAATTTCAATGACAAAGATAGGGTTCAGAGGCATCATATTTCTTTTAGAAATGGAACTTAATTTCTGACAATTTTCGTAACTTTGCAAAAGGTATAGTTGTCTTTAAATAAAGTGGGCCAATAAAATCCACACTGCAAGATTTTCGCAATTGTTTTCTTTGAAGAAAAATGACCTCCACATGTTTCTGAGTGACTAAATTTAATGACACTACCTACCTCATTGTCGGGTACACATCTCCGAAAGATTTGATTAGGAGAATATTTGAATAAATATGGGTCATCCCAATAAAAAAATTTCACCTCAGTCAAAAAAAAATCTGTCTTGATGTGACCACTAAGGCGGCATCTTTTTTGTCACAAGAAAATTGACTATATTAGCAAACCAAGGCATGGAATTGACAGAAAATAAAAACTTATCAGGAAAAGAATCATTGATAGGTGTGCTATCAAAAGGTGAGCCTGTTATAAGTCTAAACAATTGATCTGCGACAACATTTTTAGCTCCTTTCTTATCTTTTATTGTCATGTTAAATTCTTGAAGCAACAAGATCCACCGTATCAACTTAGGTTTGGCATCCTTCTTAGACATTAAATATCTAACAGCAGTATGATTAATGAAAACAATAGTAGAAGAACCAATTAAATAGCTCGAAATTTGTCCAATGCAAAATTACAGCAAGTAGTTCTTTTTCAGTGGTAGTGTAATTCATTTGTGCACTATTTAAAGTTCTACTTGCGTAACAAATCACATTAGGCTTACCTTTTTTTTTTGGCCTCAAATAGCGTCAACATCAAAATCACTTGCATCACACATTAATTCAAAAGACAAAGATCAGTTAGAGGATTACATGATAGGAGCCGATGTCAAAAGACCAATTAATTTTTCAAAAAAATTTGGCATTCTTAAGTCCAATCAAATGGTGCATATTTTATCAGAAGATTACATAATGATCTAGATATGACACTAAAGTCCTTAATGAATCTTCGATAGAATCCAACATGTTCTAAAAAGGAACGAACTTCTCTGACTGTTTTTGGGGAAGACAATGAGCAACTAATTCAACTTTGGCCTTATCAACTTCAATTCCTTCAGAAGATATCACATGACCTAACACGATTCCTGAGGTAACCATGTAATGACATTTTTCCCAATTTAAAACAAATCCTTTTTCTTCACATCTTTTAAGAACTTTATCCAAATTATCAAGACAATTTTCAAAAGAATTTTCAAAAACTGTCAGATCATCCATGAAAACCTCTAAATAATGTTCAATCATGTCACTAAAAATACTTAGCATGCATCTTTGAAAAGTTGTCGGAGCATTACAAAGACCGAAAGACATTCTTCTATATGCAAGTGTCAAAGGGACACGCAAAAGTAGTTTTTTCTTGATCTTCTAATACAATTGGTATTTGATTATACCTCAAATAACTATCAAGAAAACAATAGTAGGGATGTCCTTTTACTCTTTCTAGAATTTGATCAAGAAATGATAAGGGAAAATGATCTTTCCTAGTGGCTGCATTCAATTTTCTAAAATTAATACACATACGCCAACTAGATGAAACTCGCGTAGGTATTAACTCACCTTTTTCATTTTCAACCACGGTTATTCCAGATTTCTTAGGCACAACTTGTGTAGGGTTTACCCACTGGCTATCGGAAAAAGGGTAAATAATTCCAACATCAAGTAATTTAAGAACTTCAGCCCTAACTACCTCTTTCATGTGCGAATTTAATCTTCTTTGAGGTTGTTATGATGTTTTAGCATTATCCTCTAAATGTATTCTATGTATACAAATTAATAGATTAATGTCTTTTATATCTGTTAATGTCCATCTAATTGCACTTTTATGCCTTTTAAGTACTTCTATCGACATACCTTCTTGTTCTTCAGTAAGGATTGATGAAATTACTATTGGAAAGCTTTGGTCTTCTCCCAAAAATGTGTACTTCAACCCAGTAGGTAATGACTTTAGTTCCAGTATGGGTACTTCTTCATGAATATTATCATTCATGGGCTGTAGCTCTTCGAATCTCGACTTCCATCCCTTGTATTCCATTGCCTGTGTACAATCAAGCAAAGAGCATATTTCAGAAATATCATCATCTACTTGCGTATCTGAATCAAATGAATTAATTAAACAAACTTCTAATGGGTCAGAAGAACTGCCTTTTAGAAGATGATCATCTACAATGGACTTAATCCCGTCAGCTTCCTCATTTTCATCATTGACTTCATGTGGTTGCTTGCAAATATTGAAAACATTAAGCTCAAGTGTCATGTTTCTAAATGTTAGCTTCATCGCTCCATTTCTGCAATTTATCAAAGTATTAGATGTTGCTAAAAATAGACGATCTAAAATAACAGGAATTGACTTAGAACTATTAACCATAGGTTCAGTTTCCAAGACAATAAAATTCACAGGATAAATAAATTTATCAACTTGTACCAACACATCTTCCACTATTCCTTTTGGAATTTTAATTGATCTATCAGCAAGTAAAAGAGTTACAGAAGTTAGTTTTAACTCACCAAGGTTGAGTTGTTGATAAACTAGATATGGAAGCAAGTTAGCACAAGCACCAAGATCAAGTAAAGCTTGATCAATTTTATGTTCTCCAATAATGCATGAAACCATAGGACAACCAGGGTTTTTATGTTTCAAAACATTATTGCTTTGTATAATGGAACTTACCTGTTCGGTCAAAAAGACATTCTTTTTCACATTTAATTTCGTTTTAACAGTGCATAAGTCCTTCAAAAATTTGGCATAAGAAAGAAACTGTTTGATAGCATCTAACAACAGAATATTGATCTTCACTTATTTAAAAATTTCAAAAATTTCAGTTTGGTAGTCCAATTTCCTTGGTTTGCTTAATGCTTGAGGAAATGGGGGTGGAGGAGACGAGAGTTTAGTCTCATTTTGGACAGATAGCTTATCAACCTTTTCCTTATCATGGGAAATTGATTCACCATTTTTCTCACAAGGTTCAGAAATTTCTTTTTCAATTATTTTTCCACTCCTAAGAGTTATCACAAAATTGACTTGATTTATTTGTTAGTTTTCTGAACTACCATCATTTAGACTATATTAACCTTTGGGATTCGGTTGAGGTTGAGAAGGAAATTTTCCTTTCTCGTGAATAGTTAGTGCAGAAGTAAGTTTGGAAAGAGTGTCTTTTATGTCAATCATGATTTGAGTGTTTTGTTTATTGATGGCCTCTTGCTTTTCTATGAATGCATTCAATGTTCCTTCAAAGTTTTTCCTATATGGTGGGACATAAGGTGCATATCCTTGAGAATTTTGAGAATCTTGTTGTTCCTGAGGAGACGGTAGTTGCATAAATTGTGCTTGATTATTATTCTTCTAACTGAAGTTCGGGTGATTTCTCCATCCCGGATTGTAAGAATTTGAAAAAGAAGAGGTGAATGACTTTTTAAAATTGTTCATTGCATTTACTTGCTCATGCACAACTTCTTTAAAAACAAGAATATTAGGACATTCATTTGTCGAGTGTCCTAATTCATCACAAATGCCACAAATTTCTTCATTTTTCACAGATTTGACTTCTTTTACTTTGCCTAATTCCATGGATTCAACCTTTCTTGCCAAACTAGCGTACCTTGCATTTAGATCTTCTTCTTGACTAAGATGATATTTTCCTTTACCAGCATTTGCAAGGTTATATCTAATTGAATTTTCAGAAGGATTAGTATCATGCCAAGATTGAGAATTTTCAGTCAAATGGTTTAAATAATCTAAAGCTTCTTCGGGTTCTTTATCAAGAAACTCGTCATTACACATTGTTTTCACAAATTGTTTGGTTTCAAGTGTTAAACCTTCATAAAAGAAATGTATAGTCCGCCATTTTTCAAAACCATGATGTGGGTAAGAATTTAACAAATCTTTAAAACATTCCCAACTTTGAAAATACGCTTCATTTGAATTTTGGGAAAAATTTTGGATTTGTCTTTTCAAAGCATTGGTTTTATGTGTTGAAATTTTTTTTAAAAAAAAACTCACTTTGCATTTCTTGTCATGTGCTAATTGATCTTGGTTTCAAAGTGTTAAGCTAAGTTTTTGCTTTATCTTTCAAAGAAAAAGAAAATAATTTAAGCTTAACAATCTCTTCAGTGCAATTTTGATCATTGAAAGTAATACAGACTTTCTCAAATTCTTTTAGATGTAAATATGGGCTTTCAGATTCTAAACCATGAAAATTATGAAGTAAAGAAATCATACCCGGCATAAATCTAAAATTATTAGCAGTTAGTGGAAAGATAAAACATGATGGACTAGAATTTTGAGGTGTTTGCAAATATACACGCATAGTTCGCAACGGTTGATTTTCCTGTTCATCATGTACACTTTTATTTTCAGCTCGTTGTGTTTGATTTTCATGTTCAACATGTGCACCTTCAATTTCAGCCATTGTGTCAATTGTGTGTGATTGTAATTCAAATAAATCAATATATAAAGTACTAGGATTAATTTTAACTAAACGACCATAATTTGAATCACGATACCAGTTAAACATAAATAAGTGACGTAAAATAAAAATAATGTACAAGTAAGCGATATAAATCGGCCATTAAATATTAACAATGATGTGGTATAAATCAGTCACCAAATAAATATTAACTAGTAAAAAGCTAGATAACTGATAAATTAAAAAGTTAGAAAGTTAGAGAGTTAATAATATATAAAAAATAAAATACATAAAATAAAGTACAAAAAGTAAATTTAAAATATGAAAATCGGAGAGTGGCAAGAGTCTCACATGAGTCGGTGAAAGAGAAAGAAGAAGAAAGATTATTTCATTACGTTAGAAAGCAATAATAAATGACAAAAATTAAAAAGTTAGAGAATGAGAAAATAAATGACATAAATTAAAAGTTAGAGAAGCGAGAAAAATAAATAACATGAATTAAAAGTTAGAGAGTGTAAATAAATGACATAAATATAAATTTAGAAAGTTAGTAAGCATAAAGCATAAATAAAAAAATAAAAGCGAGAAAGCGTAAATAAAAAAATAAATAAAAAAAATGAAAATAAAAAAATAAAAAAAACGTAAATAAAACGTAAATAAATGAATAAAAAAAACAAAAAAATGACATAAATATAAAAGTTAATTAATAAGTTAGTAAGTTAATTAGTAAGTTAGTAAATTAAAAAGTAAAAAAAGTAGAGGAAGAATATATCTATTGGTGAAGTTTACTTACAGAAAGAGAACCTCAATGAATTAGGACTTCAAATCAAGTCCCCGGCAACGGCGCCAAAAACTTGATGGAATAATTAAAAGTTTCAAACCCAAGTGCAAGTTGTTTCAAGTAGTAAATTTTCAGGAGTCCGAGGTCGATATGCAGGGAATTGATGAAGAGAAAATTATTTGAGGTAAGGAGAAGATTTGTCACAATACTAAAGATAATATAAGTTGTTCACAAATGAAAAAAATTTGATTGGGTTAGGAGATCACTCTTGGTAATAAATTAAAGACAAGATTATTTCTTTTTATAACTCAATTGAAATCATACATAATGAAGGTTCTAATCGGAAGATTTAACATTCAAAGTTCAATTAAGATTATACATATAATCATATTATGGTTCCAATAATTATCTACAAATACTTGTAAATGATCTCAAGCATCCATTGTGCCAACGTCTTGTCTACAATGAATCAAGATATTCATTATACAAGAAGAGTTTCTAAATTAATCGGAAACAATATACAACATATATAAAGATCACATAAAATATATCATTCAAACACAAGAAGTAGAATAATCTAACCTTATTTCATTACCAAGAGCTTCACTCTTTCACCCAAGCAAGATGAAGATTTAGATACTCATAGACAAAAAGAAAGAAAGAGAGAAGAAGATGATGATGAACATAACTTCAATTAAGAACAATAGAAAACTACACAAAGGAAGCAATTAACATACAAACATGAAAGTAAACTCTAAGCTAACCTAACCCCCTTAAATGATCAGTCTTTGCCTCTTTTTATAGAGTTCAAGGAGTGCAAGAAGACAATAGAATTGTTTGATGATGAGAAGTAAAATCAAAATTGATGATGAATAAGCTGAAATTATAGACTTTCTTGACTCCAAAATGTCTATGTTCTTAGCTCATGGCATGCGTCAGAATTCCATCAAGTGATCTTTATGAAAGTTATAGAAAATTGTCTCAGCTTTCCATAGACATCTATTTCATTCAAATCCAACAACCACAATCCGAGATATAGCCCAATTACTGCTCATGGGTCAGGCCTAACTCCAGCACCTCTGTTCTGACTTCCAAGCCTAATATCACCTTCAAGAAATCCCTAGCTTTTGTGTTCTCATAAAAGTTGTAGATATGGGTCTTAACCTTCTACTATCAAAATTTCAGAATTGTTGAACTCCTATAGCCCGAGATATAGCTTAATGAGTGCATAGAGGTCAAGCTGTCAGGTTCAAAACTCTAGATTTTGCTTCAACTCAAATTTGAGTTATCCAAACATGTGTCCCTGGTCTTGAGGCCTTCATGAAAGTTGTAGAAATTTATCTTAGCTTAAAAACAAGACCAAAAAATATTCATCGGATATTTGTAACTCAAATTATAGCTAGTTTACTGAAAAAGCCAAGTGAGAAAGTTATACAATGAATGAAATATATTGCTATCAATGTGACTCTTGCTATCGAGTGAATAGTTATTAGAGATTTATCTAAACTTTTCAACAAGACCAGAATCACATTAATTAGATAATTGCAACTCAAATTGTGGCCACTTTACTTAAGAATGCAATCACCCAAATTAATGATAATTCAAGCAATAATTTCTTCAATGATCCAAATAAGCTTAATTTCATAAAATGTGATAAAATTAACTTAATTAAGCCAAATTAAACCTTAAAAAGCCTATTAAGAGGATTATAAAATGAATAAAATACATTGTTATCATTTCTTCACAAAACGGTGCTCGCTAATCAACTTTGACTAAAACAATATCCTTTGAGCGTAAACGTTTTACTTGTCTCTATACTATGGCCACTACTTGCTCCATGTAACTAAGGCATTCAACAAGATGAACTGGTTGATGTTGTATGATATGAGAATGATCACGAATGTATTTTCAGAGCATTGAGATATGAAAAAATTGGGTGAATTCTTGAAAGATCAAGTGAAAGTGTTAAACAATAAGCTACTTGCCTAACTCTCTCAAGAACCTCAAATGGTCCTATGAACCTCGGGTTTAATTTACCCTTCTTGCAAAACCTTAAGAAACCCTTCATAGGAGAAACACGTAGAAACACATGATCTCCTACACTAAACTCCAAGGGACAACGTCTATAGTCTAAATAAGATTTCTGTCAACTCTAAGTTGTAACTAACCGATCATGGATCAATCAAACTTTCTTATTGGCTTCTTGAATTAGATCTAGACCCAAGAGTTTAGACTCGTCAACCTTAAACCAACCAATAAGTGATCTACAACATCTCCCATATAACGCTTTGAAAGGTGCCATTTGGATGCTAAATTGGTAACCATTATTATAGGCAAACTCCATCAAAGGTAAATGCTGATCCCAGCTCCCTGCAAGGTCTAGAACGCAAGCACGAAACATATCTTTCAAGATTTGAATGGTTCTTTTTGACTGACCATTAGTCTGAGGATGAAAAGCAGTACTCAAATCTAAACGAATTCCTAAGGATGTTTGGAAAGACCTCCAAAACTGAGAAGTGAACTGTGGACCTCGATTAGAGATGATAGATATTGGGACTCCGTGCAACAATACTATCTCATCCAAGTATAGCTTTTCATATTAAGTTGTTATATAAGTAGTTTTCATCGGCAAGAAATATGCAAACTTAGTCAATCAATCAACAATTACCTAAACTGAATCATAAACTCTGAAGGTCTTAGGCAAACCTGTCACAAAGTTCATAGTTATTCTTTCCCACTTCCATTCAGGTGTTTTTATTTATGGTAGTAACCCTACTAGTTTTTTTTGCTCTGCTTTCACTTGTTGCCACACCAAACATTTAGATACCAACTATACTACATATTTCTTCATTCATTCTTACCAGTAAAGTTTTTTCAAATCATGATACATCTTCGTGGATCCAAGATGAATGGTATAAGAGGAATGATGAGCCTATTCTAATACTTTCTTTCTCAGATCCTTAGCATTTGGGACACATAACCAAGAGCTAAACCACAACACACTTTCAGAATCAATATTAAAATAAAAAATCTTGCCTTTTTTTTACTTCTTCAATGATGCTTGCAAAATATGGATCTTGACCCTGTACTGCCTTAATACCATCCACTAAGGTAGAACAGAGTCGTACATGAGCTAGCAATTGCCCTGCATCTGTGGCTTCGAATTGTACCCTATTATCTACCGTTTCTTGAAACTCTTTTACTATTGGTCTTATAACCTTAGTTATATGAGCTAAACTGCCTATAGACTTTCTACTCAAAGCATCTGCAACTATATTCGCCTTTTGATCTGTTAATAATTTCAGCTATTAAATGCCTTTTTGTTTGATCAAAATGGACTCCATTTGTGCTCAATTGTTGACATTTAGCTAAGTTTCTGATTTAGAGTTGTCTTTGGATGTTTATTATGAAACTATGCTTAAATGTGGTTATATACACTCATAAATGTATTGTGATTTTCAGGAGATCTATGAGTGATGGAGTCCATTGGCATTGAACCATTGAGAAGAGAGTTAAAGACTCAAGGAAATCAGTATCAACCCCTAGAAGCAAAAGAAGAAGGGCATTCATGAAGAATCAAGATTGGATTTGAAGAAAGTAATAAACACAGCCCGTGTCAAATGACAAGGGGTAGGCCGTGTATTTCTCTGATTTCACGAGGAAAATCAAATTTCAGCCTTGACCGAGAACACGGCCCGTGTCATCGGCTCAAAAGTTTAATTTCGTGTTTTAATGCTAAATTAGGTATCAAAACCTATAAATAGGGTTGCTCAGAGTTTAAAAAAGAGTTTTTGGACAGAGAGAGCCGTTAAGAAAATTGAGAGAAACACAAAGACCAAGAAAGAGAGGGATTCAATTGAGGATTGAAAACTCGGATTCGAGCGATCAAAGATCAATCATTCTCAAGCCTTGGAAACTAGTTTGATCTTTAGTTTTTCTTTTCTTCTTTTGTTCTGAACAATGTCTTTCTTTAATCCTTCTTCTGTTTTTGAATTTGCCATGTGCGGCTAAACTTCTTGATTGGTTAAGGGAAGATGAAACTCTAGTTTTGATTATGTGAATCTTGCATATTTCTTTATATCAATACAATTATGTTTTCATTCATATGTTTCTGTTCTTAAATTAATATAAAGGTTTTTATATTCTTTGCCAAACTTCGAGAGTGGTAAAACTAGGATTGTTATGCGCGGTTGCGGTGATAAAACTAGTGAAACATATGATCTAAGTAATTTAATCCCGGTATGTGATTAGATCTTAGTGTGATTGGTTTTCTAATTCTTAATGCAATCATTAGGTAGGTGTAAGAGCGGTTGCTTTACAAATAACTAGTGGTTAGGGTTTGATTTGAGTGGTTACTGAATTAAGCAAAACATAAGGAAAACAAAGGATTTATCTCATAATCACATAAGAACATAATTGACCATGTTGGTATAAAGAGTATGTAAGTTAGCATGATCATATAAATCTAGTAGTGGATTCCATCTCTTAACCAATTTCTTTAACTGAATAATTCAATTTGTGTTTACTGTTTTGGTTTAAGTTAAATGTTCTCTGTTAGTCTTAATTAACAAAAAACCCCTTTTTCATTTTGCTGTTTGTTTTTCATCAGAACTTAATTTAGGAATTGGATTGATAATGTCAATTGAATTAGTTCTCTGTGGATCGACCCTTGCTTACTACAACTAGTTGCAAGGTTTTTATAATTTTGGTGGAACTTGACAACTGTTTTTGATATAATTATAAATCGTATTCCATATCACACCACCTTTCCAGGGTAATAAAAGATGGTGCAATCATAATCTTTAAGCAATTCCATCCACCTCTTTCGTTGAAGGTTAAGATCCTTCTGCTCAAATATATATTTGAGACTCTTATGGTTTGTATAAATCTCACATGTCTCTCCATACAAGTAATGCTTCCAAATCTTGAGTGCACAGACTACTACTACCATTTCCAAGTCATGTGTGGGGTAGTTTTGTTCATATCTCTTCAACTGTCTAGAAGCATAGGCAATGACTCTGCCCTGTTGTATCAAAACACAACTAAGACCTACTCTTGATGCATCACAAAATATTGCATATCTACCCATCCCGGATGGTAAAACCAACATCAGAGCAGAGGTCAAAAAGAGACTTAAGCTTCTGAAAGTTGTTCTCACATTCATGTAACCATTGAAACTTCACTTGCTTTTGTGTCAATATTGTCAATAGAGCTGCTATCTTGGAGAAATCCTTAATGAAACGACGATAGTATCTAGCCAAACCTAAAATGCTATGAATTTCAATAGCTGAAGGCCTTGGCCAATGCTCCACTGCTTCCACATTCTTTCGATCCACTTTTATACCATTCTTGGATATCATATGTCCAAGGAAGGTTACATTATCCAGCCAAAATTCACACATAGAGAATTTGGCACAGAGCTTATAGTTTCTCAAGGTTTGTAAAATTGTTCTCAAGTGTTGTTCATGTTCTTCTTTACTTCGAGAGTATATCAAAATATCATCTATGAACACTATGACAAATTGATCAAGGAATGATTTAAAAACCCTATTCATCAAATCCATGAAAGTTGCTAGGGCATTTGTCAAACCAAAGGACATTATCAGAAATTCATAGTGTCTATAACGAGTTTTGATTGTTGTCTTAGGGATATCTTCATTTCTCAACTTCAATTGGTGATAACCCGATCGAAGGCCTATCTTGGAAAAACATTGTGCACTTTGCAACTGATCAAACAAGTCATCAATGCGAGGTAGAAGGTACTTGTTGTGTATAGTCACCTTGTTTAACTGTCTATAGTCTACACATTGTCGCATCGATTCATCTTTCTTTTTAACAAAAAGAATAGAAGCACCCTAAGGAGAAGTGTTTGGATGAATGAAACCTTTATCTAATAAGTCTTGCAATTGATTCTTCAATTCTTTCAATTTCGACTGAGTATTTGGAATCACATCAACATATAATTCAATCTCCCTATTTGGAGGTAAGCTAGGTAATTCTTCTAAAAATACATCAGAGAATTCAGAAACTATTTGAACTTTTTCTAGACTTTCTGGTTGTGACAAGTTGTCCATAACCATCGCTAAATATCCCTCATATCCCTTCTTCATCAATCATTTAGCTCCCAATACAGAAATTAAGTTATAAGGAGCCAAGCTACAATCACCTTATACATGAAATGTCTGTCTACCTGGAATATCAAATTGCATTACCTTTGCATGACAGTCCACAGTAGCATGACAAGAAGCTAAGCAATCCATGCCTAAGATTACATCAAAGTTCATCATGTCTAACACAATCAAATATACTAATGTCTCAGTACCATCAACAAATATTTCACATGATTTGTACACAAATTTAACAAGAATATATTCCCTTACCAGCGTAGCCACAAGAAATGAGTGGTCAAGTAGTGCAGATTCTTTACGAAATTGAGTAGCAAAATATGGGGACACATGAATGGGTGGAGTCAGGGTCAAACAGAACATGTGCATCATATGAGCATATAGAGATTATACCTATAACCACTGCATTTGATGCCTAAGCATCTTGTGGAGTTAAAACACAGACTTTATCTCTTCCTTCTTATCTTGTACTTCTCCTGTCTGTTTGAGAAGGAACTTGTCTCAATGGTTGAGCTGCAGTAGGTTGAGATAGCAATGTTGGTGGCAGTGTTGTTTGGCTAGCACCTTAAAGTTAGGGACAATTACTCTTCTTATGGCCAAGTTCTCTACACCTAAAGCAAACACCAGTCTCCTTGTGACACTGGCCAGCATGAAAATTCCCATAAATTTTATATAGGACTCTAATACGACCAGATTATACTATACCTTGTTGGTTTCTTTGTTCAGTCTCAAGTTTTTCAGTTGGCCTTGGGG
Source organism: Ormosia emarginata (assembly GCA_029884605.1). Classification (NCBI taxonomy): domain Eukaryota; kingdom Viridiplantae; phylum Streptophyta; class Magnoliopsida; order Fabales; family Fabaceae; genus Ormosia; species Ormosia emarginata. The sequence goes on from JAQQTP010000085.1 coordinate 20,045,017, forward strand.
CTTAGATCCCTTCATAGACTTACCATTACCTTGTCCACTATAAGAGCCTTCAGTCTTAGGCTTCTTGAATTTTTGTTGTGCCTTACGATCCCTCATCTCTTTTCTATCCTCTTGCAACAATCCACTGTTGTTGCACATGTCAGGAAATATGTGGTTTTTTATGCCACTATTTTGTACAGTGGTTTCACTAGACCATCCATGAATTTCTTGATTATATCTCTTTCAGTAGGGACAAGATGTGGTGCATAATGAAAGAGCTTAGTGAAATGATGATCGTAATCATTCACTGTCATATTTGGTGTTGTTTTAACTCCTAAAATTTTTTAATCTGGTTATCCCTATCACTCTCTAAGAAGAAACACTCCATGAATAGAGTCTTGAACTTATCCCAAGTCAATGGTGGAGATATTGCTGGTCTCCCCCTCAACATGGTCTCATACCAAGTTTGTGTCATATCTTTTAGTTTGAATCCAGCCAACTTAAAAGCCCTCTGGCTTGAGTAACCAAGAACTCTACACACCCTCTCTACACCATCTAGAAAATTTTGTGGATCCTCAGAACCTTCCACAAAAGAATGTGGGTTCAGTTTCATAAATTCTTTGAGCAACACATTGATGCCCTCATCTGTATGGAGTTGTGAGCTTCTCAAATTTACTGGAGTTGTATTGCCAAGAGGCTAATCAACACAACCTCCTTGGTTATCCATTATCTGAGTCAAGCTCTATATATTTTGAATCGTTCTTGCGAACATTATTTCTAATCGAACACATTTTTAGTCTTAATGGCTTAATTCCTAGGTTATCCAGATGATCCATCGCCCCTACCGCACCTCAAGTGGCCCAAGATGATTGCCTAATATTACAAGAAATTTGCTAATTAGCGAGGAAATTGCGAGGAAAATTTTCCCTCGCTAAATTCTATAGCTAAATCATGAATTTCTTATAGTGTAACAGCCTCATCAGCTGGGCTTTCATTTCTTGTTGTTCCTCTACCAATAGCACGAGTTCTAGATGGCATCTTCAGCTAAAAAGGACAATCAATATATCACAACGTCCCTCTTAACACTTTGCAACATGGAGCGGCGATTTCTTGCATATGAATGCAAGAATGAAATGAAGTCGCCACCAACCCATTTATCCATTAAAAATGGAAAGGTTCGATCAGATACCTAAAAGATAGTATATGTTTCAGAGTTTAGGTTCGGTGATTGATTACAAGTATGGAAGATATTAGCACCTTACGCCGTCCGTTCCAGGAACGATTGTCTATTTAATCTATTGTTATCCTTTAAAGTTAATTAAATTAGTCCTTTATTATTTATCTGCAAAAATATTTTTATTTTTATTTTATTTTAATATGTCCCACTTTGTCAAGCATATTATCAAGAGTGATAAATGACTTTGACAGGGAATGAGTGACTAAATAATCTTTTTTGTACGAAACAAATTTTAATCTCGCAACATGTGATACACAAGTGGTGAATCAAAATATTATTTTTTAAAATAATTTCAAAATAAATAGCCAATATTATTTTTAGAGAATAAGATTTTAGTTCAAGAAAAATATTTTTTGAAAAGTAAATAGCCAAATAAAATCTCATTCAACAACAAAATATTATAATGAGATTTTTTATTTCAATTTTTTTTTCATAAAAAGTAAAATTTTTATTCACCACAATCAAAAAGTTAGAATATATGTAAATTTGTTCACATTCATTTTTATTTTGTTTTATTTAAAAAAATTTCTTTGAGAAATTAGATCAAGTCAACTCACTTGGCAAGATCTAATAGAGCTAAATGTAACACCCTCCTTAGGGCATCACATTTCCGACTACCAACTTATAATCTGAAAATGATTTCATAAAAAGGTTTGAGTTATAAAAGGTGAGTTTCAAAATTTCTTCTCGCAGAAACATAAACTTACTGATATTTATAAGTAATACTGAAAAATAGATTTAAACTGATTAAAACTCATATAACAAACACCACTTAATATTTAACAATTATTCAAGAAATATAAAACTTACAGACTCAATTTTAAACAGTAGCAAACCCCATGACGGGTCCTACTTAATAGTACGATAAAATACGAACGAGAAAACTCAACATACTTATTTCGTCTTGTATCCATCTTGATGTGCTATGTATCTGTTCCTCCTCAAATCTGTACATTAACCAGTCCGGGATGGTCACTCCTCGATGTTGTCACTAAACTCAGAATATCTACTTCCAGTCAAGTTTAAGAAACTCGTTCTATCTACTATACAATTTTAACAATACAAATACAACAAAATAATATAACAAAGATATGAGATCCCCTTTCATCAATACCAAAGTGGTAACAAGGAATGATACAAATGACAAAGTCATTCCATACACACAGATATCACAGTTTCATTCATGTTATCAATTAATCATAATTTCTTATCAATTCATCATATTTTGTTATCAATTCATCATACTTCATTATCATTTCATCACAATTCCAGTAAACATATATCTCAGTTAAATCACCAGTACCAATTTCATCATAATAGATATCCTCAGTATATAAAATGATGATGTCACATCATATAAACGTTTATCATGCCACAACAATATGTGTTCTGACTCATGTATATGCATACTAGACCAATTTTTCCACTCCATTGAGGTTTTCACAATTTCGAGAAGAATGCTCTGGTTAACTGTCCAGCCTTAGCCCACAGACAATCTCCAATCTTTTTGGTTAATTGTCCAGCCTTAGCCCACAGACAATCTCCAGTCTTCGAAAAGAATCGTGTTCTTGTCGGGTATCGTCAATGCGTTGCAACGGACTGCGTCGCCACGTGGCACAGGGTACTTGCCACTGCCCACTGGATCGACCGTCGCGCCTTGACGCCCCCAAGATCCATCATAGACCTCACTTTTCAATTCTCATTCCCTCTTCAACCATAAAGGTCATAATAGCTATCAGCTATATTTCGTTCAATGCACGCATATCTCAATGCAAGTTATGTTCAATGCACAAATACCTCAATGCAAGTTCTGTTCAATTTCATCATATGCCTCAATGCATATCTTTCAATTTCATCATTAAAAAGGTTCCCTTTTAATACATCTGTTCTTTACAGTATCTTTATTGTATTTTTAATCGCGTATTATTTTTAACGCGTTTTCACAATCACGTAACACTTTTTTTACGTTTTCAAATCTCATAATCATTTTTTGACGTTTTCTCCATCGCGTAAAAATATTTACACGTTTTCCAAATCGCGTAGCGATTTTCCATCGTTTTCAAATTCGTGTAACTTAAAAATCATATTTTCAAGTCGCATAAATCATTTTTCTATCATTTTTCAACTACATAAAATATTCCTCAATATTCCAAACATCATTTTGGACTTTCCAAAAATTAATGCCATTTTCCACATTTTCTCCTTTAAGAAATCCTTTCCACAATATATTCCACAAAATCATCTTTCCATTGATTTAAATCAATATTTCTAGCTTAAAATTTCATAACGCACTCTAAAACCCAAAGAGTGAGCTATACGTTAGTAAATTTCAAGTCACCATTAAATTTTCCATAATTCTTAAATCAATTCTAAAAATCGGTCCTCTTTAAAATAAGTGAAGGTTCAAACACTTTCAACCTCTTTTTTCCTTTCATAAACGAAATTTCCATCTTTCAAGTGACAAAACACTTTGTTTCCATTTCTTTAATCCTTGTACTTAATCAATTAAATTTTCACTTTAAAATCATATTGTTTCATAAAACTAAGGCATTACAAGCCTTCAAATCTGTGGGCATATGACCATTGAAACCATCATATCTTTTCTTTTCCTTTTCCTTCTAATCATCCAATTTTATCTTAATTTTATAACCCTTGGCATATTAGCCGAAAATCATAAATAGCTTCATCATAAAATCTTTGTTCATTTTCATGTCCACTTTCTTTGCAAATCCTTAAAATCATTAACTTATTACCCTTTTCATTTAAAAACTCATGATTAGTAAAATATTTAAAATCTTTTGCTCCAAAAATATTCTTGAGGCCGTGTGCCTCTATGGCTCTTTGGAACCAACATATTTTCCTTTGTCATGTAATTCACATCTTAAAACATACACAATTCATCATGCATCATAAACACATACTAAAGCATATTATCAAAGCAATAAATATATCAATCACCAAACAACCATAAATATGAAAAGCTCTTAAACAAACAAGTGAAATAATCCTTATAGATTTTTCACCACATATACATCCATTCCTCACCACCAACACATGATTGATGAAGTTAATCTCTCTCTTACCTCTTGGAGAAACCTCTAAAGCTCCTTGTTTTGCTTCTTGTACAAGTCCTTCACCACCAAAAGCTTTCTTAAAAATCAAAGTAAACATACATAATCAATATCTAAGGCTTGAATAACAAAACCATGGATCAAAACATGGTTTAGAACTTTAAATATAAGATTTAAAAAAGAATATCAAGAACTTCACCCTTTACCCTTCAAACTTAGATCTTAGGAAAAGTACTTGAAGATGGATGATTTAGAGGAAGTCTCCAACATGAAAGTTGCTTAGAATAAGGTAAGGATTCAAGAAATAAGGTTTGTTGAAATTATTAAAGAGTGGAGGTATGAACTAGGCCTCTTGGCCGTGAGCTTGGGGAAGAGAAAGGAGAGAAAATTTTTGTGAAGCTTTTACTTAGGAAATGAGCAAGATGAGTAATGAAATGAAATGAACACTTTCCTATAGCCATTTTGGTCTTCAAAACCATGGCCTCCCCCCCCCCTTGTACACTTAGGAGTTGTCCAAATACATTAGCCACCATTTTAGGCTTCAAGAGCCATTGATTAAATCAATGGTTGATATTTGGTAGGAGATTCCAAATGATAAGATTGAATCTAAGCCATTAGATCTCTTCTCCAGGAAATCCTAGCCATTAGATGCATCTTAAAAAATGGAGGGTCAAGATCTTCTCTATACACTTTCCATCCAATGGTCACAAATGGTCCTAGCCATTTTGTGAGACCAATCTCCACCGTAGATTAAATCAACGGTGGATATCCAAGGCCTTCCTTAATAAGCTTGTCTTTACAACCATTGATTAGATCAATGGTGAACATCCAAAGTTTCCTAACTAAGTTTACTCTCACACCATTGATTAAATCAATGGTGATCATCCAAAGCTTCTTCATTAAGTTTGTTTCTCAACCGTTGATTAGATCAATGGTTGATATTCAAAATTAAGTCTTCTCATCCAAGGGTGCAAATCAAGTCAAGCCCTCTTTGTTGACTAATCTCAAGATATTTCCCAAAAGCTTAGATATTCTCACCTAGATATTTTACGTAGATATTTTTCGATAAATATTAACGGATGAACTATTGTATTTTTATTACCCAAAAAATAAAACAATAGAATATACAGTAAAAGAAAATTTTGAAAACTGTTTCCAGATTCGGGTTTAGTAAGATCCCCCGACTCCGTATTGACAATACAAAATTTTCTGTCTATAGAAAAATTTTCATTTCTCCGAACTTGCCCCGGGCCCGCATGCAGCCCAAGAATACTATTAAAATAATCCAAAATATAAAAATACACAAGAATTCACAAAAATCATAATAATTATGAAATTCATGAAAATCAAATCAAATCAATAAAAATCATTAAGGATTGACAAAAAGAAATAAAATACGAAGGCTCATATACATCTCCAAAAATAATATTAAAATAATTAAAAAACGTAAAAACTCCCAAAAATTCTTAAAAATCACAAAAATTATAAAATTCATGAAAGCCGAATCGAATTACTCAAAATAATTAAGAATCACTCAAAATAAATAAAATACGAATTTTCGGAATGTTATAATAAACCTCAAGATTATTGAGAAGAGTTTAAATGATCGACACTACGATCCTCTCCTAATTTTTCCTTCGTCGGACTTGTTTCAAAATTTTATTTAATTTTTATCTGATGTTATGTTTAAAGTTGAATGTAAGAAAAAAAATTATTATTTATTAAAAAATTAAATCAAGTTAACTCACGTGGTGAGATCTAATAAGAATAACTCTCAAGATTATTTAGAAGAGTTTAAATGATCGACATCACGATCCTCTCCTAATTTTTTGTCATCGGTTTTATTTTAATATTTTATAAACTTTTATTTAGATGTGATATTTAAATTTTATCATATATATAAAAAAATGAAAAAAAAAAAGAGGCTAAGTAGCCTGTCACGTGAACTTCATTAGAACATATATAGAAAAATATACAAAACAAAAAGGTGTTTCAGAGCCATTTAAAAAAAATCATAAATTTAGAATTAAAAAAAAAAAGAAAAAGAAAAAAAAGGGCTAACCATCCATCACATGACAATTGAAGCATTGTATGGTTTTTATTTGTCAGAAACAAGGACAACAAAATATCAATTGCAAATCAACAAAAGCAACGCAGCAGGTGACTTAAATAATCACACTTTAAAGAAAACAAATGAATTTTACAAGGTATACAACAATATTACCTGAGAACGTGTAACGCAGAGACCTTGAAGGATCAAAGGAACGAGTTGTGAAGTTTCTTAATATTCGCTTCAGTCTAAAATTTTCTCTGTATTTGCTCTCTCCCTCTTTCTCTCTTCCGTCCGTTTTTTTGGTCTCTGGGTGCGTCTCTCCCTTTCTGTTATTTTTCTCCAAATCTCTCTGACTCTCTGTTTAATTCCTCTCTCACTCTTTCTCGCTTCCGTCCGTTTTTGCTTCCCTTACTTAACAATTTTATTTATAAGCTGAGAATAAGAGATCAAAACTCTATCCAAATATTCCCTTCATCACATTTTGTTATTATTTTTAACTTATCCTTTAACTCTTTCTGCTACTATTTTTTCTTCACCAATCTCTTATCTCTTGATTTTATTTATCTCTTAATTTTTTAATGATATTTTACTTTTCTTCTTTTTTCAAATTTGAAAATTCTATTACTATTTTTCGTTTCTTTTCTTTTTTTAAAATTTTTTTTTATCTTTTATTCTTTATTTCTCATTGGGTTCTAACAACTCAAAGTCCAAAATATTCTGGACAAATTTGAGTATCAATAGCTGTCCCCATTTGCTTTTCATTTGAAATGAAATGGAAAGCAAATATGTTGATTCAAATTTGTCTAAAAGATATTTTTCATAAATTCGAGAGATATCAGAAATGATGGGATGTAGGACCCATGGTGACTAAGAGGCTGTATGTGTGAGACCCTGGGAAACTAATGGGAAGTAGGTGTATGCCTTGATAAACTTAAAAGCAAACGGGCTTGTATCTAGAAATACAAACGGGTTTGTACCCTGGAGAATTAAAAGTGAGCGGGTTTGTACCCTGGAAAATTAGATGCGAGAAGGTTTATACCCTGAGGAAAATAAAATAAAAAAAACGAGTGTGTACCTTGGAAAAAATTAAATGCAAGCGAGTTTGTACCATGGAAACTTGACAGAAAAAGGGTCAAAAGTTTGGGAACGTACACTCGTCGAAGCTTAACAGAAAAAATGTAAAAAAAACTTATGGGAACGTACACCCGTCGAAGCTTTGCAGTAAAGGTAAAAAGCTTACGGGGACGTACATCCGTCAAAGCTTGGCCAAAAAGGTAAAAAGCTTACAGGGACGTACACCTGTCGAAGCTTGACAAAAAAAAGGTAAAAAGCTTACGGGGACGTACACTTATCGAAACTTGGCAAAAAAGGTAAAAAAAAACTTACAGGGACGTGCACCCGTCGAAGCTTGACAGAAAAAAGCTAAAAAGCTTATGGGGACGTATGCCCGTCGAAGCTTGGCAAAAAAGGTAAAAAGCTTACGGGGACGTACACCCATCGAAGCTTGGTAGAAAAGGGTAAAAAGCTTACATGGGCATACACCCGTCGAAACTTGGCAGAAAAGGTAAAAAACTTATAGGGACATACACCCGTCGAAGCTTAGCAAAAAAAGGTAAAAAGCTTATGGGGATGTACACCCGTCAAAGCTTGGAAGAAAAAAGTAAAAAGCTTACAGGGACGTACACGCATTGAAGCTTGGTAGAAAAGGTAAAAAGCTTATGGGGACATACACCCGTTGAAACTTAGCAGAAAAGGTAAAAAGTTTACGGGGACGTACACCCGTCGAAGCTTAGCAAAAAGGTAAAAAGCTTAGCAAAAAGGTAAAAAGCTTACCGGGACGTACACCCGTCAAAGCTTAGCAGAAAAAGATAAAAAGCTTACAGGGACGTACACCCGTTGAAGCTTGGTAGAAAAGGTAAAAAGCTTACGGGGACGTACACCCGTTGAAGCTTGGCAGAAAAAGTAAAAACTTACAGGGACGTACACCTGTTGAAGCTTGGTAGAAAAGGTAAGAAGCTTACGGGGACGTACACCCATTGAAGCTTGGTAGAAAGGATAAAAAGCTTACGGGGATATACACCCGTCGAAACTTGGTAGAAAAAGGTGAAAAGCTTACGCTGATGTATACCCATCAAAGCATAAGAGAAAAGGTAAAAAAAAAATAGCCAACTTAATGCTATGAGAAATGTGATGAAGCAATGCATGCTTTATGCATATGACTAGCTTGAATGGATGTACTTTAACCTCTCTTTTTTTTTTTGCCTCCCTTAAGGACCCGATCACAAACAGATGCATGGATGAACAAAAGTAAATCATGCCGATCAACTCTTCATTTGGCCTTCGGCTTAACTGCTTGATTACTTGCTTTCAAAGTGCATTGTTCTTGCAATAATTCCTTTCCATATATGATAACCTAAGTTATTCATTTTACTAAAGATTTATCAAGTTCCTCTTAACCTCTGGAATCATTAAAGTAATTCAAAATGTTTTTGGTAGAGTTGACACACATTTCACTTTTCAACATACGTTTATCATGATAAATGCATTTAGCAATCAGAAACATGTGACAATGGGAATATCACAAATATTATGTAGGAGATAGAGAAGGTTCGAGAAAGGCAATACTAGATGGGTGAAAAGATTTACAAAAGGGAATAATGAAGTAAGATTCTTCAATTCTTCTAGTAATACTTTTCAATTTTTCAGCTCAAGCGAGTGTTTAAGGGTTGAATGAGATCAAGGTCCTTAATTAGCTTTGTCAATTGCCTTTGACATTATCAAGAGTACTAACATTTTCACTCACTTCATCATTTGCCTTTGCTATGAGCCGTTTTATTTTTCAATTTTTTGGATTTTTTTAATACAAAAATCACCTTTTTTTACTTTATGCTAACTCCTATTATAGGGGTGATCCTTGTCCAGGGTTCTTAAAAGAAAATTTTTAAGCTCAAAAAAGGTAATAAAGGATAATAAAGATGACAAAATTTGTAAATGATAGAGAAAGATGACCAATTTTTATTTCAAATCATGACATGATTGCTTATTTTTAAAACTTTAATTTCGAGATAAAAAGATAGTGCACACCAAGTGATTACTTGTTTGCTCCCTTTTATTTTTATTTTTACCGGACTGATAATGCTTTCAAGTATAATATTTCTTAACTGAATCTGAGTTCACAGGAAGTGGTAAATCTTCGCTATCCATCTTTGTGAGAATTAAGCCCCCCTAGAGAAAGCTTTTTTCACAACATAAGACCCCTCATAGTTAGGGGTCCATTTTCCTCTGTGATCCTTTTGGATTGGCAGTATCTTTTTGAGTACCAAGTGTCCTTCCTAAAATTGTCGAGGATGAATTTTTTTCTTGTAAGCTCGCATCATTTTTTTTTGGTAAAGCTGATCGTGACATAATGCAGTTAGCCTTTTTCCTTCAATGAGGTTCAATTGGTCGAATCGTGCCTAGACACATTCAGTTTCTTCTAACTCTGCTTCTATCAATACACTTAATGAAGGAATTTCTACTTCAATGGGGAGCACTGCTTCCATTCCATAAACTAGAGAGAAAGGGGTGGCTCATGTTGAAGTACGAACAGACGTCCGATAGACATGAAGAGCAAAAAGAAGTATTTCATGCCAGTCTTTGTATGTCACAGTCATCTTTTGAATGATCTTCTTGATATTCTTATTGGCTGCTTCAACTACTCCATTCATTTTTGGGTGATATGGAGAATAATTGTGATGCTTTATCTTGAAGTTCTCATACATTTCTGTCATCATCTTGTTATTCAAATTAGTTGCATTGTCAGTAATAATTTTACTTGGAAAACCATAGTGACAAATTAACTCCTTTTTGATGAACTTGATCACCACATTTTTTGTCACATTAGCATAAGAAGTAGCTTCAACCCATTTTGTGAAGTAATCAATTGCGACCAAGATGAACCGATGTCCGTTTGAGGCTTTCGGTTCAATGGGTCCAATAACATCTATTCCCCACATTAAAAATGGCTAAGGTACTGCTAGAACATTTAAAGATGTTGGGGGAGCATGAATCTTGTCAGCATATATCTGACATTCGTGGTATTTTCTCACATAGTCAAAGCAATTTGTCTCAATTGTTAGCCAATAATAACCAGCCCTTAGGATTTTTCTTGTCATTGCATGCCCATTTGCATGAGTCCCATAAGTGCCTTCATGGACATCTTTGATGATCTTTTCAGCCTTTATTGCATCAACACATCTCAAAAGCATCATATCATGATTTCTTTTGTAGAGTATTTCTCCATTTAAAAAGAAACCCATTGATAGCCTCCTTAGAGTCCTTTTATCATTTTCTGAGGCTCCTGATGGATATTCCCTACTCTTGATGTAGCATTTAATATTATGGTACCACGGCTCTCCATCCGCCTCCTCTTCAACTGTTAGGCAATATGCATGATGATCACGACTTTCCATTTTTATAAGCGGCATATTCGTACCATGACTAACCTCAAACATTGATGATAAGATAGCTAATGCGTCTACCAATTGATTATCTTCACGCAGAATATGGTGGAAAGTAACTTTGTCCAACTGTTCATTCAATCCCTTGATATAAGACTGATACAGGATTAACTTGGCATCTCGCGTCTCCCATTCTCCTTTTAATTGATGAATGACTAAGGCAGAGTCCCCATATACTTCTAAAATTCTTGCCTTTGACTTTATTACTGCTTGGATTCCCATAACACAAGCTTCATATTCAGCTATGTTATTTGTACAGTCGAAATGTAGCCTAGCTGTAATAGGAATGTATTTATTTTTAGGAGAAATCAATATTACTCTGACCCCGTGCCCCAGTGCATTGAAAGCTCCATCGAACGACAAGGTCCATTTTTCACCATTCAAAGATTCTTCTTTTACAAGTAAAGCCATTATATCTTTGTCTGGGAATTCACACTGCATTGACCCATAATCATTAATAGGCTGATTGGATAGATAATCCGCAAGGGCAAAACCTTTTATCGCCTTTTGGGTGACATATACAATATTGTATTTTGACAAAAGCACTTGCCACCGTGCAATTCTCCCAGTAAGAGCTAGTTTTTCAAATATGTAATTGATTGGGTCCATTTTAGACACTAACCAAGTCATGTAGCACAACATACATTGTCTTAATTGATGGGCAGCCCATGCCAAAGCATAACAAGTACGTTCTAACATAGAATATTTCACCTCATAGTCAGTAAACTTCTTGCTCAAGTAGTAGATAGCATGCTCTTACCAGATTCATTGTGTTGGCCCAATACACATCCCATGGATCGTTCAAGCACTGTTAAGTACATGATGAGTGGCCTCCCTGGCACTGGAGGTACCAAAACTAGGGGTTCTTGTAAATACTGCTTGAATTTCTCAAAGGCTTCTTTGCATTCTTCATTCCATTCAACTGCTTGGTTTTTCCGTAACAATTTGAAGATTGGTTCACATGTTGCCGTCAACTGAGATATGAACCTAACAATATAATTCAACCTTCCCAAGAATCTTCGTACTTCTTTTTCTGTGCGAGGAGCTAGCATGTCTAGGATTGCCTGAATTTTATTTGGATCTACCTCAATTCCCTTATGGCTAACCATAAACCCCAAGAGCTTTCTTGATCTAATACCGAATGTGCATTTGGCAGGATTCAGTCCGAGCTTGTACTTCCTCATTTGTTCAAAAAGCTTCTGAAGATTGATAGCGTAGTCTTCTTCTGTCTTAGACTTTGCGATCATGTCATCAACATAAACCTCTATTTCTTTGTGCATCATGTCATGGAATAGAGCTACCATTGTCTTTTGATAAGTTGCCCCAACATTTTTAAGTCCAAATGGCATTATCTTATAACAAAACATCAATGTGAGGTAAAGAAAAGTCATCTTTTGGGCTGGCTCGATTCAAATCTCGATAATCGACACACATTCGAACTTTCCCATCTTTCTTTTGAACAGGGATGATATTGGAAACCCATTCAGGATACTTTGCAACTGCAAGAAAATCTACATCAAACTGCTTCTTAAATTCTTCTCGGATTTTTAAAGACATTTCAGGTTTCATTCTTCTTAGCTTTTGTTTAACCGAAAGACATTCTGGTTTTAAAGGTAGCCTATGTTCAACTATACTAGTATCCAGCCCAGGCATATCTTGAAATGACCATGCAAAAACATCACTGTAATCGAACAAAGGCTTAATCAACTTGTTACGTTCGACTTCTTTCATTAAGGTGCTAATCTTGACTTATTTTTTGACTTCATCAGTTCCTAAATTAATTATTTCAATTGATTCTTCATGGGCTTGAATTTTTTTAGCTTCTTGTTCTACCAATCTCAATAATTCAAGAGAGGGTTCCCAATCATCTTCGTTATCCTCATCAATATAATTAATGGGATGATCAAAATCACACAATGAGGTTGCAGCATTATCATTTTCAAGAGTATTACTTTCAGATCTGTATTTATTTGTTTTTTTAAGAGAAAAAAAGAAAGAAATGAATAAAGAAGAGATGGATGAATGCTATAATGGGAAAGGAAAACCTGAAATGCATTTATTGATAACAAATTCTGGAAAGTGAAATATGTAAGCTCATTATTCAAAAAGTCATCCTAAAGCCTTGGGCAGAGCTATAGGATTTGCATTACAGAATTACTTTGAATGAAACTTTAAAACTATGGGAAACTCGATGATCTTCCAATTGTTGAGCTTTGTAGTTGTAGAGCAGGGATAGACCAGGTCACCAATATGATCGACAGGTTGGTCATCTTCAACTGCAGACACCTGATTTGAGGGCCTCAATCCTGTACTTCAAAAACTTTGTTGTATGTCACAGATGGGTACCCTTTCAGTTCTAGGCTCCCGATTTTCTAATCGAACTAACCTTCTTTCTTTCTTCTCATTCACAAGCTTTCATATATCAGCTTTGGTGGGTTTATATCCTAGTCCAAACCTATCTTTGTTTTCACAAAGCTGTAGGGATTTCACAATACCCTGTTGACTTTTTCCCAGTCTACTTCCATATTGATAACCTCTCTTAAGCATGACTTTAGCCACCATTATTGATGTCTTAGATGGTTGTGGCTTCGGCATTCTAGCTCCTTCTTTCAGGTATGTAGTATTGACAATTTCAAATGTTTGAAATGTTGTCTCAAGAGCTTCTTCTGCAGCCTTAATATATAGGGTCGATCAAGGTTTACTTATCAGCATATCCTCTTCTCCCAAGATGATTATTAACTTGTTATCCACAATGAATTTCACCTTTTGATGCAGTGTGGAAGGTATTACTCCAGAAGAATGAATCCAAGGTCGCAGTAATAGGCAACTGTAAATTAGTGTTATGTCCATTGTTTAAAAGAATATATTGAAAGTAGTGGGTCCAATTTGGACTGAGATTTCAATTTCGCCTATCAATTCTCTTCTTGTGTCATCAAAAGCCTTTACTATCATCATACTTGGCTTTATGTAAGACCAGTCAAAAGGTAACTTGGAGAGTGTCGATTTGGACATTACATTTAATGAGGACCTATTGTCTACCAGCACCCTAGCCATAATGTATTCTTGGCATTTCATTGAAATATGGAAGGCTTTGTTATGCCCATTCCTTCAGCGGGTATCTCATCATCAGTGAAAGTAATGAAATTATTTGCAGTGATGTTACCAACAATGCCACTAAGCTTATCAACTATGATATCTTAAGAAACATGGGCTTGATTCAATACTTTCATTAACACTTTTCTGTATGGCTCATAATTTAACAATAAGGCCAATAGAGATATCCTAGATGGAGTGCGATTTAACTTATCCATCACCTGATACTCGCTTTGCTCGATGAGCTTTAAGAACTCATAAGCCTCCTCGTCAGACACTTCTTTTGTATACTCATCATGTCTTGCTATGACTTTTTCAATAGAAGTCTCCCCCACTTTACTTTTTTCTTTCTCTGTTTGACTTTTCTGTAACTTCTCAGGAGTATAGCATCAACCACTCCGAGTTATTCCTTCAATCCCAGATATATTTATAATTGTAAAGGAAATACTATGGGAAGATGTAATATTTGGCTGATTATTCTGAAGATGACTCTTGAGGACTTGCACACCATAATTACATAGCACTGCTTTAATGTCTTTGTAAATGAAGGAACTTGGTACCTGAATTGTAATGGGCATTGGACCATAAGAAGCCGGAGGGAGTGTACTTTTGGAGTAATAGATCACCAATGGTTTTGTGCGCAACTATTTGAACTTGAGGAAGTGCAGATTTCTCAACCATATTTATGTCATCATTGCCATTGTATTTGTAGCCTATTTGCACTAGTTGCATGTCCATTAGTTTCTGGAGGATCTGTTTCAACTCATCACAATCTTCAATGGAATGTTCAGTAATACCTCCATGAAAAGGGCATCCCCCAACATGTGCGTTCTTTTGTGACTGCATTATCCCTACTTTAGCAAGAGTTTCAAAGACAGTCTTCATTGGGGTTCTGACATCAGCAACATTTCTTTTGAATTGATGTCCTGATGCTCCTTCAATTGCATTGATCCTAGAGTTTTCATGGTTAGGTAAGGGGTTTTTGTTTACATTTAGCGTATTTTCTTTGAAGTCCAACCATTTGGCATTTATGAAAGTTTGCACCTTATGTTTCAAAGCAAAACAATTTTCTGTAGAATGCCCCATAGCCTCTACATGGTATTCACATCGTGCATTAGGATCATATGACTTTGGGTATGGAGGTTCCAAGGGTTTCATTGGGCAATAAGATATCATTGAATTATTGATAAGGTGATGGAGCAGCTTAGTATAGGTCATGGGAATCGGATCGAATTGGATAGACTTTTTCTCTTGGTTATTTTGGACTCTTTTTTGGCTTGTGTTTTGGTTTTAGGCCTAAGGTTGGATTGCTTGAGGTGGTGGTGTAAAGGTGTTGGTGTAGGTGATGATGGGTAACAAGGCATTGGTGGTTGATAAGGCTGGCGATATCGTGCTTGTGACGCATTAGCAACATAGGGATAAGGCATGTAAAGTGCTTGAAAGAATTGTTGAAGGCCTGCAAAGGTTTGATTGAACTTCCCTTGACCAACTCCCTTATAATCATATATCACAGAATGTGCCTCCCCTTCTTTTTTCTTTCCGGCTTGAGGCTTTTTGAACCCAATTGCCCCAGTTGAATCATTAGTAATCTTCTCACTTTTCATTCTGTTTTCGACCATTTCACCAATTATTACAATGTCTGAAAAATTTGACGACACACTACCAATCATACGATCATAGAATGACGCATAAAGTGTATTAGTGAACATGGCAACCATCTCCTTCTCTAACAAAAGGGGTTCTACTTGCGCAGCTATTTTCCTCCACCTCTAAGCATATTCTTTGAAAGTCTTAGCAGCTTACTAAGACATGCTTTGTAGTTGCATTCTATCTGATGTCATATCAATGTTGTATTTATATTATTTTACAAATGCATCAGGTAAATCCCTTTAGCGACGTATGTGAACTTTGTCGAGGTATGTGTACCAATTTGAAACTGCCCCAGTTAAACTATCTTGGAAAAAGTGAATCAGTAATTTGTCATCATTGGTATGTGAAGTCATTTTGCGACAATACATAGCCAAGTGGCTTTTAGGGCAAGTGGTCCCCTTGTACTTATCAAATTCTGGAACCTTGAACTTTGGGGGATTACAACATCTGAGATAAGACAAAGTTCAGAAGCATCTATAATGCCATAATTGCTTCATTCTTCTATGGCCTGCAACCTCTCTTCGAGAACATCCAATTTCTCCTTGGGCTGAAAATTAGATTGTGATGTGAAAAAAGGAAAAGGTTGGGTGGGGTATGGTTCTGATTTGAGGACCTGATTGGAAGATTGTATTTGGTTGGCCTGAGTTTGGATTACCATTGTTGGATTGTGGTGGGATGAAACCTAAAGGGTTAGTGATTAGGGGTGGGATGAAATCTGAAGAACTGGTAGTTTGTGGTGGTATGAAGCCTGGGGGGTTAGTGATAAATGGTGGGACAAAGCCTGTAGAGTTAGTAGTATATGGTGGGATTAAACTTGAAGGATTGGAGATAAATGGTGGGATAAAGCCTGTAGAGTTGGTAGTATGCGATGGGACAACACCCGAAGAGTTTGAGGTATGCGGTGGGATGAAACCCAAAGGGATGCCACTTGATTGAACTATTACCTGATGTTGTGATGAATTACTTGTGTAAAAAGTGAGTGGCAATACACTATTTTGATTAACCCCATGCGTGTTTGTAAAAACAAGTTATTCTTCATTTCTTCCAAAAGGGTCCCCATCTGTGTTCTTACTCTTCTGAAGGGATTCCATCATCTGCAGCATCTGAGCCATCTATTCCCTCAACTGAGTTACCTCATTTTTTCACTCTTCTTAAGTCTTTTCACGTTCTTCTTCAGCCATGATCCTTGCTTGGGATCAAGTCCAATAAGGATGCTTTTGAGACAATTTTTCTACTTTGTTTATTCCCTTAAATAAAGTTTAAAAATGGCGTGAATAATGCAGACAAAAATACAAATTAAAATATGCTTAGATGAATGAACATGGTCCAAAAATTATAAATAATATCGCTAAATGTCATTCATTACCATATCAAACTTCAAATAGAACATAAAAGATTCCTCTTAATAGAAACTTCCAAATAAATTCAGATTTACAAAGAGACCATGAAACAACTATTACTTTAAGTTCTCCATAAGCTTCAATAGAATTTGCCGATATAGTTAAATTATTTACTTATGTTAGCTAAGAACCTCTGAGCTTCACCAGGCGGCATCTTTGCTTCAACTTCTTTTGCTTCTCTTGCTCTCTTGTTAGCTCTCTCAACTACCACTTGGACATCTTCGAGTAGGCCACAAGTCTTATTCAGTAACTCTTGGTTTTGTTGTTCGAAGTGCATGTTTTTTTTTGTCGAAATACTTTTTTCCTGTTACAATGAAACTTTTTCCACCTGCAAATGAGCAGCTATCTCGCAACTAGCCTCTAATATGGAATTCATAGTATGCACCTTCAACTATAAAGCTTTATTCTTCTAATTAAGTGATATGAGTTGCATATCTTTCTCTCCAATAGTCGTCCCAAGAACTTGACATCTTTCCCTCAATCTCTTTATATCCTGTCGCATTCGTGTAAACTCTTCCTCTTTGTTTTGCACCATAGATTCTCTTTCCCTGAACTGCAGATAGGCTATTTCATACTTTCCTTTGGCTTCAGCTTGGTAGTTGATCAGGTCATTGAACATATGAATAGGTGGTTCAGAGCCTTGTACTTCGGGCGCAACAAAACTCTTTCCTCTTTTCTCCTGCCATATCAGGTAGCTTGAAGTAGTGCCACTAGAAACAGGACCTTTCACATATCGAATGTCCTTCTAAGCTTCATATGCCTCTTTGATCTTCTAACTAGGTCTTTCATCAGTATAGGTGAACTCGAATTCTGAAAGTCCATGTGTCATTAGTACAAATTGTTTCGATGCTAATTATCTCCTGACCATGGCCGGTGCATAACTAGTCACTTCTCAAGGGCCTATGAGTAGGACCCATGGCTTTTCTCCACATTAGTATATGGTGGAAGTGAATGACATCCATAGAGCTTTCCAAACCACTTCCCTTATTTCAAAGAAATAGTTGATCCACTGGTTGCTCATTGGGGTCTTTGATGGCAATTGTGAGTCACTATACTCTTTAAGAGGGTTGCAAAAACCATGATTATATATGCTCCATTTGAACTTTGGGTAATGAAAGCCTTCTAAGGTCGAAAATTATCCAGATATTTAGCAACTGAACACATCCTCAGAATCAACCTTTCTTACAATACCTACAAAAATTCAGGGATCTAATGGATTCAGCCAAAATTGATGATATTAGGTCAACATCATGCTCTATTTGTTCGAACAACTTGATAACATGTCTGCCTATTTCACTTTTCACCCTTGGAAAAATTATCAACCCATAAATAGCTAAGGCTAACATAGTCGTTCCCTGATCATTGTCAACATTACTCTGAATCAACTTCATCAAGTAAATTGCATTTAGACCTCGACCATTATCCTTCATGTGCTTTTCCAATTCAACCACTGGGACCCCTAATAGTTTGGATAGTTTCTCTTTGGTGCTATTTTCAGCTCATAATAGTAAACTTTATTTTTAGATACACCCCTTGGATCGAGTAATTTAGTGTATTCTTTAATTGTATGGACCATATCAAATTGTTGGAATGTGAAGCAGCGAAAAGAGGGGTCCCAAAAATGTAGCAAGGCTTTCACCATCGGAATGTCGATTGGGATGGACAAAAGATATGCTATGAGTCCATCTCGAGTTGAATTCTTCATTTCTTGTCATTCGTGACCATACATCTTTTAGTGGGCCTAAATCCATTTGCTCGAAGTCAAGCTTTCCTAGTGATGGCAATTGGATAGAGAATCCTTGTGGTAGGCTATCACCCTTTTGCATCTAGGTTTGCTCTAACTCTTGTATCACCATTTCACTTACATCGAGTGTAACCTTTGGTTGAGACAGTTGATTCCCTTTATCCATGTTCTTGAGACAGTTGATCTCATGAATTCAAATGCAAAGCATAAAAAGAACAAAACAAAAAACAAGCAAAAAAGCACACACACACAAAACAAAAAAAAAACAAAAAGGAAATTACCAAAATAATAATAAAAAATGAGTGATAATTAAAAGAAAATGACACATCAAATTCCTTCGAGTGTCCTATGAAATAAGCTTACCTGGGTTTGATATATGTTCTAAAGGACCAGTTCTTTGGACAAGGGTGGTTCAATGATTATTCTAAGTGATGAGTTAAGCTCTAGACACTTATTAAGTCAAGATTCCAAATTGTCCCTACTGTCACCAACATTTTGGCTAGTAAAGGTCCCTAATCCTGACTCATGATAGGCTACAAACGGAAAAGGTTCAATTCGAGTAAGAGGGTTTTGTGTGTCTATACGGAGACCGATGGTCTCTCAAGGCGACATTACTTTGCCTCTACTCTTGTGGGAAAAAAAGAAGGTCCCCCAATTGTCCTTACTGTCACCAACACTTTGGCTAGCAAGGTCCCCAATCCTCACCCATGATAGGTTACAAACAGAAATGATTCAATTTGAGCGAGGGGTTTCATGTGCCTATACGAAGATCGAAGATCTTTCAAGACAGCACTACTTAACCTTCTATCTAAGCCTACAAGGTACTGAGCCCGGGTATAGGGCTTGTGTATGTAAGTGAAATGTAATGTGTGAGAGGGAACAATCAGACAAAATTAATTATAACATTCAAAATACAAGAATAATAAAAGAAAGAAATAAGGACCAAAGAAAATAAGAGAAAAGATAACAAAAGATTAAACAACAACGTAACCCTCAAAGTCCCCAGTGGAGTCGCCAAGCTGTTACAACATCCCTCTCGGCACTATGCAACGTGGAGCGGCGATTTCTTGCATATGAATGCAAGAATGAAATGAAGTCGCCACCAACCGATTTATCCATTAAAAATGTAAAGGATCGATCGGATACCTAAAAGATAATATATATTTCAGAGTTTAGGTTCAGGGATTGATTACGAGTAGGGAAGGTATTAGCACCCTACGTCGTCCGTTCCAAGAACGGTTGTCTATTTAATCTATTGTTATCCTTTAAAGTTAATTAAATTGGTCCTTTATTATTTATCTTCAAAAAAATATTTTTATTTTTATTTTATTTTAATATATCCCACTTTGTCAAGCATATTATCAAGAGTGATAAATGACTTTGACAAGGAATGAGTGACTAAATAGTCTTTTTTGTACGAAACAAATTTTAATCCTACAACATGTGATACAAAAGTGGTGAATCAAAATATTATTTTTGAAAATAATTTCAAAATAAATGGCCGATATTATTTTTAGAGAATAAGATATGTAAATTTGTTCACATTCATTTTTATTTTATTTTATTTAAAAAAAATTCTTTAAGAAATTAGATCAAGTCAACTCACTTGGTAAGATCTAATAATAGAGATAAGCTTCAAGATTATTGAAAAGAGTTTAAATGGTCGACACCGTGATCCTCTCCTAATTTTTTCGTCGTCAGCCTTGTTTCAAAATTTAATTTAATTTTTATCTAATACTATGTTTAAAGTTGAATGTAAAAAAAATATTTTTTATTATTTATTGAAAAATTAGATCAAGTTAATTCACGTGGTGAGATCTAATAGCAATAACTCTCAAGATTATTAAGAAGAGTTTAAATGATCGACACTACAATCTTCTTTTAATTTTTTTACCATTGACTTTATTTTAATATTTTATTAATTTTTATTTAGATGTGATATTTAAATTTTATCATATATATAAAAAATAAAAGAAAAATAAAAAAAATAAGAGGCGGAATAGCCTGTCACGTGAACTTCATTAGAACATATATAGGAAAATATACAAAACAAAAAGGTGTTTCAGAGCCATTTAAAAAAAATCATAAATTTAGAATTAAAAAAAAAAAAGAAAAAAAGGGCTAATCATCCATCACATGACAATTGAAGCACTGTATGGTTTTTATTTGCCAGAAGCAAGGACAACAAAATATCAATTGCAAATCAACAAAAGCAACGCAGCAAGTGACTTAAATATTCACACTTAAAAGAACACAGAGGAATTTTACAAGGTATACAACAATATTACCTGAGAACGTCTAACGCAGAGACTTTGAAGGATTAAAGGAACGAGTTGTGAAGTTTCTTAATATTCACTTCAGTCTAAAATTCTCTCTGTATTTGCTCTCTCCCTCTTCCTCTCTTCCGTCCGTTTTTTTGGTCTCTGGGTGCGTCTCTCCCTTTCTGTCATTTTTTTCCAAATCTCTCGCTCTCTGTTTAATTCCACTCTCACTCTTTCTCTCTTCCGTCCGTTTTCGCTTCCCTTACGTGAGTGTTAACAACTTTATTTATAAGCTGAGAATAAGAGATTAAAACTCTATCTAAATATTTATTCCATCACATTATGTTATTATTTTTAACTTATTCCTTAACTATTTTTTGCAACTATTTTTTCTCCACTAATCTCTTATCTTTTGATTTTACTTATTATTTAATTTTCTAATGAGATTTTACTTTTTTTCTTTTTTTAAATTTGAAAATTTTGTTACTATTTTTCTTTTCTTCTCTTTTTTTTAATTTTTTTTATCTTTTATTCTTTATTTCTCATTGGGTTCTAACAACTCAAAGCTCAAAATATCCTAGACAAATTTAGGTATCAACACAATACATTAAAATGCAACAAGATAACTTTGACCATTAAGGAAACATAAGGCTCATAATTTTTTAAAACAAAGGTAAACATCCTAATAGGCCTCTAATAGCGTCTCAATTGTGAGTATGCCCGAACAGATATCTGTCGCAACCGAAATCGCGACGGGACGACCGAAAAAGATTAGCATTTGTGAATCAATGGAGTCGCCACCAATGTTTATTTAATTTGGGAAAACATTAGAAAAAATCTTAAAAAATAAAAAGCGGTCTTTTTTAAAAAAGTTTGGGTTCGGGAGTCGATTACATGGTAGAGAAGGTGTTAGACTTACTCTGTTGTCGTTCCAAAACGGTACCTTAAGTTAGTTGTGCAAATTTTAATAATCTCAAATGTATTTATTTTACCCTTTTAAAAAAATGAAACAACTAAATTATGAAAATTTATTTTTTGGCTTGACAGAATTGGAATTGCTCCTACGTATCCTCCTCGGGTGCAATGAGGAACTCAAAGTCACGTAATTCTTTATAAAATAAGTGTGAGTTGATTGATTTTAATTAAAGAAAGGATTTTTGAAAAAAGAAAATTTTATTTGAAAACAAATTCATCTTTGCATTGAGTTCAAGTTAAGACTATTGAAATTTCTTCAATAAACCCTTATGATCCAAACGACATTGAAAATAGATCCATTATTCAATCATTATCATCTGGCATTGCATTGATTAAATATTTTATTTTTTAATTTTTTGTTTACACCATTCATTTTTTATTTTTTTATTTTTTAAAAGAAATGTCTAAGGACAAGCAATTAAATACAATTTTCCATGAGTCAAGTAAAGATAAAAAAAAGATTTAATATAAGCATCACAAACCAAACAACTTAGAATAAATTTTATCTTTAGTCTTTTTTCTTTTCATTAAAACCACTACTAAAAAAAATTATTTTTCTTTTTTATTTTATCCCTTTTTAGTTTTTTTTTACTATTTTATTCTATAAAAAAAAATTAACACCAAACCAAACTTTCTCGTATTTATTATTAACACATTTGGCTATTTAAAAGGACCAACCCACGTACTGTGGGCTGGTGATACGCTGCAACCTAAAAAAAAAACAAGAAAAACAAACAACCCCAAACCCAAAAGCTAAAGTCCAAGAGAAAAAAAAAAAAAAGAACAAAACCCAAAAGTCAAAGTAATCAAAACGTTCAGCAGCCAAAGTTAAAAGCAAAGTAAGAAAGGCACTTTTAAAATGGAAAAGTAGTCATAATTTCGGAGAAGGACAATAAACAGAGAAGGTTCGGGAGGAGAGGAAAAAAAAGAAAAAAAAAAAAAAAAAAAAGGAGAAAAGAGGGTGGTCACCTACAACTAGCTGGATGGTTGGCGGGTCTGGTAGGTAGATCTGGAACGGTTGGGTGGAGCGAGAGATGACGGTGAGCGGTTCGCGTGGCGACCGGGAGTTCCGATCC
The DNA here is from genome assembly GCA_029884605.1 of Ormosia emarginata. Taxonomy (NCBI): domain Eukaryota; kingdom Viridiplantae; phylum Streptophyta; class Magnoliopsida; order Fabales; family Fabaceae; genus Ormosia; species Ormosia emarginata. The sequence continues at coordinate 20,068,055 of JAQQTP010000085.1, forward strand.
TGGTGGTGGTTCGTGGTGGTTTTATGGTGGTGGGGAGATGGTGTGGAGGTTGATGGTTATGTGGTGTGGTTCTTTGTCAATCAATGGCAAAGTGAAGGTTGAATGAGATGGAGAGGTATGGTGGTTTTTGGAAAAAGGTTGAAGATGAAGTGGTTTATGGGAAAATGAATATGGAGGTGAAGGCTATGTGGTACGTGAGAAGAAAAAATGGAGACAAAAATGAGTTTTTGTTGTCCCCCAAAACCGACAAAAATGGCTCCCTCCTGCTCTCTCTCTTTGTTTTCCAAAATCAATCTGCCTCCCTCTCTGTTTCTACGTGAATGTCGTGTGTGCAAATGCTTCATGTGTTTTATAGTGAATGTGAGTGCAAAGTGTTAGTATAATTTGGTGAGTGAGTGGGAGTGCAATTAGTGAGTGGGAGTGCAATTTGGTGAGTGAGTGGGAGTGCAATTAGGTGAGTGGGAGTGCAATTAGGTGAGTGCAATAGTGCATAGTGGGTGGAGTGAAAAGTGAGTGGGTGCAAGTGAGTGGTGCATGGGTGGGGACGTGAGAATATGTGGGTGCAATGCATGATGAGAAAAAAAAAAAAATGGAGTGGGTGGCGGTGGGTTTGATATGTTGGAGGAATAAAATTAAAAAAAAAATGTGTATAGTGTGGGAACGTGGAAGAGAAATGAAGAAAAAGAAAATGTGTGTGGGGGTGAGAAAGTGAGCTACAAAATAATTTTTATTTTGCACAAATAAGAAAAAGTAAGATAGAAGTAAATAATAATAATATAAAAAAAATGGTGTGATCACAATATTGCAATTAAGCATCTTTTCACTAAAATATTAATCACTGATCAAGTAATAAAATTTTATGGACAAAATTGGGTATCAACAGCTGCCCCCCTTTGCTTTACATTTAAAATAAATGGGAAGCAAAGGAATTGATTCAATTTTGTCCATGAAAATTTTCATTTCCTTTTCTTTTTCTTCTTTTCTTTTTCTTTCTGTTTCCTTTTTTAGAAAGTAGATTGACGCAAAAAGCAACGAACATTAAAATGAGGTAAAAGCTTGCGGAGTCGGGTATCCGCCGAAGCTTGGCAAAAAATTTAAAGCATGAAAGGAAAAAAACTTGAAGACAGAAAGGGAAAAAAGCATGCGGAGTCGAATTATCCATTGAAGCTTGATGAAAACTTGAAGCCGGAAGGGAAAAACTTCATGGTCGAGTATCCACTGAAGCTTAGCAAAAACTTGAAACGGGAAAGGGAAAAAGCTTCTTGGTCAGTTATCCGCCGAAACTTGACCAAAACTTAAAGCGGGAAGGATAAAAAACTATGGTCAGTTATCCGCCGAAGCTTGATGAAAAACTTAGAGCGGGAAGGATAAAAAAAGCTTGCTCATGGAGTCGGGGATCCGCCGAAGCTTGGCAAAAACTTAAAACTAGAAAGGAAAAACTACAGGAGGGTATCCGCCGAAGCTTGGTAAAAAACTTAAAACAGGAAAGGAAAAAGCTTGCGGAGTCGGGTATCCGCCGAAGCTTGGTAAAAAACTTAAAACAGGAAAGGGAAAAAGCTTGCGGAGTCGGGTATCCGCCGAAGCCTGGTAAAAAACTTAAAACAGGAAAGGGAAAAAGCTTGCGGAGTCGGGTATCCGCCGAAGTCTGGTAAAAACTTAAAACAGGAAAGGGAAAAAGCTTGCGGAGTCGGGTATCCGCCGAAGCTTGGTAAAAAACTTAAAGTCAATGGGTATGGGGACTCGGAAACTAAAAGACGATGGGCGCGGGGACCCGGAAACTAAAAGACGATGGGCGCGGGGACCCGAAAACTAAAAGACAATGGGCGCGGAGACCCGAAAAGCTACAAAAGGCTTTTGCTTTTTTTTTTTGTTATGCCTGAATTGATGCTTGATGCAATGGATATAGGATGATGCAATGAAAGTGCAGCTTGAGGACAGTGCATGTAATGCCTAGGATGATGCATGATGTAATGGATGCATGATGATGCAATGACACATCAGAGCTTTAGCTGGATCACTCTTGGCTCCACAACACCCTTAAGAACTTCTTCCCATAGTAGGATCCGAGTTGAACGGTAAACAAAATTCATCGATTTGCTTCTTGATTTCTTTGGTGATTCTTTATTTTTCATCGATACTCTTATCAGGAAATTCATCGCATTCCCCATGACCTTTCAAAATTGTTAAAACAAAACTGAATGCTTTTGCAATATAATCACATGTTTCACATCTCAATATAAATCTATCATGATAAATGCATATTGAATCAACAATGGGTTGCAAAGAAAATGGACTATTATTATGGAAAGGAACAGTAAGGGAATGTGGTACCACAAAGGTTAGAATTGAAAGGTTTACAGAAGAATGTTGGAGTAGATTTTTCCAGCTCTTCTAGTGATGCTCTCTAGGATGACCAGTGCTAATTTCCCATGTGTAAGACCTTAAATACCCCATTTTCTATTTCTGAGAACATGAGTTGACCCAGTTTTCACGCGTCAGGAGGTTCATGACAAGACTTTCCATTCAAACTGCCTCAATTTGTGATTTGAGGCAACTCCACTTTTCCAGATGTGTCAAGAACCATCTTTAACCTTAACTTTTGCCTAGGTCGCTCTTTCCGAGTTTTCAACCTAGCAGGTCGCTCTAATTTTTGCCTAGATCGCCTTTTCAGGTTTTCAGCCTAGCGAGCCACTTTTCTCTTTTTTTTTTGTGTTTGTTTTTGTTGTTGTTTTTTTTTTTTTTTTTTTAAGCATAATACATTTTGACAGCATCTGAATTTACAGGAAGTGGTAAATCAGCACCATCCATATTTGTGAGAATTAAAGCTCCTCCCGAGAAAGCCTTTTTTACAATATAAGGTCCTTCATAGTTTTGAGTCCATTTTCCTCGACTATCCTTTTGAATGGGAAGAATCTTCTTGAGTACTAGGTCTCCTTCTTGAAACTGTCGCGGACGCACCTTTTTCGCATAGGCTTTCATCATTCTCTTCTGGTAAAGTTGGCCATGACACAATGTCGTTAATCTCTTTCCTTCAATGAGGTTCAACTGGTCAAGTCGAGTTTGGACCCATTCAGTTTCTTCTAATTCTGCTTCTATCAGCACTCTTAATGATGGAATTTCCACTTCAATAGGGAGTACCGCCTCCATTCCATAAACCAAAGAGAAAGGGGTTGCCCCAGTTGAAGTACGAACAGATGTACGATAACCATGCAATGCAAATGGTAGCATTTCATGCCAATCTTTATACGTTACAACCATCTTTTGAACAATCTTCTTGATGTTCTTGTTTGCCGCCTCCACTGCCCCATTCATCTTTGGGCGATAGGGTGAGGAATTGTGGTGCTCAATTTTAAAACTTTCACACATCTCTTTCATCATCTTGTTGTTCAGATTAGTTGCATTGTCAGTGACAATTTTGCTTGGCAAACCATATCGACAAATCAGCTCCTTTTTGACAAATTTGACCACTACATTCCTAGTCACGTTGGCATAAGAAGCAGCTTCGACCCATTTTGTGAAGTAATCAATTGCGACAAGAATAAAGCGATGTCCATTTGAGGCCTTCGGTTCAATGGGCCCTATGACATCCATTCCCCACATTGAGAATGGCCAGGGTGCTGTTAAAACATTCAAAGGTGTTGGCGGTGCATGGACCTTGTCAGCATACGTCTGGCATTTGTGGCACTTCTTCACATAATTGAAACAATCGGTTTCCATTGTCAACCAATAGTACCCAGCTCTCAGTATCTTTCTTGCCATTGCATGCCCACTTGCATGAGTTCCAAAAGAACCTTCATGGACATCCTTGATGATTTTCTCTGCTTCTGTTGCATCAACACATCTTAGCAGCACCATGTCGTGGTTCCTCTTGTAGAGAACTTCCCCATTTAGAAAGAAACCCATTGTGAGTCTTCTGAGGGTTCTTTTGTCATTTTCTGAAGCATCTGGAGGGTACTCTCTGTTCTTGATGAAACATTTGATGTCATGGTACCACGGTTTCCCATCTGGCTCCGTTTCTACCATTTGGCAATATGCCGGTTGGTCACGACTCTCCATCTTTATGAGTGGCAAGTCCTTATCATGGCTTACTTTAAACATTGACGACAACGTGGCTAAAGCATCAGCCAACTGATTATCTTCCCGAGGGACGTGATGGAATGTGACTTCGTCAAGTTGTTCAGTCAACTCTTTGATGTAAGCATGATAAGAGATCAACTTGGTATCTCGAGTTTCCCATTCTCCCTTTAGCTGATGGATGACCAGGGCAGAGTCCCCGTATACCTCAAGAACTTTTGCCTTTGATTCTATCGTTGCTTGGATTCCCATGGCACATGCTTCGTATTCGGCTATGTTGTTTGTACAGTCAAAGCACAACCGAGCGTTGATTGGGATAAAATTACTTTCGGGGAAATCAATATGGCCCCGACTCCATGCCCCAGGTGAATTAGAAGCTCCGTCAAACAACAAAGTCCATTTTTCTTTTTCGAAGATTCTTCTTCTCCAAACAAAGCCATTATATCTTCATCAAGGAATTCACACTACATAGACCATACCATAGCCCTCAACCGGTTGACTAGCTAAGAAATGCGCGAAACCGCCTTTGATTGCTTTTTGGGTGACGTAGACAATGTCATATTCGATAGCAAAACTTGCCAACGTGCAATCCTCCCGGTGAGGGCGGGTTTTTCAAAGATGTACTTGATTGGGTCCATTTTAGATACTAATCAAGTGGTGTAACACAACATGTCCTGCCTCAACAGGTGGGCCGCCCATGCCAAGGCGCAACACGTGCGTTCCAACAATGAATATTTTGCCTTATAGTTCGTAAACTTCTTACTCAAGTAATAGATGGTCTGCTCCTTTTTGCCGGTTTCATCGTGTTGTCCAAGTACACAACCCATGGATTCATCCAACACAGTCAAATACATGATGAGAGGCCTTCCTGGCATTGGAGGTACCAAAACGGGGGTTCTTGCAGATCTTCGCTTGATCTTCTCAAATGCTTCTTGACAATCCTCGTTCCATTCTACTGTCTGGTTTTTACGCAACAACTTGAAGATTGGCTCACACGTTGCAGTTAATTGGGATATAAACCTAGCAATATAGTTCAGCCTCCCCAAAAATCCACGAACTTCTTTTTCAGTGCGAGGAGCTGACATCTCTATGATTGCTCGAACTTTGTCTGGTCAACTTCTATCCCTTTCTCGCTAACCACAAATCCCAAGAGCTTGCCTGATTTTACACCAAAAGTGCACTTAGCAGGATTCAATCTGAGCCTGAACTTTCTTAACCGCTCAAAAAGCTTTTGTAAATCGGTTATGTGATCTTCTTCGTTTTTGACTTTGCAATCATATCATCCACATAAACTTCTATTTCCTTGTGCATCATATCGTGGAATAATGCTACCATTGCCCTTTGATAAGTTGCTCCGGCATTCTTCAATCCAAATGGCATCACTTTATAGCAAAAAGTCCCCCATAGAGTGATGAATGTGGTCTTCTCCATATCTTCGGTGCCATCTTGATTTGATTATATCCCGAGAAACCATCCATGAAGGAGAAAAATGCATATTGAGCAGTGTTGTCCACCAAAATGTCAATGTGAGGTAAAGGAAAATTATCTTTAGGGCTGGCCCTATTCAAATCTCTATAGTCAACGCACATGCGTACTTTCCCATCTTTCTTCGGGACAGGTACGATGTTGGCGACCCATTGAGGGTACTTTGCGACAGCGAGGAAACCTGCATCAAACTGTCTTTTGACCTCCTCTCTAATTTTTAGCGACATTTCTGGCTTCATTCGCCTCAATTTTTGCTTGACGGGAAGACATTCTGGTCTTAATGGCAATTTATGCTCAACTATGCTAACATCCAGCCCCGGCATGTCTTGGTACGACCATGCAAAAATGTCACGATAATCAGATAGGAGCTTGACCAACTTGCTTCGCTCTTCTTCTTTCATAGAAGTGCCAATTTTAACTTCTTTTTTATCATCTTCTGTCCCCAAATTAATCACTTTAACTGGCTCCTCATGGGGTTGAATCTCTTTGGCCTCTTGTTCTATTAATCTCATTAGCTCAGAAGAGGGTTCCCAATCGTCATCATCTTCATCAACATGATTAATGGGATGGTCAAAATTATACAATGGGGTCATAGCACTGTCATTTTCAAGAGAACCACTTTCAGATCTGCATTTATTGATGTCAAAACAAGTAAAAAGAGTAATGAATAAAAGCTAATGCAATGGTCGGACAGAAAAATTAAAAGGGAAGATAATTTGAAAATGCATTTTATTGATAGCAAATACTGAAAAGGAAACATGTGAGCCCGTTTTTACAACATATTTTCCTAAAGCCTTAGGCATAGCTATAGGATTAGCATTACAGAATTACTTTGAATCAGTTTCAAAAGTCATGGGAAAATTGACGATCTCCCAATTGTTGAGCTCGCATCCAGAAGAACAAGGGTACACCAGACTGACACCAAGATCGATGGATTGATCATCATTGATAGCGGTCATTTGGTTCAGAAACACCAATCCGGCACTTCGGAAACTCTGTTGGATGTCACAGATGGGAATCCTCTCAGTTTTAGGCTCCCGATTTTCCAATCGAGCCAACCTCTTCTCCCTTTTCTCTTCTATGACCCTTCTCTTGTCAGCTTTAGTCGGTTTATATCCTAACCCGAACCTGTCCTTGTTTTCACATGGCTGCAGAAACATTGCAAGGCCTTGTTCATTCATTCCCAGTTCATTTCCACCTTGGTATCCTCTTTCGAGCATAACCTTAGCCATCATTATGGATGCACTAGATGACTGTGGTTTTGGAATTCGAGCTCCTTCCTTTACATAAATAGCATTGACAACCTCAAACGCTTGGAATGCTGTTTCAAGAGCTTCTTCTGCAGCTTCAATGTAAGGAGTCAATGGGAGCTTACTCACCAACAAGTCTTCCTCACCCGAGACGATCACCAAAGTATTACCAACTATGAATTTCACTTTCTGGTGCAAAGAGGACGGCACCGCGCCAGCGGAATGAATCCAGGGTCGTCCCAATAGGCAACTGTAAGTTGGTGTGATGTCCATCACCTGAAAGAGTACATGAAAGGTAGTAGGCCCAACCTGAACTGGGATCTCTATTTCTCCCATCACTTCTCTTCGGGTCCCATCAAAAGCTCTCACGATCATGGTACTTGGTTTCATGTAAGTCCTATCAAAAGGCAACTTGGAGAGAGTTGATTTTGGCATTACATTCAAAGAGGAACCATTATCAATGAGCACTCTAGCCATTATATGATCTTGGCATTTGACGAGAAATATGCAGCGCCTTATTATGCCCCATTCCTTCGGCAGGATCTCATCATCGGTGAAAGTGACATAATTATCGCCAGTAATATTGCCAATAATACCACCAAATTTGTCAAGCTGTAATGTCATGAGAAACATGTGCACGATTTAGTATCTTCATCAATACTTTCCTATGCGGCTCGAATTCATCAACAAGGACAAGAGAGATATCCTTGGGAGTGCGATTCAACCGATCAACCACCCTATACTCGCTTTGCTTGATGAACTTCGGGAACTCACAAACTTCTTCATCGATACCTCTTTCTTATACTCATTTGGTTTTGTCAATCCTCTTTTTCTTTCACATCATTCTCCATAGAAGTCTCTCTGTCTTGTTCTTCCCCTTGTAGTTTCTCTTTTCTTCTTCTTCTTGCCCTTTCGCAACTCCTCAGGAGTGTAAATGCGACCACTTCGTGTCATCCCTCCAATCCCCGATATATTTATGACAATAGCGGTCGAACAAGATGAAACATTTGGCTGATCGTTTGTGAGATTATCTCCAAAGACTTGTATATCATAATTCCACGGTACTTCTCGGTGTCCTTAAATGGAAAAGGACTAGGAACTTGAATGGTGATGGGCCTTGGGCCACATGGAGGTGGCGCAGGCGAACTTGCAGTGTAATAGATAACCAACGGTTTGATAGCTGGATTTGCAATGGAAGGGACTAGAGAGTTTATGGCTTCATGACCTTCTTGAAACTGTGGAATAGCACATTCATCCACCATACTTATGTCACCATTGTCACATAAATGACCTATTTGCACTAGTTGCATGTCTATTAGATCTTGGAGGATTTGTCTGAACTCACCACATTCGTCAATAGAATGCCCCACATTCCCATGGAGATTGCACATTATTTCATTATCGCCGCCCCCTTTCTTTTCAATATGAACTTCCATCATCCCGAATTTGCACAGTTCTTTAAAAATAACCTTCATGGGGGTTTTGACATATGCCACTCGTCTTATAAGTTCTTTGGGCGAACACTCCTCTATAGCATTGATTGTAGGATTCTCATGGTTAGGCAAAGGGTTGTGGCCCACACTAGGGGTATTTGTCTTGAAATTCAACCATTTAGCATTGATTAGATCTTGCACCTTAAACTTGGCGCTTTGCAATTCTCTCGTGGAATGCCCTATGGCTCTGCATGGTAATCACACTTGGCGTTGGGGTCAAAACCTTTAGGGTATGGGGGTTCCAATGGCTTCATCGGGCAAGGAGCCAAGAGAGAGTTACGGACGAGTTGGGGTAGTAACTCGGTGTAGGTCATAGGAATTGGGTCGAAGTGGACAAACTTCCTTTCTTGGTTATTTGGTGGTCTTCTTTGGTTTGTGTTTGGAATTTGGGTCCATGGTTGAACTGTTTGAGGCGGTAAGGTAGGAGGTGTCTGGTATTGAGAATGAGATGGCATTTGGTGAGGCCTCATTGAGAGGTGAGGTTGAGGATGAGGAACGTGTGAAGTATTAGCGACATGGGGGTAATAAGGCTGGGGATATGGAATTGGTGGTGTAGTGGGAAAGTATGGGTGGTAAGGTGCGAAAGGGGTTTGGAAGGATGATTGATGGTTTACTGGTATTTGGCTATCTCTCCCTTGGGTAAAGGTAACAGCATGGGTTTCTCCTTCTTTTTTCTTTCCCATCGGGGGCCTCTTGGCGTTAAATGTTCCTGTCGAACTTTCAACGATCTTCCCACTTCTCATTCCTCCCTCAACTCTTTCTCCGATGATAACCATGTCGAGAAATTTGATGACACACTCCCTATCATTTTGTCATAGAAGGCGATTGCAGAGTGTCAATAAACGTGGCCACCATTTCTCTTTCTGTCAATGGGGGCTCTACTTGAGCGGCCATTTCTCTCCATCGCTGAGCATATTCCTTAAAGATTTCAACATCTTTCTTAACCATATTCTGGAGCTGCAATCTATCCGGTGTCATATCAATATTGTACTTATACTGCTTCAAGAAAGCATCAGCCAAGTCTTTGAAACATCGAACATGGGCACGCTCAAGATGAGTGTACCAATTTGAAGCTGCCCCAGTCAAGCTGTCTTAGAAAAAGTGAATCAGCAGCTTGTCATCGTGAGCACACGAAGCCATCTTGCGGATATACATGGTCAGATGGTTCTTTGGGCAAGTGGTCCCCTTGTATTTATCAAAATCTAGAACTTTGAATTTCGGTGGGATCACCATGTTAGGGACAAGGCAAAGTTCCGAAGCATCAAGGAGACCGTAGCTACTTGCCCCTTCTATGGCTCGCATCAGATCTCTCTTCTAGAGTTTCCAACTTCTCTCTGGACGGGATTTTCAACGAGAGGAATTCAATGGGTTTTGTGGCATAAAAGTGGGGATAAAATGCTGTGCAGGCAAGGTTCCGTTGACAGGTGGTTGGGTTGTGTTTAAAGAGTTAGCAGTAGGATTGCTGCCGTCCGGGGGATTGGTCGTTTGTGATGGTATAAAGCCGGCAGGAAAACCATATGGAGGAAGAAAGAAGGGGAATGGGTGCTGTGTTTGTGGTGTTTCATTAGCATTTGGCAGAGTAACCTGAGCTTCAGTAGTATTTGGCGGGTTTGGGATCGGTGTTACCTGGCCGACGTGCCATTATCAAGGGGATTTGTGGCCAACGGTGGTACATACCGGGAGGGAGGCCATATGGTGGGAATGATGGAGCACGAGTTCCCTGCGAACTTGTGACGACGGGTTGAGTGGTCTTTGTTTGGATAAACGATCGGCGGCATCATAACTCCTTGAGAATTAACGCTTTGATATTGCGAGAGGGTTGGAGAGAAGTCGGGCGGGTGAAGAGGTGTGGTGGGTGTCCTTCGTTTGCCATTTGGGGATTCCCATCCGTGTTCCTTCTATTCTCCATAGACTGTAACAGCTCCATCATCTTGGACATTTGCTCTCTAAGCTGGTTCACTTCTTCCTTCAGTTCTTCTTGCGACTGTCCCAGTTCATCCATGACCTTCGATTGGGAGCGAGTCCTATAAGGGTGTTGTAGAGACAGTTTTTTTTTCTGTGGTCATATTATTTTTATTATTAGGAATAATAAAATGCAAACTTAAGTAAAATGCATGCAAAGACATGATCCAATGAAGCAAACGATATCGATAAACCTCATTTATTCAAAGATAAAAGCTTCATAGGGAATTTCCTTTTACATCATGTTGATCATGCTACTCCTTAGGTCTAACTTGCCCTTATTTGCTTAGAGAGAAGAAGAACAAGATGGAATGAACAGACCATTTTCAATTTCCAGAAAGCCAACAAAAATAAAAGACTAATTTTGGTGATTTCTTTAGTGAAATTTGCCAAGAAAATTCAGGTCCATCCTAACCCGGGTCAGAAGCTCTTGGGTTTCTCCTGGTATCAACTTAGCTTCCACTTCGAGAATCTCTCTTGCCCTTTTTCTCGAACGGTTGGAGATCTCCCTCACATTATTAATCACCACTTGACTTTCCGCTTCATGTCTTGACTTGCATTTAGGTAGAAGTCTTTTTCATTAGTCAAAAAAATAACATCATTTTCCAAACTTATTCTTCGCGATTTAAGATTTCAACTTCAGCCTTGTAACCTTCAAGTTGACCATCTTTCCCTTGAATGATTGCCTCAAGAACTTGACAAGTCTCTCTTAGCTTCTCTATCTCAATTTCCTTAGAGACCATTTTCCGTTCTTGATTTTGGATTCTCTCTCTCGCTATGTCAAGTTGAGTCTTCAAGGATCTTCTCTCGGTGGCCCCTTTGTTGACAAATGATTTCATATCGGCCCTCTGCTTGACATGATAATCAATAGGTTCATTAAAGCTGGTGCATTGGTGGCTCGGGCCTGTACCTTAGGAGCAAGAAACCCTTTCTTCCTACCGGTTGCCAAATTGGGTAGTCTTTGTTGTTTTGGATGAGGGGAGGCCAGGCTTTATACTTCTTATATCTTTCCAATCTCCAATGACCTCTTTGACCTTATGGTCGATTCCTTCATCATCATATGAGAATTCATATTTTGACAACCCATGAGTCATAGGAATGAATTGCAAGGATGCCATTTGCCTTCGGACCATTGCCGGAGCATAGCTCACTACTCCCCATGGACCAATAAGTGGAACCCAAGGCTTACTCCCACATCTGTATATAGTATATGTAAGAGGAAACCACTTGGCTCTCCAAACCACTTCCTTCATTTTCGTGAAAAAACTGATCCATTGCCCCAACATCGGAGTTCGGGAAGACCAATTATCACGACCATATAGCGAGAAAGCGGGTGTTTAGGTATGACAAAGCTGTTTAAGATCAATCTCCAGGGTGACCAAAGCATTTCAAGGTCGGTAGATGACTAAGCATCCATACACTAGCAAAGTGATGCACATCCCCAAAATCTTCCCTTTTGATGAATTTGACAGTAATTCAAAGATCGAATTGTCTCTGCCAAGATTGGTGGGGCTGGGTGTACCCCATTGTCAATCTGCTCAAACAAATTGATTACATGTCCATCTATCTGATTCTTTACTCTTGAGAATATTACCAACCCGTAAATAGCTAGAGCTAATGCTACCAAATCAAAACTTTGATCAACCTGAGTTTCAATGATCCTAAGCGAAACTCGGAATCCAGGCTTCGTCCTCCATCCTTCATGTACCTATTCAATTCATTTGCCTGAACTCCTATGAGTTTGGACAACGTCCTTCTTGGCGTCTTCTTAGGGTCATGCGAGTATATTTTATCCTTGGGCATATTATCTTTATTGAGCAATTTAGCATACTCCTCAATTGTTGGTACCAGGTCAAACTCTCGAAAAGTGAAGCATCGATATGAGGGATCCCAAAAGCGAAGCATGGCTTTCAACATTTGGGTATCAGGAGCGATGAACATCAGAGCTGCAATATCTCCATATTTGTCATTGAACTCTTCCCGTCTTCCCATGTTATACCACACATTACGGAGTCTTCTAATATCATTTTGCTCAAAGTCATGGCCTCTCATTAGAGGTGGTAAAAGAGTATCCCTGTGTTGCGAGCTGTTTCCTTCACTTACTTGAGCCCTTGCAGACTCTTCAATAACAGCCCATATACTTTCAAGCAACCTCGGACATTAGAGCTTTTTTCCCTTTATCCATGTTCGAGGTTTACTAGAATCTTTGCAAAATTGGATCACATATAAAAATGCAAAAAGAAAATTAGTGTCTATAAAAATAAAATAAAGAAAAGAATATAGACAAAAAGAATTTTCTCATGTATTAAGGAAAATGATAATCTAGGCTTGGTACCGTCTTTGAAAAAAGTTCTATGGACCATAGTACCTCTAAGGGTATTTCAACACGTGAAAACTTTGGTTTTAGACCCTATCGGACAAAAGGTCCCCAAATTGTCCCTTCTTGTCACCAACACTTTGGCTAGCAAGAGTTCTCCATCCTCACCCATGATAGGCTACAAGCGGAAAGAGTTCAATCTACGAGTGAGGGATTTTCATGTGTGCCTATTCGGAGACCAAAGGTCTCTCAAAGCAACACTCTTACTTCGCCTCTATCTAATCCTACAAGGTACCGAGCCGGGTATAGAGCTTGTGTGTGAGAGAGCATACAAAAGCTGTACAAAAATTTAAAAAGACTAAATTACCCCCAACTGCAAAAGCATATATATATAATAACCACCAACAATCATCTACCCTAAGGTTTCAACAATTAAGCACAAAATATATACAAGTCATGTCAAAATGGACACAAAATAAATGACAAATATTTACATAAAAAAATATCATATAAAATTTATTCACAAACAAGTAAGAAAACATAAATAAAGACAAAAAGGGTAAAGTAAATAAATAAAAATTATTAATAATTTGCACAACTAACATCAACAGCACGACTCTCTAAATCTCCCAGGTGGAGTCGCCGGTATGTCATAGAAACCGAAATCACATGACGGGACGACCGAAAAAGATTAGCATTTGTGAATCAATGGAGTCGCCACCAATGTTTATTTAATTTGGGAAAACATTAGAAAAAACCCTTAAAATAGGCAAAACTGGTCTTTTTTAAAAAAAGTTTGGGTTCGGGAGTCGATTACAGGTAGGGAAGGTGTTAGCACCCTACACTGTCCGTTCCAAGAACGGTACCTTAAGTTAGTTGTGCAAATTTTAATAATCTCAAATGTATTTATTTTACCCCTTTTAAAAAAAATGAAACAACTAAATTATGAAAATTTATTTTTTTGGCTTGACAGAATTGGAATTCTGCTCCTACGTATCCTCGGGTGCAATGAGGAACTCAAAGTCACGTAGTTCTTTATAAAATAAGTGTGAGTTGATTGATTTTAATTAAGGAAAGGATTTTTGAAAAAGAAAATTTTATTTGAAAACAAATTCATCTTTGCACAAGGTTCAAGTTAGTACTAGGCTACTCAATAAACCCTTATGATCCAAACGACATTGAAAATAGCATCCGCTATTCAATCATTATCATCTGGCATTGCATTGATTAAATATTTTATTTTTTTAATTTTTTGTTTACACCATTCATTTTTTATTTTTTTATTTTTTAAAAGAAATGTCTAAGGACAAGCAATTAAATACAATTTTCCATGAGTCAAGTAAAGATAAAAAAAAGATTTAATATAAGCATCACAAACCAAACAACTTAGAATAAATTTTATCTTTAGTCTTTTTTCTTTTCATTAAAACCACTACTAAAAAAAAATTATTTTTCTTTTTTATTTTATCCCTTTTTAGTTTTTTTTTTTACTATTTTATTCTATAAAAAAAAATTAACACCAAACCAAACTTTCTCGTATTTATTATTAACACATTTGGCTATTTAAAAGGACCAACCCACGTCTTGTGGGTGGTGATACGCTGCAACCTCAAAAAAAAAACAAGAAAAACAAACAACCCCAAACCCAAAAGCTAAAGTCCAAGAAAAAAAAAAAAAAAAGAACAAAACCCAAAAGTCAAAGTAATCAAAACGTTCAGCAGCCAAAGTTAAAAGCAAAGTAAGAAAGGCACTTTTAAAATGGAAAAGTAGTCATAATTTCGGAGAAGGACAATAAACGAGAGAAGGTTCGGGAGGAGAGGAAAAAAAAAAAAAAAAAAAAAAAGGAGAAAAGAGGGTGGTCACCTACAACTAGCTGGATGGTTGGCGGGTGCGGTAGGTAGATCTGGAACGGTTGGGTGGAGCAGCAGATGACAGTGAGCGGTTCGCGTGGCGACTGGGAGTTCCGATCTGGTGGTGGTTCGTGGTGGTTTTATGGTGGTGGGGAGATGGTGTGGAGGTTGATGGTTATGTGGTGTGGTTGCTGTCAATCAATGGCAGTGAAGGTTGAATGAGATGGAGAGGTATGGTGGTTTTTGGAAAAAGGTTGAAGATGAAGTGGTTTATGGGAAAATGAATATGGAGGCTGAAGGCTCTGTGGTACGTGAGAAGAAAAAATGGAGACAAAAATGAGTTTTCTGTTGTCCCCCAAAACCGAAAAAAATGGCTCCCTCCTGCTCTCTCTCTTTGTTTTCCAAAATCAGTCTGCCTCCCTCTCTGTTTCTACGTGAATGCCGTGTGTGCAAATGTTTCATGTGTTTTATAGTGAATGTGAGTGCAAAGTGTTAGTATAATTTGGTGAGTGAGTGGGAGTGCAATTAGTGAGTGGGAGTGCAATTTGGTGAGTGAGTGGGAGTGCAATTAGGTGAGTGGGAGTGCAATTAGGTGAGTGGGAGTGCAATAGTGCATAGTGGGTGGAGTGAAAAGTGAGTGGGTGCAAGTGAGTGGTGCATGGGTGGGGACGTGAGAATATGTGGGTGCAATGCATGATGAGAAAAAAAAAAATGGAGTAGGTGGCGGTGGGTTTGATATGTTGGAGGAATAAAATTAAAAAAAAAAATGTGTATAGTGTGGGAACGTGGAAGAGAAATGAAGAAAAAGAAAATGTGTGTGGGGGTGAGAAAGTGAGCTACAAAATAATTTTTATTTTGCACAAATAAGAAAAAGTAAGATAGAAGTAAATAATAATAATATAAAAAAAATGGTGTGATCACAATATTGCAATTAAGCATCTTTTCACTAAAATATTAATCACTGATCAAGTAATAAAATTTTATGGACAAAATTGGGTATCAACAATATCCACAAATGAAATTCTATCAAATGACACTTGCTCTATTATCCACAACGACAAAACTAGTCTCTAATACCAACGGGATCATGACTGACATGTAACAAAAGCAAACTATAGACTAGCTCAAGTCACACAAGCCTCCAACCTTGCAATTCTTGTAGACAATATAGAACAATAACAATGGCCACCACATGGCCTTAAAACATAGTTCAATATAAAAAAATATCATACTTTTAACATTCATAATTAACCAAATTCAATAATTGTAATTTACCCAAATATCAATTAAAACTCTACTATCTATCTGAAGTCTTGATTGCAGAAATAATGGAGCAACTCTAAGATTAACAATCCACAATGTTTTCAAACCAAAGTTGATAACAAAATAAAATAAATTATTAAATATACCCACACAAACAATATGTTGGGCTCATCAATAATTTTGAACTAGACCCCTCAATCAAACTAGAAGAGTAGAACTAGAAGTTATTTCATTTCCCTTATCTGAAAAACATAATTACGATTTGAGTGAGTCACAAACTCGATGAGCAATTTCTATCTACTACAATAGAAATAAGAGAAGCAGGGCACGAGACTTTTACAAATAAATAAAAAAATTATATATTTATATATAAAGAAAAGAATTTTTAAATAAATAATTTAAGTTATATCTTCAAAAATCCAACTTGAGAATACAAAAGTTAATAAGGAACAATTTTCAATCAATCAGTAGATAAAGTATAATCATTTAGAAAGCATTCCATGTTGGAGAATCTACTAGGCAAAATTAAAACAGGACGAGCACACAACTCGTAGGTATACTAACCATCTGACAAGCCAAAGGCTTGAAATGATGAGCATCTAGCTCAAAACAATAACCAACCCATGTGTTGCCTACATATAGAATCAGCATATACCCTGCTAGCTATGACCTAATCCAATTCTAGGTGTACCAAAGCTAACCTAATCCAATTTTAGGTGTACTAAAGCTAACATTCACTAGTGTTAGATACATAGTCTGACAAGGTCTTCTTCCAAAGAAAACAATTCTAAGAAAAACATGTATGTCAAGAAAATAAAATATCAAGTGGACAAATAAAGATTTAAAATATGAAAATAAACTTATTTCATAGAGAACAAAGATGAAATCAGATATATTCAAGTAAACCATTTTAAGGTAAAATTTTCTAACATTAGAAAACTCACTCAAATAAACTTAATCTTCTTTCCATGAGCAAAATAGGTATCAATAACATTTTCCATCATTGACCCAAAGTCAATGTCTATAACAGTTACTATCATTGGTACAAAATCCTTATACATAATCTTTGCCATATTTGATCCATAACAAATATCAAAGCATTTCAATATAACCAAAAACTATCAACTCAGATCAATATACAAAATCAATAGTGAGTTTTCTTAGAAAAAAAATTGTGCTTGTCGTAGGAGTCCCTAAGGCTCTACTATATTTAAAATTCAATAACAAAATTAATTTAAAATTGACTAGTTCCAAATAAATGTATAGTAAGTAGAAACACTCACAGTATGTGTGATTCTCACTTGGGTCTTTTTTTCAAAAATATGCACAGTTGCATTGGAGGTTATCTTTATCGTTCTATAATCACAGAAATACCAACAATACATAAATTAATTAGACCTTATAAAATTTGTCTAATTTACTTTTATAGATCCTAAAAAAATCTTAATTGGCATCACCCTAAATTCACTATCAAACCTACCCACAAAGAAATTGTATCTACAAAATTAATTATTAGAATTTTTAGGTTATGAGTTTATTTTAAAGAGTCAAAAAATAAATTTCAATGAGTGAGTAATCACTACTCCTCTCTAGCACAATCCCTAATCCAAAAAAATCACCCTAAGAATAGGTGCAAGAGGAAAAAAAAAATAACACTTGAAAGTTTCAATAGAATCCCATGATAGATAATAGAATAGATAAAAAAAATATTTACAATTAAAATGAAAGGGAAACAACAATGGAAAATAGAGGAAGAAGACGAAGAAGAAAAGAATTGAGGAGGGGCTGACGAAACAGCCTCTGATATTAGGTTTTAAAGTTTTAAATTGACTTGACAAATTTACCCATTTGCCATTACTAACTTAGCTTCATCCCTCTTTGTTTTTTTAGACCGTGCGTAACAAACATAAGTGTCAATAATAACATTTTTATATAAAAGAGATTCATTATTCTTGAATGGATTATAATACTAGATAAAAAAAAATTGATATAAATTACCTAAATAATTTAAAGTAAAACTCATTTTCATTTGTAACACATACTTATTTTATCAATTTATCCCTTAAAAATTAGCTTATTAATATTCCTCCAATTTTAAATCCCCAATAATCTAATCTGCACAACCATTTAATTATAACTCTATTGATGAAAAATGCTGAGTTTTGAGTTGAAAAATAACATTTTTCGTTAATGGAGTTATAATAAAAATGGATGGAAATATGAGATTATAGAGAATTTAAAATTTGAGGGATTGAATTAACAAAATTAATTTTTAAGGGATAAAATTAATAAAATATACATATGTGAGTGACAAAAAATTGGAGATGTAAAATTGAATATGACTCGACAGGTTGATCCAGACTGTATCAAAGATGCACTTGTTATTATTAGTATTAGTACATCTAACAATTTTTAATTGGTTAGTTTAAACTATAAATAATCCTGTACTATGGACAAAAGAGTTTCTTAAACCTATATTGAGGTAATGATGGCAATTCTCTAATATTACAAAATAGAATGTGATACAATGAGATAGAATGTAATAAAAACAAAGATAAGAGGATGAATTACTTTTTATCCTTAAAAATAGTGTATTGAGTTATATGTTTCATCTCGTATTTTAAAGTTGAGCTATTTAATCCACGTGTTATGTTTCATCTCACATTTTTAAGTTGAGCTATTTAATCCACGTGTTAGGGTGAATTGTGATGAGTTGGCCCGTTAAGTTAAATTTATATTTTTTTTAAGTTGTTGAGTGATGATTGAGTTCGGATTATGCAAGTTAACTTGTTAACCCATGGGATTAACTCACTAACCTACTTTTCTTTTTTTAATTGTTAAACAGGTTGACCCATTAATTTATTGTAAGTAGGACGAGTTGACCCATCTTATATCTTTGCAATATACTTAACAGGCTAACAAAAATGGGTCAATTCACCCCATCACATATACAAGTGACTGGCGACTGGTTTAGCTGTCTGAGACAACTCTAACATCTCTAAGAAAAATGAATTTCACTCAATAATTTAAGTCATTGCTGTAAAAGAAATACTGTGCATCTATCATTACCCTTAGTTGTATTGTTAAAGAACAACCATATCTAACAATGCTTGATATAATGATAAATAATATTTTTCAATCAGTTTTAAGCGAATTAGTCAACAAAAAATAAATCTGAGTTCATACTTTGGAACAAGGATCAAGTGTATTCTGATAGTTTTTTAGTTTTATTGCTAAATAACAACTATATCTATCAATTATTGCTACGATGATAAGTCGATATATTAGTCAATCAAAATTTTAAGCAAGTTGTAAGTAAGCAAAAGAGCAATCTGAATTCATAATTTGGAAGTGGGATCGAATGTATTTTGGTATTTTTTTAGCTTTTATTGTAAAAGAACAATTATATCTAACAATGATTGATGTAATGACTCAATCAAAACTTTAATCAAATTGGTCAACAAAAAGAAATCTGAGTTATCTGAGTTCATACTCGGAAATTAGAGGGGGGAAAGGATGAGTAACGAAACAAAATATCTTCTTAAAAAAATGATTTTCTCACACTTAATGATAATGGTGAGTGTAATTAAAGTTATTATTTCAAAAAATAATTTAATAATCATCCACTAAGATACCAAAGAAAGTGTAAAATATGTGTAAATTGAAAGTGTAAAAATAACACCATACCTCATCGACTTAGGAAAGTGAATGGTTGGTGCATAACTGACGAGTCTTGTACATGCTAGAAAAAGAATTTAGTTATAATTTAATTACATTTTCACGCTCCTTTAAGAATAAAATAAAGCAATTCCGAGAAGTTGACCTAATAATAAATGAGTATGTAGTGTATAAGTACATGTATACTCACACATCGATCTCAGTTATACTAATTTTTTAGAGTTAGATTATAAAAATTATTTTTGTAAATCTCTTAGTGTTAGTATAAATGATTTATTTTTTATCGAACTGAAAATATAATAAATTAATTAAAATACGTGTAACTTGACGTAAACAGTATCCAACCACAATAAAAAAAAAAAGTGATTTTGTTACGCAACCAAACTTAATAATGATGGCATTCGCTTAACATATTCGCAATCTCATTTCTTCAATTTAGTAAAATCCACTTTCTCGTGCCAAACCTGCTGTAAAAAACACAAAATGCTTTTTCGTGTCAACTTCTTGGCCTGATATTCAACATTGCATTCTCAACAGGAGCCCATTTTTTTTGGGTACAATGAAGGGCCAAAGGCCCACAGGAGCCCATCTTTATTACAGTGAGAAACTATACAATAATGATCAAGAACTAAGGCCTTGAAATTAGTGAGTGCAAAAATAATATTGGAAAGATACTTGCATAAATTATGTAAGGTATATGCATAATCTGAATCATTCAAAAAGAGTTACAGTTAGAACTAGGTTATTATTCAATAGCATGCATAAAAGTATGTGAAAAATATATAAGTTTGTGCAAGTATCATTACTCAAAATCATATTTTTAGCACCAACAAAGTTCAGCAATTGATTGTTACCAGAAGTAGCTAGTCAACAGAATAAAAGGCAACAAGAAATAACTCAGGATATTAAGAAGCCGGACAAATATCAGAAATTATCAAGATAATAAGACAAGTTCTAGATAAAATAAGGAGGTAGACGCATATGCAGTCACCATACAAATATTAGTGTTTATGACACTTTTTCCCCTTACTAATTAATTGCTGCACTTTTAAGACTAATTATTGGTACTTCACTGTGCATATATTAGAAAATAAGTATTAGATAAGTCATCGTAGTAGTGTTCACAAACACGGCAACCCTAAAGTATTTAATGTACTTGTCTGAGATATGCTGGTTGAGTCAAATATACAGGACACTTGCACTATCAAAAGTCAAGGCAGTGGATACTATAACCAGTAAATTAGCTTACACAAGTCAAAACTACACATTTGTGTGTCGGGGGGGGGGGGGGAGGGATTGTTTGTAAAGATATACAATACTTACAACAACTGTATTACATTAAATATAGAAATATGATCCGGCAATTAACCATATAGGCTATAAGGAACTCAAAATACTTCTACTCAGTATTAAACTAAAATCCATCCCACCCACATAACTTTCAACTCAATGCCTCCCCAATCTGCAATACTATGCAAGCAGCAAACAAGTTCACCTATGTGTCTCCCAATGAGGCTTTCAAATCTTCAGTATCAGAAACTAAACAGAAGCTTCAATGTCCACATAAGAAATGAGCAAAGGCATTGCTCAAAGTAGAGCCAAATCCGTAACAATGATTACTATTTTGATAGACAAACAAATAATATCTTCACACAACCATCACTCTCAAAAGCTTAAGCTTGCTTTTGGGTGAAGGGAAATAAATGATTTTTATATATCTAACACGTCTCCTCACACAAAAGTCCTTTGGGCTTAAAACATGGACAATGCACAAGCTCACCTACCCATGCTGAAATTCAACTTTTTTTATTTAGAAGAATGGGTGCAACAAGGATCAAATTCTAAACTACTTGATTATAGAGACTCTGATACCATGTCATGTACTCTCTCCCAAAAGCTTAAGCTTTTGGATGAAGGCAAATGAATGATTTTTATATATCTAACAACAACAGATTCAGAACATCATATGATAGAGCCTATGTTATCAATAGAACAAAGAAATTTCCTTATAGGAACAGGAAAGGATTTTACTTTGCATGGAAGGTAGAAGGTCGTTGCAGTTGCTATCAAACGCAAAGAGGAAACCAAATTCATGCAGAGAAAAAGTTTCCATTGACTACTGAAATGACCAACAGCAGCAATTGCGACAATAGGAATAACAGCCAAGCATTTCGCTGAGTGTCTGTTAGAGAGAGAAATAGAACCCAAGATATTAAGAAATGAAATAGGATCAGGATATATCTGACTTGGGAACTCCAAAAACCATCAGCTATAGTTTACTTGCAAACCTAAGTTATCAAATAGAAACAGAAAGCACTCCACATGCTGGCTTTTAACTCCAAAGGTGACATCCATTTTTCTTAAACATGAGTAAGATCGAACTGCTGTTAGTTCATCACAACACAAATCTTTAACGGGCTAAGCAAAAGAAAGCCTAGGCAGCCATGCACAGTAGTTCCCAACATCTGCTTTATAATATAGGCAAATGACATATTTGACTCTCATTTGCAGACTTTTCAACCCAAATTAAAAAAAAAAAAGTATAGCTTTATCTATTACTAAACAAATAAACATCTTTTCCCTCACATTGGTTGGAGCCTAAACGATGCCGAACCACTGACAGAAACTATGCCACATTGTCAAATATTTGCCAGGATCTAAAAGGACTCATTCATGAAGGACCAAATTCTGTATCTTTCTTAACAATTGGAAAAAACGAAATTCTGTTCCACAACAGTTAGCTCCAAATCAGGCAGTAAAATAGGATGTTTATATCTTTATCTATTAATCTATCAATACTATAAAGGGAACACCTCTGATGGTCTCTCACTTCAATAAAAAAAATTAAAAAAAAAAATCAATATCATTAAGTCACAATGATAGAAACCTGTAATCAGAACTGTGATTTTATTGAATTAACTCTCTGTATATGCTTCCTGGTACTGATATCAGTGTGATATCAGTCCAGAAATGGATCTATAAACACTGAAAAGTAAAGAACAAGAAAATGACACATGCTGCAGGCACTTCAAGGAGCTTGCTTCCTCCCTTACCAACCCTCTACCCAAATCTTCCTTACCTCTTCTCTCTCCCTGCCCTCCCATATATTCTACCCGATTCACTCCCTAGCGACCTTGCCTTCCTACCCACCTACCATGTGCAGATGGTAACAATTCAGATACCCAAGATGCCCGCCCTCACATTTTCCTTATTGCCTGTATGGGCTACTGATCCCCTGCTACCCTTTCTATTTCTCTTAACATACACTTTAGTAAGCATGGGATGCCGAACAATACTCCAACCCCCCCCCCCCCCCAAAAAAAAAAAGATTCACCCATCCTCGAGGTGAAAGTCAAGAACCTTCAAACTTAGGGAAGTCTTTCCATTTGAGGGGAGCCTTAGTAGATCCATCTGTTGCAGTCCTTGAAAAGAGGATTTCAGTGGGACAGATCTTGAGTTCTAAACTAGGAAGCACCGATACTTCAAAATGGTTATCGTATTATATGTATTGTATTAGATACTTGGATACTTTTGGTTACTTCTACTAGCCTATATTTTTCAACTAATGTTTGAATTTTTGTACCAATACAAGTGGAATATCATAATGATTAGATAAATGTAGTATTTTATTGTGCTACGTAGACTAAAGCTAACTTATTTTATTTGTGTTTTCATGTTAATATTATATTAATGTTATATATTGTATCCTAGTTGTCCTATAATTTCTAAGATTTGTAGAATCTACGTATCCAGGTGTTGTGTCATATCTATGGCCCGTATCTGTATCCGTGTTTCCTAAGTTCGAAATCATCTGAGACTGTAAGCCAATCACTTGACGTTGCATCTGAAAATTCTCTGCTGATGTTTGCAGCATAAGTTGCTGTTAACGGTAGTGCATTTCTGTTGACGCTTCTTGTAAGGAGGCCATTTGTGGTACCAATAAAATGAATAGCAGTCCCATACTCCCAGAATTCTGCCCAACCCAAACAGTCCATCTTAACCCTCCTGGATCAAACAAGAGAAAGTCTTGGAGTACTACTATGTACTTTGGCACCATTGCTTCTTGAATTCATCTTTGTTGCTCCTCTAATACAGCCCTACATTTCTGCTCCATTATAGCCCTTGAAGCAGAACCCCTAAGCTTCTCAACTTCCTCTTCTATTTGGTCAAACATGGTCTTCTCCTCATCACTGGCAGCTACAAACTCCCTTATCAAGCTTTCAACTATGCTAGTTTTTGAGGAAAGCTGTCCTCTTCCATTTCAACTTGTTCCACACTTCTTATTTATAAAAGTCACCCAAGTTATCCAAGCCTCTTCCACCTCCATACTCTTTGCCAACATTATTGCTTTTGGGAAGAACTTCAAGGTAGAAAATCCAATCACATGATACTTTCCAGCCATATCCCTATATTTATCAGCATCCAAATTTGTAATCACTACATTTCCCCCCCACTTTGAATGTGGTGATAGCTTTCTCATAAGTAGAAGCAAACCTGGAATCTGGACTATGATTTTATTGAATTAACTCTATATATGCTTCCTGGTACTGATATCAGTGTGACAATAGTCCAGAAATGGATCTATGAACACTGAAAAGGAAAGAACAAGAAGAAAATGACAGAGACGCTGTAGGCACTTTAAGGGGCCTACTTCATCCCTTCCCAACCCTCTACTCAAATCTTCCTTAGATCTTCACTCTCCCTCCCCTCCCTTATATTTAACCTGATTCCCTCCCTTGCCTTCCTACCCAACTGCCACGTGTGCAGGTGGTTACAATTCAATCCCCAAGAAGCTCTCCCCTCACATGTCCCTCATTGGCTGTATACGCTACTACTCCCTAGTTACCCTTTCTATTTCTCGTAACATACACTTTAGTGCCTAGCATACCTCTACTAAAACTAACCCCACTCTCAACCATCTTAATTGTTTCCCACTCATTGCCTACTTTAAGGAACTTCTTTTTCTAAAGTAATTTTCTTTAAAAATTACAGTTTTTTAAGTCAGTTTTCATTGAAATTAAATATTTATGACAACAACATCAATCAAAGCCTTTTCCCATTAGGTAGAGTCGGCTACATAGATCAAACAACGCCATTGTGTTATATCAAAACCAAATCTTCCAAGAGACCATTCATATTTAAATCCTTTCTAATGATTTCACTTAAGAGTTTTTCTTGGTCTTCCTCTACCTCTAATTATTGGGCTATCTTCCATCTGATCAACACACTTCTAATGGGGGCTTCTATCAATCTTCTTCTCACATGTCCAAACCATCTTAGTCGCAATTCTACCATTTTTTCCTCAACAGGTGCCACTCCTACTTTCCCCCTAAGGCCCTAATACATGCATTTCTAATCTTATCTTTTCTTGCATGTCCACTCATCCAATGCAACATTCTCATCTCTACCAAAATTATCTTATGCTATTGTTGACACTTTATTGCCTAACATTCAATACCATAAAGCATCGCTAGTCTTATGGTTGTGTGGTAAAATTTTCCTTTTAGTTTGATAGTACCTTTCAATCACAAATAACACCTAAAACATTCATTCATTTCATCCACCTAACTTGAATCCTATGATTTAAATTAAATATTTAAAATGTAAAGTTTATCATGGCATCATGTGTTAAAACATTTGTTTTATAATTTTTTAAAGCAAGTGAGATTTTAATTCCCAATCATACAATTTCTATCCCATTAAGGATTTGAATTGATTCACTATAAGTTGAACACACAGCATTTACCCCAAAAGACAAAGCATGCCATTGGTATACACCAGAACTCAATACACCCTCCATGATATATTAAATGCATTTTGCATCACTGGAAAACACTAACAGGATAAATATGTCTCTATTAAATATTTACAAGTTCATCTGGCCTCAACATACACAGATTTACATACAACAACCAAATCTTTTCCCACTAGGTGAAGTCGGTTACATGGATCAAACGACGCCATGGTGTCCTATCATAAATCAAGTCTTCAGAAATATTATTCAAATCTAAATTTTTTTTAATTGTTTCACCTATAGTCTTTCTTGATCTCCCTCTACCTCTAGCTATTGGACTATCTTCCACCTGATTTACTCTTCTTACTGGGGTTTCTAAGGGTCTTCTCCTTACATGTTCAAACTACCTAAGGCAAGATTCCACCATCTTTTCCACAATAGGTGCTACCCCTGCTTTCTCTCTAACACATTCATTCCTAATCTTATCTTATCTTGTATGGTTACACATCCAGCGCAACATCCTCATCTCCGCAACACTGATTTTATGCTCTTATTGACTTTTTACCGCTCAACATTTAGTACCATACAACATCGCTGGCCTTATAGCTGTACGGTAAAATTTACCTTTAAGTTTAAGAGGCACTTTTCTATCATAAATCACTCCTGAAGCATTCCTCCATTTCATCCATCCAGCTTGAATCCTATGATTTACATCTCCCTTTATCTCTCCGTCATTTTGTATGATAGATCCAAGATACCTAAACCGTGTGACTTGTGGTATGGTGTGGTCCCCAATTTTCACCGCTAAGATAGTATTAGCACGCTTATTACTGAACTTACATTCTATATACTCCGTCTTACTCCTACTTAGACGGAAACCATGTTCTTCCAAAGCTCGTCTCCATTAGCTCTAACTTCCCATTTGTTTCCTCTCTCGACTCTCCAACTAAGACTATATCATCTGCAAAAAATATGCATTGTGGCACCGGCTATTGGATATACGCAGTAAGCACATCTAAGACTAAGCTAAAAAGATATAGACTCAGTTGACCCTTGGTGCAGTCCTATAGTTATAGGAAAATCTTCTGTAACCCCACCCTGTGTTCTCATACTAGTTTTAGCCCCATCATACATATCTTGGATTGCTCGAATATAAGCGATACAAAATCCTTTCTTCTCCAAAGCCTTCCACAAGACCTTTCTCAGTACCCTATCATAGGCTTTTTCCAGATAAATAAAAACCATGTGTAGGTCTTTTTCCTTTCTTCAATACCTCTCCATCAATCTTCGTAGAAGATAGATTGTTTCCATGGTTGACCTCCCACGCATAAAACCGAATTGATTCTCTGAAATATGAGTCTCTTGTCTTAATCTCCGTTCAATTTTCCCATAACTTTATGGTATGACTCATGAGCTTAATCCCTCTGTAATTTGCAGAGTTTTGTATATCTTCCTTGTTCTTATAAATAGGAATTAAAGTGTTTCTCCTCCATTCATTTAGCATTTTTTTAGATCTCATTATCTCGTTAAACAGTTTTGTGAGCCAACTTATACCTTTCTCTCCTACGCACTTCCACACCTTAATAGGTATATTATCCGGTCCGACCGTTTTTCCATTATCCATGCTCTTCAAAGCTTCTTTTACCTCAAACTCTCAAATTCTATGATAAAAGGTTTTATTTTGGTCTTCCTTTCTAGTGTTTAGAATGTCTGAGTCCCCTAATGTCCTATGTCCCTCATTAAATAACTTATGAAAATAACCCTTCCATCGATCATTGATGTCTTGTTCCGTAACCAAGATTTTACCCTCTTCATCCTTAATGCATTTCACTTGATCCAAGTCTCTTGTCTTCCTTTCCCTACTTTTAGCAAGCCTGTAAATATTCCTTTCTTTGTCTTTGGCGTTCAAAGATTGATATAACACGTTAAATGTTTTAGCTTTCGCCTCGCTCACCACCTTCTTAGTATCTTTTTTAGTTGCATTATATTTTTTTCAATTTTCATCATTTTTACACACGTGCCAAGCTTTATAACATTCCCTTTTAACCTTAACCTTATCTTGTACACTTGCATCCCACCACCAAGATTCTTTATCCTTGGGTCCAAAGCCTCTTGATTCATCGAGTGTCTCTTTTGCTACCTTCCTAATCCCTTTAACCATCTCGTCCCACATATCATTTGCACTCCTTTGTACCTCCCAAATCTCCTCCTCTATAATCCTCCTCTGATAGAGCATTTGTTTTCCTCCCTTTAATTGCCACCATTTGATCCTTGGGACTATGTCTCGACAATTTCTCCTTACTCTCATATTAACAGGTACATTCATAACCAAAACCCTATGTTGGGTAGTCAAGCTCTCTCTAGGGATGACTTTGCAATCCATGCAAAGTTTTCTATCTGATTTCCTTATTAGAAAATAATCAATTTGAGAACAAGAACTCCCGCTTCTATACGAGATAAGATGCTCTTCCCGCTCTAAAACAAGTATTAACTATTATAAAATCAAAAGCTACCGAAAAATCTAGAATCGCTTTACCCTCTGCATTAGCTACTCCTAGACCATACCCTCCATGTAAACCCTCATACACCTTAGATTCACTCCCCACATGACCATTTAGGTCCTCTCCTAGAACAATCTTCTCTCCTAAAGGCATTTCTTGAATAAAACCTTCTAAATCCTCCCAAAATTTTATCTTTTAGTGCTCGTCTAACCCTACTTGGGATGCATACTCACTGATAACATTGAAAGTCTCTTGTTCCACAACAAACTTCAAAGCTATGATCCTATCTTCGAGCCTTCTCACATCATTATTCTTCCAATTCTTATCTACTATTATGTCTACCCAATTTCTAGATTTTACCTTGCCGGTGTACCAAAGCTTAAAACCTGAAGTGTCGAGTTCCTTTGCCTTTTCTCCAACCACTTAGTTTCTTGTAGGCACATAAAATTAATCCTCCTCCTAATTATGGTGTCAACTATTTCCATTGATTTACCTGTAAGTGTGCCTATATTTCAAGTTCCAAAACGCATCATACTCTTGTGAACTAGCTTCTTTACTCCCACCCGTTCACGAAAATGTGGGAACCCTTGCTTATTTTTCACTACACCCAAGCGGCGATGCAGCGGCTCTAGCTCATTTGACACTGTACTCAAGCCATACAGCGTGTTGCTTAGGAGCAATGACCTAGCATTAACACAATCACATCGTTGATCCATGTCATGAGATTTGATAACGTTTTACGTTGGTTGTCAACTGCCTAACACAACCCTCCTCTTTTTTTTGGGCTTGGGACCGGTTATGTAAAAGGATTTGCAACAAAGCTCACACATAAGCAGAGTTTTTATGGCAACCACAGTGGGATCAAACTCTTGAACAACAGTTGGCCATAAAGGCTCTATGATATCATGTTGAAACAGAGATTATATGAGAGAAATAGTGTGCATAGGCTTGCACTGATCTATTGTTTATAGTATCAATCAATTAAGGAGATAAGTTATATCAATCAAGGAGCCAATCACTGGCTAATTTACAGCAATCAAATGAATACAATCGACTAAGTACTAATATTCTAAAATCACAGGAAAAAGCTTACTCAAACAGAAGCCTAAAACTTGATTTAAACTAGATGAGCATGACAAAGATATTAATCAAGGATAGTAAACACAAGATTTTAGACAGGAAAACCTTAGGCCTATGTCCACATGTAGAGATTGCAGAAGAATACAGTATTAGAGTATGCTTACCCACTCAAATCATGATCCAACTAACCAAAAGGACCACATTGAAGTGGAGTAGCAGTTTGGGCTTAGAGTTTTCTACATTATATATTCTAGACAAACAATCCAGTATAGTATGATCATGAACCAGCCATCTCAAAAGCTTAGCTTCAAGGAAGTGGACCCATCATGTTCAATACATTAAGACACTAAAGAGTATTATGGCTCCTCTATGAGCAGCACTCTGAAAATCTCAATATTGATACTTCACACAATAATAACCTCGGGAAAAAAAAATCATAGAAGAAATGCATGATTGATTCTACGCAAGAACTGTGGCAAATTATGTTTTCATTAAACTTTTTTTTGGGAATAAATGAAGAATTTATTTAACGATTAAAGAAGTACAAAGGTGGAGGATCAATAAACGTCTTAAAAAAAAGAAGAAGCAACTCAAAAGGGCAAAACAATCCCTTTGCATAACACAGAAGAGCTCTGTAATCTCTCTGCATATCTACCAAGAAGATTGTTTTGGGGAAAAAAAATGCAAAACACCATACTACCAGAGAAGCTATAAAAACAGCTTTTCACTATAGCAGGTTCTGGGACGGAAGTTTCCCCGTAAAATCTGATCATTTCCCTCCAACAAAGACCCCAAAGAACAACATATAATGCACAATTCCATAAAACTTTATCCTGCTACTCTTGCCAAAACCTTTAAACTTAATAAAAAATTGCTATAATCCCTGAAGACACACCGAAGACTCCTACTCCAAATCTAACTCGCTTCTGGGCATGTAAAAGTAAGTGTACAACTTTTCTGTATTAAAAACACATCACACAACTACTAGGAGATAAAGCAATTTTAGGTCTATGAATCTGCAATACATCATTATTATAAATCATAATCTCTGTTCAAATACAAGACTTGACCTTAGAAAGAACTTTGGACTTCCAAAGGAGCTTTTCAAGAAAGAATCTCTCCCCATTAAAGGAAAGAGTAAGGCATGGAAGTTAAATGCTGATAAAGCTAAATGACCCAAGAAAATATATACTTCACAGAAGTAGCTATATATATATATATATTATGTAACACTAAAAAAATTGAAAATATAGCGTAAAATTAAAATTACTTGATCAACAAAAATGCTTCCTTACGATCATATGTTTCGAGGTTGGATCACCCTTATTCAGGTTTGTTTCTCCAACATTCCTCTGTACTACTTATCTTTGTTCCGTATCCAGGGAGAGTTGCCCATACAGTAGAAAAGATTATGAAGGATTCTCTTTGATTGGGTGTTACAGATATCAGACGTGATCATCACGTGAATTGGGAGGTACATTGTCATCCTAAGAAGGAAGAGGGTTTGAGTCTTGATAATTTGGTGTCGAAGAACATTGCTCCAGCAAGTAAATGGATTTGGCGTTTTACTTTGGAACTCATTCCTTTAGGCATCAGGTTATCCAAAGTGTGGCTTAGATCAAAATAGGTGGGATGCCTAGATAGCATCCACCCATTTTAGGTTGAGCTTCTCATTTTAGTCAATGGAAATTTATCTCACATGGATATGATACCTTTAAGTCTTTGCTTTGGGTAATGGATCTCATGTCAACTTTTGCGAGGACTGTTGGGCAAGAGATTTCCCTTTTAGATATGCTTTCCCATGTCTTTATCATCTTTCTTCTTTACACAATTGTTATAGTGTTCAAGATTCTACTTTTTCATGGAATTTCCACTTTTATTCGTAACTCAAGTGAGAGGGAATTTTCTGAATTGAAGTCTCTTTTGTGTCTCCTTGACTTTGTACATTTGTCTTCTAACCCAGATAAAAGGAATAGGTCCATTGACCCTTCTGGGGTGTTTTCGTGCAAATTTTTTTATCCAATTCCTTACTCATTATTTGAATTTGAATAGAGCTACTTTCCTTCTAGCTCTTGATCAACCCCTTTGGAAGTCCGAAACTCCCTCTAAGGTCAAGTCTTTTATTTAGACTGCAGTGCTTAATAGAATTAATACTAATACATGTTGTAGGTTCATAGGCCGCATAAAACTTAGTACATCAATAATTTCGTGATTTGAAATAAAATATAACAGGAATATAAAAAATATACAGCTGCTAGATAAAGGTCAGGGCAGACAACATAAAATATTAGAAATTTAATATTCCAAAATAAAAGATTAAAAGGGACTCCAGCCACCCTGTATTTAAATATAGACAACAGAGCTTCAGTACATCCTAATCAGTAATCCTTGTGCACCACCCGCTGGAATTGTCAAATTCCTAAATCTAAACAGTACAAGGCAGGGGAGGGGGAGGCTGGTTAATTGTTTCCTAAGATTCTCAACCAAAAATGTATATTTTCAGCTAAACAAACCACAGCTTACCAAAGACAGCCAAAAAAAAAAAAAGGAGCACCATGCATGTAATGTAATTGTCAAAAAGCTTGCAAGACTGCCAACCTAGTTAAAGCCAGTGCCCATTTCCTTTTGCTTCAGCTCTAAAGCAAGACGTTCATTTTCAAGCTTCATTCTTTCATTATCCAGCTTCAACTTCTCCAACTCCCGGTCTTTTTTCTTACTAAACTTCTGCCACTTGAATCTCTGTTTCTCTAGTTCCAACATCTCAACCTGAATTTGTAGCTTCTGTTCTTCTAACTGAAGTGAGCGAGATTCAATCCATTGCTTCTGTTGTAACCAAGCTGATCTCATGCTTTCAGATAAAGCTTGATTCACATCAGATTGGACCATCTGTCCATGGGGATATGAACTTTTGTTGTACTCCTGACAATTTAAAGAATTCCCAAAAGTAGTAGCGTCTTCTTGGTCTTGCCCTTGTTTCAATTTCTTCATAGCTCCCCCTAATGACCCATAGGTTCCTCTACTATCTCCATGGGAAGCATAATTCTCTTCAAAGTCTTGATCTTCGGTTTCCACATCTTGATCATCTTCATCATGATCATCATGATGGGACCTTCTGATATCATCATTATCATGATCATCTCTATTTCTGAGAGCTAACTGCAGCGAACGTTGCAATGCAGGATCATGGGGTAAATGCAATCTATTACCATTATGGTAAGAACACATCTCTTCATAAAAAAGGTGTTTTGAGCTTAATATTTTCCGAACATCATCCTTCTCTTTCTCAGAAAGATAATCTATTACATCCAACAGTGCAGGATTTTCAACAACCTGACAAGAAGTGCCTCTCCCAAGCATATCATTAAGCTTTTTATACCTCTTATTAAGATCATTGAATTTATCCTCACACTGCTGAGGTGAAACATGATAACCCCTTTCAGCCATGACCTTGGAAACAGATTTCCACTTACCCTTTTTCTGTAGGACTGCAAATTTTCTTCTTCCGCCACCACCATCGGAAGATACATCCTCGCCTATGTAAGAAACAGCTGTTATCAGAAGCCTCACCATCTTATCAGTCCACTTCACCCGCTGCCAAGGTGACCCCTTTTTCCCTCTAGCCGCTTCATGATGACCATCAACACCGTCCTCGGTAAAGCTTGGCTCATCTTCATCACTTGCTGAGTTTTTGCTTCTATCTCCCTTACTAAACTCTGTCATTGACATAGTCTGATCACAGTTCTGCAAGGTTCCCATTGTAAGAGGAAAACCCTCATGAATTGAGGAATGCACTGATGACCCTTGGCAAGGATGAGTTTGATGTTGGTTCAGGGAATGTGGATGCTGTGCTTGAGGATGAACCCGCATTGATCCAGGCAAATCAAAACCACTAAAAGAACCCCCACTTTGAATCATACCTCCCTGTGACAAATTCCCTTCCATTGCTTCTCACAAACAAACAATCCAAATCAGACCAATGAACCCATTCCACCTCAAATCCTAGTTCATACACATTTTTAAATGCTTTTCACCAAACCTACAGATTAAAATCATACAAAACCTATGTCTATTCAATCCACCAACACCTTTTTCAATCCCACCTATTATCCCTCTAGATCTTCAAGTGAAAACAGCCCCCAAATCAGACTAGAACCCTTCTCCAAAACACCACTTCAGACACCAATATTCCCAACTCACAAACAAAAAAATCACAAGCCAACAGAGGGACCCCCCCAATTCTAAAATCACCCAGCAGCAAAACGAAAAGGAAATGCTCAACAAAAATTCAGAACAACAAAAGCAACAAAAAAACCCTTCAGAGGCTCATCAGTGAGGAAGCTTAGCTACTTATCTGATGAAAATCTGCACAGAATCTCACACCCCAGAAGCCAAGATTGGACCTTTTCTCGAAATCAAAGGCGAGAATCCAGGGATGAAGATCACATGAAACACATCCTGTGCAACTCAGAAGTAGTGAAAACTGAAAAGTGCCACGCCAAAAAAGAGGGGAAAAGAAGAAACCGAGTGAAACACCCAAAACAAAGGTGGGATTTGTTGTGAGCAAGTTACTATGTAACCTTGTCATATGTATACAAGATCCTTGGGATGAAGAACCGTAACTGGTTCAATGTATGAAAAGATCAGGTGGGCCTGTGCAGGTGATTTATTATTTTTTCACAGTGAGGAAGAAGTATTAATAAAAATAGGGTAAAGACTATCACTCTTTTTGAAATTTAATTTTTTTAAAATTATTACTATAAATTTTAAAATTTTAATTAATTTTTAAATTTTAATTAATATTTTAATAAATATCTTTGTTTAATTTAAATTTATTAATTTATTAATGACGATATTGTATAATAATATTTTATTTATTTTATAAGAAAAAAATATTTAAAATTAAATTTTAATAAATAAATTAAAAAATAATTCTTAATTAATGTTAATACATATAAAATAATATCATACAATATTATCGTTAATAAATTAATAAATCTAAATTAAATATAAAAATCTATTGAGATATTAAATAAAATTTAATTACTAATTAAGAAGATTTTAAAATTTATAATAATAAAATTTAAAGAATTTTTATACTTTTTTCGCGTAAAAATAAATCTTTTCTTAAACAACTTTGATTTTTTATTATAAATAGTATATACATTTTTTTTTATATTTCTTTAATATCATTCATCATACTTACTTTTTTTATTATTTTTTTTCATTTAATCACATCTATTTAAAATAAGTATGAAAATAAATGTGAGATAGAAAATGATGTTCTTACATCATTTTTTTTCTTAAACGATCTTTTAAGTGTTATATTAAATTTCGAATCCACATAATCAAAAGACCAGGCATACTTAATTAATTATTATTTCAACCTCCTTTTATTTTTGTGAATAAAAGTTGAAGAATTACACAAGGTTAAAATTTACTTATAAGTGAGGATAAAGGTTTGAGGTATAACACTTGTTAGGACAATTTAACTATATCATTGTGTGTACGAAAAGATTAATGTCATAGTTAAATGATGTAAAAATACTTCGAGAAGCAAAAGAATGTTAAAGGAAGAAGGTTTTTTACATTCTAAGATTATAATATGAGCCTCAATGATTATTTATCGTAGTATTTATATAATATCAACCAATGAAGTCATCTATGAGAATCAAACTTAAAACCTTTTACATCAAGCAAATTTTACTAAATAAGCTAAAACTTACGGGAAAATACTCTTATATAAATTGAATGTACTCAAATTTAAAATGTATTAAGTTTATAAAATATTAACACATAAATAATATACTAATGGACATTATATTTATTTAATAAGAATTAAAAATGTTAATATTTTACTAGCCTAATGTATCTAAATTAATTACTCTAAATTTATACATAAATTTATCTCTTAATTAACTTCAACTTATTTAATTCAGCTAAGCAACACATGTCATGTCACTTTCAAAAATTCATTAATTAAGAAAATGCAAAAAAAAAAAATACTATTCAAGGAAATTATAGTCGGCACAAAATAATGGACTTGGAGCACTAACTATGTCTAACACAACCAGGGTCAGGATGTTCTTGTATTGTACGCTTAGATTGTGTTTGATATAGTATAAAGTATAATAATATAAGATAATAGAATAAAATTTAATAGTATAAATAAGTTGATAAATTTTTATATTATTAAGTATTTAATGTATTTAGTATAAATAACTTGATAGTATATATAATTATTTATTATGATTATATTATCCTTAATATTTTTTATCATTATCTTTTGCTTGTCAAATTACCAATAAAATAATAATAATAATAATAATAATAATAATAATAGTTATAAATATAATAATAATAATAGTTATGAATTTAATAATAATAATAATTACAAATTTAATAATAATAATAATAAATAATTACGAATTTAATAATATTAAAAGTGGAGAGTAGTGGTGGAAGAAAAATCTTATCAAGTTATATCATGAGGTCATAAGGAAGATAATGTTATACTATTAGAGTGAAATAAAAAGTTTTGACCTGATTTGACTATCCTATCAGGTGGACATACCTAACGTTTAATAAAATCTGATAGTATTAATTTATATTATCAGATCCTCCTTATACAACACACCAAATAGTTTTAAGTGTTTTTTCGCTACCTTGTTCATATTGGAGGTCAAGTTCTCAATCGAAGACGGCGTAAGGCCGTATAGCTGTAAAAACGGGTTGGTCGGGGCTATTTGGGTTGGTTTAGTTCAGGTTAGGTCATTTTTGAGTTAGGCCAGATCAAACCATATGAGTTTCGGTTGACATTTTGTTAGTCTAATTCGTTTTTTTTGTAATGTAAACAAATTGGGTTGGACCGTCCCGTTACGAGTTGACCCATTTGGGCTTGCTCAGTCAGACTATTTTTAGTTTCAAGCTGATATTTTGTTAATCAAATCTGTCTATTTTGTTGGACTATTTGAGTCGACTCATCAAGCTTGACTTATTTTGAAGGTTCTACATAAGGGGATATGCAAAAAATATTCCAACATATAAGTTAGTGTGTGAATAACATAATTGTATAACTCGTATTGGAAGTTGACTTGGTTAGAAAGTTAAGTTAACAGGTTAGTGATTTGACTACAAATTAAGTAATTGAACTAAAAAATTTGGATAAATAATAGATATTTTTTTAAAAAAATACTATATAGAAAAGTATTATATAAAAAATACATCATATTAAAAAGTACTAATGATGTAATCAATCTAACAAAGATAATTATTTTGCTTCAGTTTTTTAAATTGAATTTGTTAAAATAATATAAATTAAAAAATTGAAAACATTACTTAACATGAACATGTAGTTTAATGACATAATGTATTTAATCAAAATGGTCTTTAAGAGACCAAGTTTAAATCCTAAAAGTTATATTTTTGAAACATAATTTTTTTTAAAAAAAATAGAAACCCGATCCAACCTCAATCAACCAGTTCGAGTGGTCGACCAGGTTTGACTGGGTTTGTGAGAAGACTTGTTGTGGCTATGAATTAGACCGCCTCAGAGGCCAAGTCACAGGTTTTCTAATCAGATCTGTCAGACTAGTTCGTACAACTATGATAAACAAAAAGAGTATAAGATGTAGAACCGGGTAAATAGGCCTAAGCTAACTAACTGACCCATTTAACCCACAATTTGTGTGGGTTATGACCAAGAATTTTGTAAGTCTGTTTAATTAAATGCAGGCATAGTCTGTTTAACTCGCAGAATTGCATGTTGGCTACTAACTCGTTTAAAACTTTTTTTATATATATATAACACCTATTGTTATTTTTTTACTAGCCTCTAATCCAATAAGTGTTAAATGGCCCAAAATGATATGGCTCACAAATGAGAAGCCATAAGCATTATAGGTTGTTTTTTTTGTCATTTAAAAGACAAAAAAACTGGTCATGAGCCAACCCACGAACTCGTAGGTTGAAGTGGTGCAATGCAATTCTAATTTTTTATGGCCGATTTAAGTTGTAAGCTAACTCAATTTGGTTTATTTATTCTTAATCCTTAGCGGATCAAACCGACTCGTATGCCCACCTCTAATAAGGTGTATAAGCTAAAACTTACCAAATTATGCTTAGGCTACTGCTATATATAGAGGGTGAATGTGATACTTTGGGGGTGCATAGTGCTCCTGCTTCTCATGATTAATATGATGAGGGTAAATGTTCTATTATTCTCATAATTATTAAAACCAAACTGGTGCCTGACCTGGTCATAAGTCCGAGTCATCAATTCACTAGTTAGACCGTTGGTTCAACGGTTCAATTGAAAAAATACATAAATGGTAAATCTAAAACATATTACAGAAGCAATAGGAAAAATACAAGACCCTAAAACTGGTAAGAACAAAAAGTTATAATAAAAAGCAATATAAAAATATTTTATTGTTAAACATACCTAAACTCTCTCATTAGTCATCTTTAAGTACGAGAACATTATTGACTAGGCCTTCTCTCACCTATTGGTAGAATTGTCAAAACTCCAAAGGCTTTCAAAAAGCAACCAAAGTGTTACTGTTTATTTTAGAAGTATATTTGTTGTGTTTTTCTATTCTTCATTCTCTCTCGATCCTCTACTATTCTTCTTCCATGTAATAACTTTTTCTTCTATTTATATCTTCCTTTATACACTCATCTGTGATGCCCCAAGTCAAAGGTTGCATGTTGTTGGGTTTGAAACGAGTGTCACCATTTACATTTAAGGTGGCATATTCTTTCTTTTTATTTTATTTCTATTAGTAACCTTCTTCCTAAATATCTACTCATGATACGTGAGTTATTGTACTGCATTTGGCTTTCTTGGTCTGCAAACTCAAATGAAGAACGATTTAACCAGTTCATTTCAAATTTGATCAATTTTTAGCGATTTAACCGATTTTTGTCTAGGTTTGACCGATTTATTAGGAAATCCAATCAGATCTTCCACTCGGATCGACTAGGTGGCCAGGTTATTGATTTTTCAGTCCAGACAACCGGTCCGATCTAATTTTTATAATTATGACTATTCTTGTAGCATATCAAATACTCACATCTGTCAATTTTGTTATGCAGCTATTTTCTAGAAATTGGGTCACCAAAGATGTTTGGCCTAGATATGGGTAATTTCACGAGTGTAAATGCAGCCTGGGTCCTGTGTGGTCAGAATCTCAAATACCCAACACAACTTATTGTCTAGATATGAAGGCCTTGCTTTGTTAGTTGGTAGCTTGGTTGGGTGGTCGTTCTAAACTTCATATTATCGGGTTAGAGAGTAAATGCTTCGATAAGCCTAGGGAAAGCCACTGGGTCAAGTGCGCAGGGTGAAGGTGTTCTAGTACTTTGATTCCTAGCTAATACGGTTTACAACCCCCAAGTTCAAAGTTCGGATGGACGCTCGAGATTAAAGAAGGGAGGGTAAGATGTTTTGACACTTGGTCCTCTTATCAGTACAGTTTAATTAGTTTTACATAATTTTGCTTCACATAATTTTACAAAAACAGTGATGAATAATTGATTTTGATGAAAAAAAAAGAAAAATAGTGGTAATTATTATGTGAAAGAAAATTATGCGAAACTAACATAACTTTAACCAATATATTCTTTCTCTCGTATAATTTGGAGTGACCATTTTGCAATATTCTAATTTGACAATAATTATTATTGGAGATGGGTGTGGAAAAAAAAATCCAATAAAAATGATAAAATGTCGCATATAATAGAATATGAAATACACAAATTCTATTAGCATATTTTAATTTCTAAACATGTTGAGTACTTGAGAATGTGTAAGGTAGCATGTTGGGCTAAGTTGTATACATTATTACTAGATTTGGATTCTCTACTTTTATTTTGGTAAAATTATGCTTTTCGGGTTTTAATTATACTTTGGGTTTTATTTTTGTATCAACACTATATTTTGTTTAATTTTCATTCCAAATCTTTTAAGACCTACCAAATGTTTTCAAAGCATTGACACCGTTAAAAATATTAACAAGATTTATTAACATAGCATTTTACATGGCTATAAGTGTACAATTAATAATGTATTATCTTCAAATGAGACAAATTTGATAGTTTGAAAAGGATATGTCATTATATACAAATGTAAACATCTATCGCTTTATGGGTTGAGAATTTGGGATGTTTAGTTTTTATAAGAAAGCTTAAAAAAAATCTATCTAGATGCCAATTATATATTTATAGTCATATAAGTTGCAAAGTCATCAAATTTCGTTAGCATTTTTAACAATGTAATATTTAAGATGAATTTGGTAAATTTTAAAAAGAATTGAAAAGAAAATGAAATAAAATATAGTTAAAAGACGAAAATGAAAGTTAAGGTAAAATTAAGAGACAAAAAATATAGTTTTGTCATTTATTTATTAATCAGAGAGCAATCTTTTATGATAGAGAATGATAAAATTTTAATTGTTGAAGGATCCACAATTACATATGTAAGGACTCATTAATTTTATACAAAATTAATTTGTATTTATCTCTCATAATATGACAATCTCTTGTTATTAAGTAAAAGTTAAAGATCCATATCTTATATTTCTAGCTCTTTTATCATGCTTTGCTCGTATTAAAATTAAAGTTATAAATTAAAAAAATATAAGACTTAGTTAAGTTTTTTATGAACATTACGAGTGGAATTGAGTTTTTTAAGGAACTATTTAATTTCATTTATAACATAAAATTTGACAGTCTTTTCTAGAATGTAGACATATATATCCAAAAATAAGCAATGGCATTGGGTCACAAGGCACCGGACATTATGGATAAAATGGGCTTTTTGAGACTATTGGGTCTTAATGGTATAACGCTGATAGAATGGGTTTTTGGTCATTTTATGGCCACTGGGTAAGATGTCGTAGCACCATAAGTGATATGGCTCCACAATAAAAAAGTAAAAAACACGCTTTTCTTATCGTCTCTGAAAGACTAAAACAAAGCTTCACAGGGAGCTTTGGCATAGAGCTTTCATGGAGCTCCTTGCTTCTAAAGGCTGCCACATTAGTCAACCCATTTTCCCCAAGTGAGATTCATTGTTCATGGGGCCTTGGTATGGCGATTGGCGTCTCAGATCAGAGTCACAAAGTGGTGATTCTTGGTTGTGTGTCAAATTTTTCACAACAGAGAAATATTTCTAACTTGGTCGTGTGCTGTGGTGATTTTGCTAGTGGGTTTGGTTGTGAAAATTAAAAAAATATAATAAAAAGAAAGAAACGGGAGTAGGATGGATCCCGCTGTGTCGTGTCTTTGTTACATAGCTCATAATATTGATGTTGATGTTGATGTTGATGTTGAATTTATTTTTCTTTGTATGTTGATGTGTTTGGGCTTCTATTGGTATTCATTTCATATGAGTAAATTATCTTAAATGATACTCTACAATCTTCTCTCCAATAATTGATACCTTCACTTTATCCTTAATGCATTTATTCTAATATTATCATGCCTTATATGTCTTTATCTACTATATAATATTAAGTTTATACTTTTATTGACTTTTCACTGCTCAACAGTTAGCACCATAAAGTACCGTGAGAAAAAGGCTTGGTCACCGAGCAGAGCAGCAAAGTTTAGTGGCGGATGAGCAGAGGAACCCTGAGATCGAAGGGCAATGTAGACAAAGAGTGGCTGAGGGAAGGAAGGAACACATCGTCCCATGGATGTGAAGAAAGACAAGCAACGATGCTAAGCGGTAGCAAGAAAAGGAGGGGAGGTGAGCCATAGAGCTTAAGCAGCAAAGAGAAGAGGGAGGGAAAGAGAATTGAGGAAACGATTAGGCAAAAAAAATCTAACAAAAAACACATTGTTTCATTTGATGTCGGATGTAGGAAAAGGTGGGATTGGTAGACCCTAACAATATCCTGCCCTGCCCCCACAGTATTGTTCAAACCTAGCTGCCCTACCCTTAGTTGGGGGCCAGGTTTTTGACTCGAG
Organism: Ormosia emarginata; assembly: GCA_029884605.1. Taxonomy (NCBI): domain Eukaryota; kingdom Viridiplantae; phylum Streptophyta; class Magnoliopsida; order Fabales; family Fabaceae; genus Ormosia; species Ormosia emarginata. The sequence continues at coordinate 20,108,712 of JAQQTP010000085.1, forward strand.
CCTTGCAAGGAGGGACGAACTGGGTACACGAATTGGGTACTAATTGCCAAGTCTATATCTCACTAAATCTGGTTTAAAAATGAGTAAATCTCAATTTAGTACTTAAAATTGTATGTCATATTTATTTTTTGAAATATAAAAAATTTTAATTTAATTCTTAAAATATCAATTCGTACAGTCAATTTGATTCTTATTAGGGATTAATGTAACATGATTTAAAAGATCAAATTAACTATACGAAATGATATTTCAGAAATTAAAGTATAATTTTTCATATTTTAAAGATGAATATGATCGGTGTATACAATTTCAAAGATCAAAATAAAAGTTTACTCATTTAAAAATAGACCCAAAAAAAAAAACTATAAAACATAAATTTCTTCTGTAACTATAGGTCAATTGGAGTCCAAACACATCAACATACGAAGACACCTGCATGATGAAAACCTCAATATGTTGTTACTTTTCATGGTACAAATATAAAAGTCATCAAGGTAAAAAAGAGATTACTCAGAACCCACAAGAGTATAATAAATAAAATGAATTGAAACGGAAACAAGAGATCAAATGAGGAACATATTTGAAGAATAGATAGTTAATATTAAAATAATGACAATTTCATGTACCAAAAATAATTATATTTATAAATATTTAATTTCAGAAGGGCATGATCATACATTTAATAAATATGACGTATGCAAACAACATATCAAAATATTTTTAGCATGTAGTGATCCAGAAACTTAAAAAAAAAAAAAATTGTAGTGATCCAAAGCATAAAATTCATATATAAGGCGTCACATATGAGAAAACCCAAATTTGAGGTGGATCAATCCATCTACAACATTTCTACCTACAAGGAGCCACTCCATCTAATGAATAACCATTTGTTTTTTTTAACATTATGTCATCTTTGTGGGAATAGCTACACCTCATTAACAATTCCTTGCATCACTTAAGTAAATACACCTATTAAACAGTTTCTCACCTCCCAAATATAGTTGTATAATTAGATGCACATAGCCTAAAGAATCGTGACATGGACCCTGCAACAAATTCATAGATATTATATCAAAGTAATTTCAGGCCTTATGATCATATCATAAATATCTATCATGATTGTGTTCCAACCTCCATCCATTATGACAATTACACTTGGTTTCAATATTTTCCTTATACCAATCAGTAGTAATAATAATTTTATTTCAATAATAATTATACTTTCATAAATAACAAAAATCTTATTTCTTTAAGATTTTCCATTAATAAAAATAAAAGAAAATTTGTATAAAATATAAATAAAATAAAATGCTTAAAAAATTAATATAATAATTAAATAAAAAAATCTCAAGGTAATTAAATTAATGTACCAAAAAAATTAAATTAAAATTTGGGATTTAATAATAATACCAAGTCATTGTCAACCGTTAATAAAAAAAATAAATAGATGCCACCAATTTTATTTAATTTAGGAAAAAAAAAAAACCCAAATAAACTTAACCCCAAAGTTTAAAACATCCGTCTAAAACTAATTATATGCATAATCTCATAATATGTTTGTTTTACCCTTTTTATTTAAAAAAAACTAAAATAAATAAATATTTTGAAAGTTTAAAAGACGAAATAAAAATTTAAGAATGATGAATCAAAATCACGTAATTTTTATAAAAATATAGTTGATTTTATTTAAAAATTTTATTTTTTATTTTATAAAAATTTGAATTACAGACTTGTTAATCAAATTAAAGTTTTGAGTGAACCAAAACGTCCAGTTGTTAAATTTATTATTATTAGGTGAAGAATGATAATGATAAAAAAACATTTAGCCTTTATTAAGTAATAATTTTTTTAAAAATAATTTCCATTGTTGTTGCTGGATGATCCAAAATAGTTTTAAGATTACAATTGTCACAACTCGTTAATCTTGTTTATTTCTTCTAAAAAATTGTTATTTTATATTATCCCCTTTTTTATTTTACCATTAATTTTAACCTAAGTTGGCCCATTTAATAATAAAACTAAAATCTATCAGAACCAAAAGGAAAAAAAAAAATCAAGAAACAAATTTTTACAAAATGAATTACGGCGGGATATTTGGTGGAGGAGCGGCAACCAACCGGCTTTCAAAAGACGTGAGAGCGGTTTGGTCGTGCGTCGAGGAGGCCACGTGCCTCCGGTTCGGGTTCGGCGACGGACGGCGGCGGTTCCGGGTCGGGCGAGGTGGTCGTGTGCGACGGAGGTAGTGAGCTCGGCAATTCTGGTTGAGATCGGCAGACCGGAGCGATGGATGACTTCGAGCGACGCGACCGACGAAACCGAGGTTTGCCATCTAAAGAATATGATTTCGGTTGATTCAGTCGCGGGTCATTTGGTGGTGCTTAATTCGGCGAGGAGATGGAAAAATGGGTATGGGTGTTTTTTCCAAACATGGGTCTTTGGTTTAGAGAGTTCAAAGATGCAGAGAATGGAAGGGATGGAAGGGTGTTTGCTACTAGAGGAATGGTGAAGGTTTGGAAGAGATAATGAATAGTGGGGTGGAGGCTAATCACGTGAACAGTGATGTGTTTTGGCTGGAAATTAAACTCAGGGTGTAAGTTGAAAATGTATTAGGCTGAAGGTCTTTTGTTGAAGGTATTTCGTGAGTGAGGGTTATGGGTTAATATAGGAAGGGTTTAAGTAGAAGTGTTTTGTAATGATTAGGAGTTACGATGATGGGGTTTGTTTTAGATGAGTCATTTTGGTGATGAATTTGATTAGGATAAGTTTGTTTTTATATTTAGGATATATGGTTAGATAATGGGTAATGAATGGGTTAGATATTGAATTAATAGGTTAATGAATATGAATTTTTATCATATTTTTTTATTTTATTTTTTATTTTATTTACAAAATATCCTAAACAAAATTCGATATTTACATTCATAAAGAAATAAATTTCAAAGTTGCTATAATATATGCATGAGGATTTATTTTGAGTATTAAGATATAACACAATAATTATCATTTACTCACAGACTTGCTGTTACCAAAATAAGTTGTTGTCATGTTTCTTTTGTCCATGTTGTTGCTGGTGGAAGAGTACCTGACCAATTTATCATAAAATAAATTTTAATTTAATAAAAATCTTCTCAAGAATTTCTACATAATTAAGATACCAATGGAAAAGCATAACCACTTAAAAGTCTAGCCTAAAATCTCACCAAACCAAGGTTTCCATCTAAAGAATATGATTTCACATCTTAGCTTAATTCAAAAAAATTCCAAACACTGCCAAAGTGTAAATCCAACAATAAAAGTACTATAATGTGTCATTCAACTCTTATAAAAATAGATATATTTATTTTCATACTTTATCTAATATCATTCATTATACATATTTTTTTTATCATTTTTTTTCAATCACATCTATTAAAAATGTTTACATTCTTAAAAAAAGTATAAAATAATTATTTTCTTTTGTCTCATTATTTTCTGTATCCCAAAAGTACCAAAAAATAGAAAATATTATTTTATCCATCTACTTTTTTTTTTAGTTTACAATTTTTTTTCTCCTATATTAAACCTCACAAAAAAAAAAAACTTACAAGCAAATGTGGTAAGGCCAAGACTTTATACTATATTATTGAATGATGTTGATTATTGATTATTGATACTCTTCATTAGAAGGCGTGTGAGTACTGGTCTAGCAGCGGGAGAAAGAACTTCAAAAACCCTAAAACAAACAAATACCCCTGCTGTCTCTGTTCCTCCCTCTACTTGTTAACACGCCACTCACTCATCATTGATTGATTCATCAAACAATGAAGTTCCAAATAGAGGACATAACAGTGTACTTCCCCTACGACAACATCTACCCAGAGCAATACGCCTACATGCTTGACCTGAAGCGCGCCCTCGACGCCAAAGGACACTGCCTCCTCGAGATGCCAACTGGCACAGGAAAGACCATCGCCCTTCTCTCCCTCATCACCAGCTACGTCCTCTCCAAACCCAATTCCCCTCTCAAGCTCCTCTACTGCACCCGCACCGTTCACGAGATGGAAAAAACCCTCGCCGAACTCAGCCTCCTCCACGATTACCAGCTCCGCCACCTCGGCCCCGCCGCCAAGATCCTCGCCCTCGGTTTGTCGTCCCGGAAGAACCTCTGCGTTAATCCCAGGGTTCTCGCCGCCGAGAATCGCGACTCCGTCGATGCCGGTTGCCGTAAATTGACTGCTTCTTGGGTCAGGGCGCTTTCTGCCGAGAACCCCTCCGTGCCCACTTGCGAGTTCTTCGAGCAGTACGAGCAGGCGGGCTCCGCTGCGGTTTTGCCGCCTGGGGTTTATACGTTGCAGGTTTCATTTTATTTTTTTTAGCTGATCGGTTTATGGTGTTTTTCGATTTGGAAATGTTCGAAATGTTAAGTGTGGGTGGATGAAAAATTTGATTTTGATCGGTCCAAGATGTTGCTGGATTCTGAGATGTTGGGAATTTAAGTGTGGTTGACTGAGATGTTTGATTTTGATCGGTTTGGATGTTCTCTATTCTGAAATGTTTGAAATTTTAGGCGTGTTTGCCTGAAAAATTCAATTTTGAATAGTTTTGGTTGTTCCCGATTCTGAAGTGTTCCAATTTTAAGTGTGGTCGTCTGATAAATTTGATTTTAATCAGTTTAGGATGTTCCCTGATTCTGAAATGTTCGGATTGTAAGTGTGGTTGTCTGAAAAGTTTTTGTTTTGATCAGTTTAGGATGTTCCATGATTCTAAAATGTTCGAATTCTAAGCATGGTTGTCTGAAAATTTCAATTTTGATCAGCTTAGAATGTTTCATGATTTTAAAATGTTCCAATTCTAAGCATGTTTGACTGAAAAAATTTGATTTTGTTCATTTTCTGATGTTCTGCGTGGTAATGCTTTTTGAATATTACCAGAATTTCTAAAAGTTTGAATCTGGATATTTCTGTGATTGTAGGATTTGAGAGCGTTTGGGAAGGAGAAGGGTTGGTGTCCTTACTTTTTGGCACGGCATATGGTGCAGTTTGCTAATGTGGTGGTGTATAGCTATCAGTATTTGCTTGATCCGAAGGTGGCCGGTATAATATCTAAGGAAATGCAGAAAGAGTCTGTTGTTGTATTTGACGAGGCTCATAATATCGATAATGTCTGTATTGAAGCACTTAGTGTGAGTGTGAGGAGGCAGACTATTGAAGGTGCTAGAAGAAATCTCAATAGGATGCATCAGGAAATTGACAAGTATGTACTGTTTCTACCTTTTTCCTCCCATGCTATATAGCTCCAATTTCACTATGATAATGACAACTTCAATAGGGAAGAAGGATGGAAAATAAAACAAAAAGTATTAGGGGTTCTGGTGATTGTAGCAGCTTCTTTACAATATGCAAATTAATTTCCTGCTCCTACATTATTTAGTTTGATTCATAAAATTGAAGAATTTTAAAGGGTCAAATTTTGCCTTGGGGCACTTGAAATTCCAGTGCCTTTCCTTTGCAATGTTGTGTTATTATTGTTTTAGTTTTCATTTGTTCCCATAGCTGAAATTTGATTCAGATTCTTGTAACTATTTGAACTGGTAGGAAGGTTCAAGGCCACTGATGCAGGTAGACTCCGTGCTGAATACAACAGGCTTGTCGAGGGTTTGGCACTAAGAGGAGACCTGTCTGGTGAGTAGTGTGTCAGCTTGTTATTAATGTCTTGATGTTACCCGGCCCCAGTCATCACTAACTAAAACTTCTTTTATTTACATAGCTACTGATGCCTGGCTCGCAAATCCAGCCTTGCCTGATGATATACTAAAGGAGGCTGTACCTGGAAATATTCGCCGGGCTGAGCATTTTATTCACGTTTTACGTAGATTAGTTCAATATCTTGAAGGGCGCTTGGAAACTGAGAATGTGGAGAAGGAAGGCCCTTTAGGCTTTGTTACCTCTATTCTTAACCATGCTGGAATTGACCAAAAAACACTGAAGTTCTGTTACGACCGTCTGCATTCATTGATGATGACATTGGAAATTACAGATACCGATGAGTTCCTACATATCCAAACTATATGTGATTTTGCTACACTTGTGGGCACATATGCTCGTGGTTTTTCCATTATAATTGAACCTTTTGATGAGAGAATGCCGCACATTCCTGATCCTGTATTGCAGGTTAGCATTGTTGTTCTGATATGCATTTTCTCTATTACTGTTTTAACCTTCTTAAAATTAGTTCTATGTTATGTGAGATTTATTTAGTTACTATGTGTATCAATTATTCTTATTTTTCTTCATCAATGACATTTCAGCTTTGTTGCCATGATGCTTCTCTTGCCATAAAGCCAGTTTTTGAGCGATTTCAGTCAGTTGTGATTACATCTGGCACACTCAGCCCTATAGATCTGTACCCTCGTCTTCTGAATTTCAACCCTGTTGTCAGTCGAAGTTTTACAATGTCCTTAACAAGAGATTGCATATGCCCTATGGTTCTTACCCGTGGCAGGTATTCCCATTATTTGCTCTTCCATATTTCAAAGCAGATCTTCTTAATACATTTTCAATCTCTGATTTCCTTAAAAAGGCCTCTTTTGCTTCTTCCTATTTGTTTTCTTTTTAATGTTTAATAGGCTTGTTGTTTCAGTGATCAGCTCCCAGTCAGTACCAAATTTGATATGAGAAGTGATCTGGGTGTAGTAAGGAATTATGGAAGGCTCTTATTGGAGATGGCTTCAGTTGTTCCAGATGGTATTGTATGTTTCTTTGTCAGTTACTCATATATGGATGGGATAGTCAATAGCTGGAATGAAAATGGAATTCTGAAGGTGAGTAGACTAGTTAAATTCTTTGATTTTCACAGTCCTTTTACTAGTAATGTCTGTTTTATTGTTTGGTGGTGCTAAAAGCTTCTCTTTGGCAGGAAATAATGCAGCATAAGCTTGTCTTTATTGAGACTCAGGATGTAGTAGAAACCACGTTGGCTCTTGACAACTACCGCAAGGCTTGTGATTGTGGAAGAGGTGCTATCTTTTTTTCTGTTGCTAGGTAAGACATCAGAAACATATTCCCTGGGTGTTCGAACTTTGCAACACTTGATTAGATTAATCAAATTACACTCTCTGTTTAAATAAAAGGGAAATAGGTACTTTTTATGCTAATATATTAAATGGAAAATATAGCCCCAGCTGACCTATAAGATATTGTTGGCATAGGATATTCTGTTGTCAAATGTTTTGATGATGTTGTTAACTCAATTTCTGCCTCCTACCTCATAATCTGATAAGAGAAGTGGATTAGATCATTAGAGGGTTTATCTTTGCGTGGCTGTATGTCAGTTGTTGTATATCAAAGCCAAACATTTACGGGATTTCCTGCAGTGCTGCTAAGTTTTTAAACTGAACCTCTTCCATCTGTTCTGTGATTGAAATAATTGATTCCTTATCTCTCTTTCAAGCTCCTTTTCTTGACTTGTTCATTAAAATAGGATCTTGAGATTTGAATTTTGATGTATCAATAGCTTTTTTGCATGTGTATGTCCATGCTCATATACATACCTGTTCCCTTGCTTGATGCACATATAAAAATAGTCAGATTGTTCAGATTTTAGATATTAGAATAGCACGTGCAACTCCTCCTGGCTTAAGGCAGATTATCATTATAATGTTGTTTATAAAAGAGAGAATTTCTTTCCTCTCATTTACTAATTGGGCTACCAGGTGCTGTAATTGTTTACTACTTTACCTATCTATCTTGTTCATCAGAGCTTAAGAATATATGTACTTGTTTGCAGGGGAAAAGTTGCTGAAGGTATAGATTTTGATCGACATTATGGCAGACTAGTAATCATGTTTGGCGTTCCTTTTCAATATACATTGAGCAAGTGAGTCCCATTTGATTAAATTTCTGAATAAGGGTTTAGAACTGTTGGATTTCTCTTTCTTTTTTCTTTGTCAAAATTATGGAGGTTAAATTGCTAGTTGCTGAACTTATTAGAGTACTAAATTTTCAGGATTTTACTTGCACGCCTGGAATATCTACGGGATACTTTTCAAATTAAGGAAGGAGATTTTCTGACTTTCGATGCCTTGGTATGACTCTCTCTCTGTGATTCACAATTACTGCTGATTATTTGATCATCTACTTCGTGAAACTATGATCCTTGGTAACTTCATTTTTGCTTAAGCAGAGACAAGCTGCTCAGTGTGTGGGCCGTGTAATCCGTTCGAAGGCTGATTATGGGATGATGATTTTTGCCGACAAAAGGTTAGTATCCTTACATCCTTTTCTTCCTTGAACGCAGGAGAGTTCATCTTGGGAAAATGGGAGGGTTCCTGCAGGTATTTCTACACTGAAGTTCAGGAATCGCTTGTGTGTCATTGAGTCTCTCAAAGTTTACAAGTTTCTAGTTTTGATTTAAAAAGCACAATGCACAATGAAGTCTCTCTTTGTAACTCTTGGAATTTGTCCAAAATGGATTGGAAGTTACTACCTATCTCTAATAATGAATGAGAAACGAAAAGATTCTTGACAAGCTTTAGAATTCAGTTTTTTAAGCAAAGAAAGAAATATTTTTATTCAGGGCCGTGGCAAGTTCAATTCTAAACCCACTATAATCAACAGAAGGTGTAATAAACAAAAACTAGGGAGATGTTACTATAAATATCAATAATTATAGCTACAGATTCTATACATTATATGAAATAACCAATTTAAACTTTGAAAATCTGTACAAATATAGTAGCCTCACCTATTTCACTGATGCTTGAGTACAATGCCAATAGATCTTTTTTTTCTTGGGTGCACATACCCACTATGAAGTGAATCTCTAAGATGTACTGAGCATACCTACTTGTGATGTCTGCATCATTGATGGTTTTGGCTTCTACTTTATTTTTCTCTTTGACAGAGTTTTGGAAGTAAATACATTGTTGGTTATAACTGTCTGCAGGTATAGTCGTCATGACAAACGTTCCAAATTGCCTGGTTGGATACTCTCTCATTTACGTGATGCCCACCTGAACTTGAGCACAGACATGGCTTTGCATATAGCACGTGAGGTCTGTCCTCATAACTTTAGTTTGAAGTTTGTATAGTCACTTGCATATACTACATTATACTTGAATCTTGTGGATGATATGTAGGCCATCTTGTTTTTGGTTTATGTTTAGTTCTTCTTATCCTCTTTTTCTGTTGGTTATTTCCCAACAGATTGATTATAGTGCTCTTTTCTCCAAAGAAGTGTATTGTCCTAAATTGGCAAGAATAAGAGTTTGGAAGTAGCAATTAAACCATAGGCTTAGCAGTTTTTTTCCAGTGCACTTGATTGAATGATCTTGTAAAAACCTAAAATTCAGTGTTTCACTAGAACATAGTGTATATATATATATATATGCACACATGTATGCACATGTACAAACTAGTTGATGTTGGAACAAGGTTACAAAAATGGTAAGTTCATGTTGTGCTTTGTATACCTTGGCATAATTCATAATTAGAGTTGCATGTTAGTGATATGAATATCTGATAGTATGATTGCATATCGACAATTTTCCTATCTGTTGGATGCAGTTCCTCAGGAAAATGGCCCAACCGTATGATAAGACTGGTGGCACTGGCAGGAAAACCCTGTTGTCCCAGGAAGACTTGGAGAAGATGGTTGGGGGCGGCATGGATAATATGTTGTATTGAGGCTTTCCTCTGCACGCCCTCAAATTTTAAGTGGAACTTGGTGGCTTTTACCTGTTTATTAATTCCATGTGCAGTTCTCATGCTCACAGAGATGTAAAGAAAGTATCATTCTGATGTGAATGGTGCCATGGAGCAGTCCATTATGATGAGGGAGATACACTCGCCTTGTAAAGCATGGAAGCTTATGGTTGAGGAATTGGACTTACAAAATCTTAAATATTTGAGAGTACTTGGTTAAATTATGTTTTAGTTGAGGCTTGTAGTGGGTGTATCGAATTTTGGTGAGTAATTATTTACATGTTTACCATGGGTTCAGTAATTTAAACCTTTTATTTTATTTTATTTTTATTATAGATTCATTTGATAATGATTCATAGTGGACATCTTTTCATACTTACAAATTTCTGAACAAAATCAGTTACCTACTGGTAGTACTTTTATCTTTAGGTATTTTTTGATGGCCATGGTGGTTTCAACCTTAACACTAGTAAAAAATTGCGGGCAAGTTTGCGCTGAGGCATGTGGCACGTTTACAACAACAACAACGCCGTTGTGTTCTAGGCACGTTATCATTGGCTTATATTTATTTGAATTTGAGCTGTGGGTTTTATTGACGGGTTTTGTCATTATGGACTCGGGTTCATGATGGATTAGATACGCAACATGTCTATCATAAATATGTAGATAATATAAAATTCAAGTTATGAACATGTTACTTACAGCGTTTATGATGAATTGGAGTCGTTGCAAAACTCTATTATTGACGTGACAAAGCATTGTCACATACATTTTAACTTGTTACTAAACTTTGCGTAGTTGATCTGTGGTGGAAGTGTTATGCTTTGATGTGATGTTGTGTGGTAGTTCAATCCTATCCTAACTCAGTTCAGCCTCGGGCTGGCCGTTTTGACACACTCATATGCAATTATCACCCAATTCAGCCAAAAAATTCCCTAGCATATGAGAGGCTGATACGGTGATACAATAAAATTAAAGTATGCATTTAGAATTTTATGTTTTGATGTTGATACTAACAATGGAGTGGATCCTTACTCTACTGGACAACACCTATGGAGTGGAATTCACTCTGTTTTTTAACCTTTCAATCTGAGTTGGGCAAGTGTCAATAGCAAGTCTCTTGAATCAAATACAGAAGATCACCACTTGATCTCTCTAAATAATGAAATATTCTTTTAACTTATAATCTTTAATTAATGAGGCTCTAATAGAGACAACGTTTTAAATACTCCTATTAGGAGTAGAAACATTGATGCACCATAAATAATCTCCATTGATTTAATAATTTTAAAAATGAATGATAGAGATTGATGACTTAAAACCTATTCAACTGGTAATCTTAAGTTTTAAAAATTACAAACTTAGACTCTTTAAAAAATCACAAAAATTACCCAAAATAAATAAATTTTATTTTCTTCCTATTCTTCTTCCTTTGCAAACTCAGGCACACCCCCACTCCAATGAAGTACTATCCCGTCGTCGCCGGTCAACTGCATGCCATCCTCGTAGAACAAGAACCGCAGCTCCACCCGTACGCGTACCGCCATCACAGAACCAGAACCGTGGCTCCACTTGTACGCGGACTGTCATCGCAGAACCAGAACCGTGACTCCAACCCGCGGATCGCCGCTCGAAGACTAGCTCCGCCCCCCTGCGCATGAACCAGCAGCCCAAACTACTCACATCGCGTCTCGATCTCCACACACAACCCAGTGTCGTCATTGCACCAGATCCAGAGCCGCCGCGCCTCCTCCACGCAGAACCGCGAACCCGTCGCACCAGATCCACATCCGCAACCCCCATCACGGTAGTCCGCTGTGGTTCAGGTGAGTTAGGTAGCTAGGTTCCTATTAATAGCCATGAGTTTTTGGGTTGCTAAGGAGAGAGGTTCTAATAGAGGGATTTGGAGAAGAAAAAGAAGGACTCAAAATTAATAAACTAAAATATAAAGATACAAAAGCAAATGATCATATTATCACCCAAAAAAAAAATTTGACTACAATAAGTAAAATGAGTAAAGCATGAATACTCAATACTTGGACAGTAGCATTGTAAAAGCCTCCCTCTATAGATTCTATGAATTAAATGCTTTTTTCAATCTCTAACTTTCAATTAATTAGGTTCTGCAATTACCTGATTTGTTCCTACATGGCAATCATGCACGATTTGCACTAGTTCAATGTGGAATTCACTCCCTATTTTGTTGGTTTGAGCTGGGTTAGAAAGCCTAAGGCTCTGTAGTAAGTCTTTTGAATTAAATGTAGAAGATTATCACATTGTCTCCCTAGATAATCAAATACTCTTTGAACCCCCAATCTGTAATTAACGAGGTTTTATTTATAAATTCCATTAATTAAATGTAAGAGCCTATGAGGCCATTATTGATTTTCACTGCATACAATTAAATTCTCTTTTCAACCTCTAATTTTCAATTATTTAGGCTCTACAAATGACCTGATTTACGCACATCACACCTCATCTCGGAATCTCTCTCTCTTCCATGTGCCAACCATGCACGATTTGTGCAAATTCAATGTGGCTTTAAAAAAGATAAATAATTTCCATGCTATCATCGACAATATCATATATTGTTTGAAAATTGCATCAAATGGATTAAAAGCTATTTTTTAGTTTACTTTTGATGTATAAAGATTTGTATTAATAGTGAACCAAATTTACATTTTTATAAAAAAAATTAATGATATATCTAACGTCTAATCTAAAATTAAAGATCTGATTTTATGAGTTTCATGAAATGATCAAATACAAATAATGAAGTGGGTCTAATAATGAAATGGGTCTCACTATGGTAGACTTTGTCCATAAAATAAGACCCATTCTAATTTTATTAACATTTTGAGTTGAGTTAAGTTAGAAATTCTAAATTATGTGTGAAGTCCCTTCAATTAGAAGGAAAAGATTCACCACTTGGTTTCTCCCCACGCAATCAAATACTCTTTCAACTTCCAATTTTAATTAATGAGGCTATATAAATTCTAAAGATTAAATGCATAATAACACTACTTATTCTCTACAGACACAATTAAATGTAATTTCATTCTCCAAACTTCAATTAATGAGGCTCTACAAATGACCCACATCACTCTCCATCAGTAAGTCTTTGTCTCTCTTTCCCAAGTGGCAATCATGCACGATTTGCGCAAATTCAATGTGACATTAAAAAAGATAAGAATAATTATAAATCTTCTTAACTCATCTTTCTAATAATCTACTTAATTATCAAATATAGAAAGTGTTAAATGTTTGTTATATTCTCAAGACTTGAATGTATTTAGAAAAAGAGTTTTGTTATATCCTCTAAAACATCCTCCTAACAATCATCCTAATACTTAATAAAAAATTATTAAATAAAAAAATAAATGTATTCAATATCTTAAAAATATAAAAATATTTATTACTTTCTTTATTTAGTAAGTATGAGAATTATTAGGAAGATTGTTTAGGAGGATTTATAATTATTCTTAGAGAAATAATTTATCCTCCTACTCAATTTTTCTATTATTCTTCCTAATTATTAAATGAAAAAAATATTAAATACTTTTTATGTTCCCAAGATAATAAATATATTTACTTTTTCATTTAATATTTTCTTCATTTAGTATTAAGATAAATATTATGATGATTGGGTAAAAAGATATAACATTACTAATGTATTTATTTTTTTATTTAATATTTTTTTATTAAATATTAGGAGTATTATTAAGAATATGTTTTAAGAAGATATAACAAAACTCAAAAGATAAATAATCTCCATGTTATCGTTGACAACATGAGTCATTGCTTGGAAACCACATCAAATTGGTTAAAAATTTCTTTTTAAAAATTTTCTATGTAAAAATTTTGTATTCACAATGAACCACATTTACTTTTTTATCAAAGAAAATTGATTCGATATCCAATATCTGATCCAAAATTCATGATCCATTCGTGTGAGTTACATGAAATTGAACAAATACTAATAATGGAGTGAGTTTCTCTTCGGTGGACTCCACCTATGAAGTGGGATTCACTCTCATTTATTAACCTTTTGGGTTGACTTGGGCAAGAAAGTCTCAAGCTTCATAGCAAGTATCTTCAATTAAATGTAAAAGATCACCACTTAGTTTTTCTCCATACAAATACTCTTTGAACTTTCAACATTTACTTAATGAGGCTCTATAAGTGTCATGAATTAAATGCATAAGACCACTACTTGTCTTATCTACACAATTAAGTGCAATTTCAATCTCCAACCTTTAATTAACGAGGCTCTGCAAATGACTTGTTTTACCCATGCCATAACTCATCCCTGTCTCTCTCTCTTCCACATCTCAACCATGCTCCATTTGTGCAAATTCAATGTGACATTAAAGAAAAATTTCCATGTTATCATTGAAAATAGGGCTGATAATAAAATTTATTAATTTTTAATTTATTTAATCTATTTATATTAAAATTAATTTACTTTATTTAATTAAATAATGTATTTTATTAGTCTAAATCTAATAAATTAAATTTAATTATGAATAGTATTTCAACAAAAATATGCATTAGTATCCAATTAAAAACTAATCAAATGAATATCTAATATATTTTATGTTTTTTTTAGTTCAAACAACTGGACATTTTCATGTTCTCTTTTTTGATTCAACACATTCAGTTTTAGTAAAGCTCAAAAGCTCATAGCACACAACGTTGAGCCTCAAAAGTCTAATGTCAAATGAGAAAAATTTTAGAGATATTTTTTTAGAAAGAAAAAAAAAACTTTTAGAGAGAGAAATATTTTTTAGAGAGAGAACAAAAAAATTTAGAAAGAGAATAAAAAAAATTAGAGAAAAAAACGTTTTTTAGAGAGAGAATGAAAATTTTTAGAGAAAAAAATATTTTTCAGAGTGAACGAAAATTTTTAGAGAGAAAAATTTTTTTTAGAGAGAATGAAAATTTTTAGAGAGAAAAATATTTTTTAGACAAAGAAATAAAATTTTTAGAGAGAGTGAAAATTTTTAGAGATATTTTTTTTTAAATGAGTGAGTTTGATATTTATCTAACTAATCCATTAAAATAGATTAATAGATAGATTGAATATTCTTTCATTAAATTGTGTCATAAATTGATTAAATAATATTAAATATTTTATAATAAATATTAAATAATTCAATAATTTATTTTAGATCTATCTATTATAATCTAATCTAAAATCAAATCAATTCATTCATTTGTCACCCCTAATTGACAAAATAAGATATTGCTTGAAATCCACATCAAATGGGTTAAAAACTCTCTCTTTTGTTTTTGTTTTTACTTTATATGTAAAAGGTTTTGTATTTATAATAATGAACCAAATTAATTTTTAATCAAGAAAAATTAATGCTATATCCAATATTTGATCCCAGATTCATAATATTTCTTGTGGATTATTATATGAAGTTGACTTGGGTCAATTTCTTTCTTTTTTTTTTTAACTTTTGGGATAAGTTGGGCTAGAAAGCTCTTTACCAAGTCACTTGAATTAAATTCAGAAGAAGGGCACTTAGTCTTTATTTACATAATCAAAACAGTCTTTCAACTTCCAAATATTTAATTAATGAGGCTTTATAAATTCCATGAATTAAGTGCATAAGACCACTATTTATTCTATCTCTACAGAATAAAATGTTCTTGTAATAACTTTCGATTAATGAGGCTTTACAAATGACTGGTTTTACCCACCTCACAACTCATCTAGCCTCCCTCTTCTATGTGGCAACCATGCACAATCTGCACAAATTCTAGGGTGTTAAAAGGTTAAATTGAAATTTTGGTCTTCATATTTTTAATTCATTTTTAATTTAGTTTTTATAATTTTTTACTTTTTAAATTAGTTCATATACTTATAAATATTTTCAAAATAGCACGTGCTGTTAGTTTTTGTTATAACACCTTCATTTAGCTAACTCATCAAGTGGTTTTTTTTTTTGTCTAGTAGGTACTCCTTTAGATGATCTTTTTTCCTATAAAATGTCAGCTCCTTCGTTCGAGTAAGTGTTCATTTCTTTTAAGTTGATGCTCATTTGCTCATATATACTTTTTTAGATGCTTTTTTTCTTGTAAAATAGTAAAGACTAAATTAATAGTGTTATAATAGAAATTGATAATAAGAACTGTAAATACCGAATTTTATCCGAGATATTTTGTAAATAAAATAAAATATAAAAAAAAAAATATTCAGCTCAATCCATTAACTTACCTATTGACTCAATATTCAGCCCAATCCATTAATCTATCCATTGACCCAATATCCAACCCATGACCCATTATCAACCCACAACTCATATCCTAAACTAACTCAAACTCACCATAAACAAACTCATCTTAAACAAATCTCAATACTAATCTTATACCAACCCCAACACTCATCTGAAACAAACCTCATCACTTATCATTAACAATTCCTAATCACACTATAACTCAAACACTTCTACCTAAACCCTTCCTATATTAATTCATAACCCCCACACACAAAGAACCTTCAGCTTAATAATTTTAACCAGACTTTAAACTTGCTTGGCCATATTCTAAATGTCACTTAGCCTGATTTGCACAACCGCCTTCATCACTTCCCCACTATTCATCATCTCTTCTAAACCTTCACCATGCCCCACTCCTTACAGTGGCAAACATCCTTCCATTCCTTCCATTCTCTCCATCTTTAAACTCTCCACACCTTTCACCTTCATCTTCTTCATCACTACTAACAACCACCACACCAAACTCACCAACCATCGCCATTGAACCAGTCCGCCACCCACCAGTCGACCCGCGAAGCACCCCAGCCGTCACTCGCAAATCTGTAACGCTCCGTGACGCCACCAGCCGTCGTCCGTGTCGTGCGAACCAGCCGCCGTCATCAGGCGCTGTCCACTGCCGCCAATCCAGATCAGCGTCGAACCAGAGGCGCGATCGGCACCGTCTCCTCCGTGCCGCACGACCGAGCCGCACCGCAAGCCGCCGTCGCGCCAGATCCGTGACCCTCGAACCGCTACCTTGCCGTCTAAACGCGTGACAGCAGCCCAGTCCGTCCCCGCTAACCCGTCGTGTCCGTTGACCACTCCAGCCCGAACCGCACCTTGTCGGGCTGTCCATCAAATCCGGTTGCCGGAACCGGACCGCCGTCCTCGCCCCGATTCAGACCAGCGCCGCCGCGCCACCGTCCCTGCAGTAGCCGCGCCGACCTGCCGCCGACAAGTCCCCTGGTTAGTCCCTGCATAATACAAAGAAGAAAAGCAAAATACCCCCTTTCCCTGTTTTTTCGTAAGTTGCCTTTTTTTTAAAAAAAAATAAATAGTAATGATGGGTCTAAAACAACCAACTTGGGCCAGAAAAGAATAAAAAAACGAGAATAAGATTAAAAATAATGGTAAAAATTAAAAAGGGGTTAATAGAAAATTTAAAAATTAAAAAGGATTAGTATAAAATAATTATTTCTTAAGAAATAAATATGATTAATCGAGTTGTGACAGTTTGTTAGTCTTGTAACTATTTAGATCATTTGAGTTGTGACAACTTAATGATTCAAATTATTATAAAAAAAATAAATAAACCACTATTTAATAAAGACTCAAGATTTGTTTTTATTATTATTATTTTTTTATAATTTTAGATAATAAAAAAATCTCATTTAATAGCAATAAAATTCAATAATCAGTGGGTGGACGTCTCTAGCGTGACGCAAGCTTCACCTATTCAAATTTTAATTTGATTAACAGTCGCGACGATTTAATTGTTGATTCAAATTTTTATAAAAAAAAATTAATTTTTTCTTTAAATAAAATCAATCAACCCACACTTATTTTTTTTTTAAAGAACTACGTGACTTTGAGTTCCTCATTGCACTTGAGGGTACGTAGGAGCGGAATTTCTATTTCGTTAAGCCAAAGTTTAAATTTTCACAAATCATTTATTTTTTAATTTTTTTTAATAAAAAGAAGTAAAACAAATATATTATAAGATTATTAAATTTTGTATAATTAATTTAGGGTAACCATTTTAGGACAGATGTGTTAGGGGTGCTGTGAGGTTAAGTCTCTACTCTTCCCTATGGATAACCGACTCCCAAATTCAATCTAGCTCCAAAGGCCATTTTCTAAAATGGTTTTCTAATTTTTCCTAATTCAAATAAAATTGGTATTTCTCTAACTAATTTATTTTGTTTCACGCCCCTCATAGCGATATCGGTCGCGACAGATGGCGACTCCGCTGGGGACATACTTGAGAGTCAAGTCCATATAAGTTTGTTATGCAAAATTTTATAATATTTATATATTTGTTTAACCTTTTTTTTAATTATTTTTGTTATTAAAACCTTATGATAGAGAATTTCTCTTGAAATTTTTGTTTGTTTTTGTTTTGCAGGATGTAGGTAGTCTTTAGGATAATGAAGGTTTGTAAGCTCCTTATACCCACTACACCTACATATTTATCACACACATTCGAGTGGGGCCCAATACCTGGGTCTGAGTGAAGCCTAAGTTTAGAAGAGGTTGTGTAGTGTTAGCCATTTTGGATGTACATCCTGTTTGGATATTGCGAAAACCCCATCTAGAGTGCGTTTTTTTCACAAATGTCCCACACCTAGTGGTTTACCCACTATTTTGTGGTTAACATTTTGAAATTGGACTTTGCTCTAGAGACCTTTAAAATAGAAGAGCCACCCAATGAAAGTGTTCACGATTCAGTAAAGACTCGTAGATCCTCAGGATATAAATCCCCAAGTTAGGGAAATCCCATTAGGACACAAAGAGAACGTACCTTTCGTTATCTTTTGACTTATCTGTATGCCTTGTGAGTTGTTTAGTCCCTTAAGGTGATGAACTATACTAGTATCCCTCTTGATAAAAATAAAATAAAAAAGGGTTCTTTAAAAAAAAAAAGGCGAATCACTCTTAAAGGACCAACAACTCACTCATTATTAAATTGTAAAATCATTTTTTTTAAAACCATGCATTGATAATTCTTCATTCTCAGGTTTGTTGGAGAACCATTTGAAATTCAGTGCCTAAGAACTAGCAGTGAGTATCTTC
This sequence comes from Ormosia emarginata, assembly GCA_029884605.1. Classification (NCBI taxonomy): domain Eukaryota; kingdom Viridiplantae; phylum Streptophyta; class Magnoliopsida; order Fabales; family Fabaceae; genus Ormosia; species Ormosia emarginata. Next base: position 20,127,451 of record JAQQTP010000085.1, read on the forward strand.
GATTAAAAATGGAAAGTGTCATGGGATCAGATCACAATGAGGCAATTTTGAAAAAGACCTTGCAACTTAAGGTCAAGAAAGTGGATACAGAGAACCTAGTGGGTTTGGGCCGAATGCTCAAAAAGACACAGCGCTTGACCTTCATTGCAAAATATGAAAAAAATTTGAATCTATTAGAAGTGGATGTGCAAACAGAAGCTATCATTGCGCTAGCCCAATATTATGATCCACCATTACGTTGTTTCACATTTCAAAATTTTCAGTTAGCCTCCACATTAGAGGAGTTTGAGCAGATCTTGGGCTTATCATTGGAAAAGGAAAAGCCATACCAATATAAGGGTCACTATGCATCATTGCCAACCATAGCAGAGGTCTTGAAGGTTCATGTAAAGGATTTACAAAAAGCAAATCAAAACAGGAAAGGGATAGAGGGATTCCCAAGTAGATACTTGGAAGAGCACATGTGCCACCTAGCCAAGGTTGAAGACTGGAATACCTTTATGGATGTGTTAGCCCTTACCATTTATGGTGGCATCATATTCCCAAATAGTGAAGACTTGGTAGGTTTTGCGGCAATCGATGTGTTCCTCGCTCGACGAAATGATACCGCTAATCTTGTCCCGACCATTCTTGCTGATGTCTACTACACCTTGAATTTATGTCATGAAAAAATGGGTAAACGAATCTTATATTGTCTACCAATATTGTTCGTATGGCTAACGTCTCACATGTTCAAGAGGGGGTATGAGGATCCATGTCCCATTACAGGTCTCAAGATGCTCCAGTTGAAGACCAAGAACGGCCGTGAATGGGCCGAGGAATTGACTAAGCTTGAAGACGGAAAGATCGTATGGTACCCATGGCGCAAAGAGGGGCAAACTATGATTTATCAGTGTGAGGGTTTTCCAACGTTCCTCTAATGGGTACTCAGGGGTGCATTAACTACAACCTCACTTTGGCATTGCGACAACTTGGCTATCCCATGATGGGACCGCCCTCAGAATTAGAGACCACCCCTTTTATTTATGATATGCAGACGGAGTATACTGAGACACTTAGGAAAGTGCGAGACGCTTGGAGGAAAGTCATCAGAAAGGGTAGAGAACTTGGAGTCAAAAGTTGTGGAGTCAAAGAAAGCTACAGGCAGTGGGTCAAGGACCGAGCTCAAGAAGTCAAGTTATCCTTTAAAATTTCAACTAGTAAATCTTTGCTTCTGGATCCGATAGAAGATGAAGAAGTGAAAGAAAAGCTAGTAGAGGCCAATGAACAAAAAAGAAAATTAGAGGCAGAATTAGAAAGGGTTCGTCAAGCATATGCAGTCTTAAAGCGTGAAAATTCTGAAAAAAGTCACGCACTTGAAAGAGCTAACAAGAGGCTAAACAAATATATAAAGATTATAAATAATTAAAAAAACTTATATGGGCTTGACTCTCAAGTATTATAAAGATTATAACCCCCCAGCTCATAACCTTTTTTTTAATTATCTTTATAAGTTTGTTTAAACTTATATCGGCTCATCTTCACAGATGACCAAGTTGGGGGGTTATGAGTTGTCTTGACCCAATTGGTATCCGACTATAAGTTAAACCTATTTCTACAAGGTTTGACCGGCCTATTCCCGAATGAGTAACGACTCGACAAATACGTACTTAATATGACCCGCCAACAGACATAACAGTCTCGTACCATAATAACCAGACATAACATCTCGTCTCATAATAACCAGACATAATGACTTTACGCCATAATGACTATACATAACGTTTAGAATCCTAAATGACCTGAACAAAAGGTATCAGGAGAGTCAATCATCCAGATATCTATATAAATCGGTCTGACAGCCTAGGTCAAGTATGTTTAATTTTCTCTACCTATGTCTTCATCACTATCTTGACTCCAAAACTGATCGATCGGAGTGCCTTGACAGGTATTCCACCTCGTCTTCTTCGGTTAACTGCCAGACGATCGACTTGGGACTCTCCGACGACTACCCCGTCAGGTAGAGGACATAACAAGTCTCAATCTGGTGACTACACCTTTAAAATAAGATCCACTCTTTTTTTTTTTAACCTTTCACAAGTTGAGTTGGGTTTGAAAGCTTAGCAATTTTTAACAAGTCCCTTGAAATAAATGCAAAATATCACCACTTTAGTCTCTCTATGTACAATCAAATACTTTTTCAATTTTTAATATTTAATTAATGATACTCTATAAATTATATGAATTAAACGCATGAGACCACTACTTATTCTACTATCTCCACACAAGTAAATGCTCTTTTAAACTCTAATTTTTGATTAATGAACTCTGCATATAACTTGTTTTACCCACATCACAACTCAACTAGCCTCCTTCTTCTACATGGCAACCATGCACAATTTTCACAATTTCAAATGAATTAAAAATATTTTTTCTTACTTTCGATGCAAAAAGTTTTGTATTGATAATTAACCTAATTTATTTTTATATAAAAAAAATTATATACAACATTTGATCTAAAATTTATGATTCATTCATTTGGGTTACATAAAGTTGACCATTTATTAATAATGAAGTGGGTCTTACTCTGGTTGACTTCACCCATGAAATGGGATGCCATATCCAACATTTGATCTAAAATTCATGATCCATTCATTTGGATTACGTAAAGTCAACCATATATTATGGAATGGGTCCTACTCTTGTTGACTCCACCCATGAAGTGGGATGCACTCCTTTTTTTAACCTTTTGAGTTGAGTTTAGGCTAAAAAGCCTCAACCATCGAGCTTTGTAGCAAGTACCTTCAATTAAATGCAAAAGATCACTATTTAGTCTCTTTCTTAACAATTAAATTCTCTTCAATTTTCAATATTTAGCTAAAGAGGCTCTATAAAATCTATGAATTAAATGCATGATATCACTATTTATTCTTTCTCTACTTAATTAAATGTTATTTATATCTCCAACCTTCAATTAATGAGGTTCTACAAAAGACTTATTTTACCTACATCATAATTTATCTCTGAGTTTCTCTTTTCCACGTGGCAACTAGGCACAATTTGTGCAAATTCAATGTTGCATTGAAACATATAAATAATTTTCATGCTATCATTGATAGCATGAGATAGTGTTCAAAAACCACATCAAATGGATTAAAAACTCTTATTTTGGTTTCTTATCGATGTAAAAAATTTTATACTGATAATTAATCAAATGTACTTTTATATTAAAAAAATTAGTGTTATATTCAATATTTATTCCCAAATTCTTGATCCATTCTTGTGGATTACATGAAGTTGACTGTATACTAATAATGGAATGGGTCTCACTTTCGTGGACTCTATTCTTAAAATAGGATCCACTTTCTTTTTTGAGAAGTTTTAAAAATATTTTCTTTAGTATATTTATTTTAATACATTCTTTTCTATTAAACTATGTTATATATTTAAATACAAATTCAAATTTAATTATACGTTATTCAAATTAATTATATGTTAATTAAAGTTGAATATGTACTTTAATATATGACGTGATCTAATAAAAGATAATATATTAAAAAAAATGTGATAGAAAATATACTCATAATATTTCTCTTCTTTTTTTAACCTTTCAAGTTGAGTGAGGTTAAAAAGCCTTGGACTTTGTAGCAAGTCCCTTGAATTTAAGTCCAAAATTCACCAATTTAATATCTCACTACACAATTAAATACTCTTTCAACTTTTAATATTTAATTAATAAGTGTTATTACAAGCACTGTCGAGTTCATTGCATCATACATCTAAATTTTTACTCAGAATAAAAGTATGTTTTTTTTATAGGTTGTCTTTTTTTATTTTTTTTTTCAGGCCACCATTACAGCGCCACGCCACCCTCCGGTCGCCGACAACCCCCCTGGCCGCCGTCGCCAGCCACCAAAATCATTGTTCTACCTCTCGGAATCACTGTTCATTATTAGTTTGTGCTGTTACTTTTTTTAAGTTGCATAATTATGTAGATACTACTAGTTAAAATTGTATTAGTCCTTATATTTTTTTATAAATAACTGTGCATACTGAAAATCTTACAGTATGTGTAAATATTATCAGTTAAAATTTATAAAATTTTTAGTATACATTGTTTATTAAAAAATAAAATACTAATACAATTTTTACTAGATGTATTTTAACTGATATTATTTATACAATTGTGTAACTTAAAAAATAAATAGTATAACCTTAAAAAAAAAAAAGTGGTGGCGGCGCTTGCTAGTGGTCGGGAGCTGCAGCGGTGGCCAAAAAAATCATAAAAAATAAAACTTAAAAAAATATAAAATCAAATATATATATATATATATATATATATATATATATATATATATATATATATATATATATAAATAAACCGCTTATCAGGTTTCCTGTATTTGATCCAAGTCATTGATTATTTTTATAATTAAATCAATGACTTAGATCAAGTGGTGTATGGTACACCCTCTTTTAGAGGGTGCACCTTGGAATTGGCTTAGAAGTTAAATGCATAAGGCCATATCTTATTTGTTCTCCTCAATTAAATGCTCTTTTAAATCTCAAACCTTCAATATATGAGGCTCGACAAAAGATACGTTTTACTCACATCATATCTCATCCTTGTGTCTCTCTTCTTCAGGTTTTTTTTATCAAAGTAGTGTAATTTTATAAATTATTTATCAAATTAGAATAGTTTTAAAACTATTTATCAGTTTAGGGTTCTTTTTGTCACGTTGGCAAGGGACTTCATATTTTTTTTGTCATGTCATGTAAAGAGCAACTTGAAGTTGCTCTTTGCAAAAAACTACTACCGTCCTTTCAGTCAAAAGAAGAATCAAGTTTAATAATAGTTTGATAAAAAGTGAAAAGCAAGATCAAATTACTTTTTTTCAAATTGCGTGAGTCAAGTATAAATTACATTAAGAAGAATCAAGTTTAATAAAATTTTAATAAAAAAGTGAAAGAGCAACTTGGAATTGCTCTTTTCAAATTGTGTCAATCAAGTACAATCAGGTTTAGAAGAATCAAGTTTAATAATATTTTAATAAAAAAGTGAAAGAGCAAGATCAAGTTACTCTTTTCAAATTATGTCAGGAAAGTACAAATTACGTTCAGAAGAATCAAGTTTAATAATATTTTAATAAAAAAGTGAAAGAGCAAGATCAAGTTGCTCTTTTCAAAAGCTGACGTAACTCCCATCAATCAAATACAAATCAGGTTTAACAAGTATTTTAATAATAAAATGAAAGGAGCAACTTCAAGTTGCTCTTTCCAAAAGCTAACGCTATATCACATTCGTAAAAAAAGAATCAACTTTAACAATATTTTAATAATAAAATGAAAGGAGCAACTTCAAGTTGCTCTTTCATAAAATTTATTCTACACCACCCCATGGTCGATGCCCTCTCTATTTAAACCCTAACTTGAGCATGCATTATGCACTCTTCCCATTTCTTCTCTCTCGTCTTTCACAAATTTTTTCATTTTTTAATTTTCTTCTAAAAATTAGTTAATTTGTTGTTTTCCTTTATTCAAATAGTAGGAAATTTGAAGGGTCACAAGGGCTCATATTCGAAGGTGACATGAGACCAATTCAAATTAAATGCGGTATCAGTTATAAGATGTTGAAGAGAAAGATTCATGCTAAATTGATCCTTCAGTCTCATCAAATCATTTCTAGTCTTACATATAAATTTTCGATATCTCGAAATGAAAGCAAATATATTGCTCTTGAAATATTTGATGATGAATATGTTGAGTGCATGATCAACACACTACTATGATAGTATTGGAACACACTACTATGATAGTATTGGAATTGTACGTTGAGATCGACGTTATAGGCATATCATCATTACTTGTGTATTCATGTCATATGAATACTCAACTAGGAACTGCTTATGAAGAAGACCATGTTGATGAGTATGTTGTTGCACCTTTTTGTGGTCAATCTGATGCCTACATTGGGCTTTCAGATGATGATGATGTTAGAATAGAGACCTGACAATTGAATCCAGTGAAGATGAATAAGAAGGTCAAATTCTTAATGGCGATTCGTCTGACACTGAAGTTAATAGTGATTTTGTTGCTGATTTTGATGATGCTAGCTTGGCTTCCCTGGTTGTTATGACTTTTCCAATTGCAACATCATTACTTGTTAGTGAACTTCACAACAAACATGTTAGTATCCATATAATTTAGTTAGTATAGAGTGAAGTTAGTACTTGCCTCTCACACTTTTAAGACATGTACATGTGTTGAACATTCCATAGAGACTCTATTTTGGACTTCAACTTCACATTATAAATATATTAATTGGGACCACCTCGATCAAGAGACTGATTTTCTAGGGTTGGATGTGCCCAGTTCCTGACGTGCAAGAGATGAGTTATATGTTGGTTTACAATTTAACAGTAAAGAAGCTGTTCAGTTAGTTGTCAAACATTATTCTATGAAAATGCATCAAATATTTTTTGTGGTTGAATCAAAACCAATAATTTTATATATGAAGTGCCCAAAACATGCGAAAGGTTGCTTGTGACGTATGAGAGCAATTTTAAGGAAAAAAGACAAGTAAGTGACAAATTACTAAATGAGTTGGTCATCACACTTGTATGAATCCAATGTTTTCTCAACATCATAAGAAGATGCATGGGATAAAGATGCGTATGCTATTGAAGCCTAAGATGGATAATAATATGTGGTCGACGCATATGATGACACAGGGTCATATGGTAGTCCATGTGGAACATAATATACTCCATGACCACACTATAGGATTGGTGGAAGAGTAAGATATTATGTAGCCTCACGCCTCCTTCGTCGTTGAAGTCCATGACCTTCTACTCGAGACGTAGGTATGGTCACATTCACCTCTAGCCTTGATAATTGTTGCGTCGACTGCGGAGCTGGCACAATAGGTTCTAATATGTGATTCAACTCGTCTAAGGTCGATAACATCTGCTCAGTCTCATGTTTAGGCTCATCCCATGAATAAACTGAATGTTTTTCATCACAAATATGGTAATGCATCTTCTCCAGACTATCAGCTTACATAAAAAATGAAAATTACTTAGTGAAGTAAATAAAAAAAAAAAAGATCGAAGTAATCAAATAAAGTAACATTAACATTATTTACCATCAAGCCAATCTGTGCACCATATTTAGTAATCCATCGACGAGTATGCCTGTTGTACCACCTCATATACTCAAAGTTTGCACCAAGTACTCCCTCCAGAGGGGCATTTGTCAACATATATTCACGCTGGTTATCCCACATATGAATATATTGTGCATGATATTACAACCAATTTTCAGTATTCTTGCCTCGCAATGTAAGATCATAGAGGTGCTGAGGCTGACAAGGAGGTTCTGGTATATTAGGTCATACCAAACTGACGCATCACGCGATCGGGCTGATGCCACTCAATGATTTAGAAGCATATCAATAGGACGACAACTCTCCAAATTTGAAACTCATGCAAGCAAATATATGGAAGTGATATCATAATGTCTGGAGTGTATGGTTCCCACACAATCTACCAAAGGTAAATAATCATTATTATAAGTATCATAGCATTAGTACAACATTTATTGAGTTCATGTTAAAGGAGTTTGTTACATCTTTTTGCTTCAGCCGATCAAGTTTGTATCGATAGTAGGGCAAGTCTTGTTGAGTTGTTGTAAAAGTCTTGTTGCCCAACCACCTGTTCATATGCACACAACTAAACAAACATTAAAAACCTCTAATGATCATGTAAAATATCAATATGGTAAAATACATGTCATGTACCAAGCGCCATAGGGGGTGTCATGCATATAATGCCTCGGTGCCATTGGTGCGATGGATGAGAATCTATCTCATGCCCACAACTGAATTAGGACACATAAATCACAAATCTCCTTACGATTATAATCAATGGCTTTGCACAACTCACGATATAGATATGTTAACATCGCTGATCCCCAACTATATTGCCCAACCTCCTCAAAATCCTCTAACAATGTATGATACCTTAAGGTACCAATGGGCTAGAGTTATCAGGAAATAGAACTTCACTCATCAACCTCAAAATATAAGCCCGAATTAATCGTTCAAGTTGCACGTGATCATCGATATGATCATTAACATCACCAAAGATATTGTCTAGCCACTTCATTCGGATACGACCACCTTGTAGTGCGTCTTGTAGTGGATATATGCATAACAACTGGTGCACAAGCAGTTCCCACTGATCCACGATACAACCAATAACTGCTTTTCCATTTACTCTGAGACCAACTAGGATAGCAACATCTTGTAATGTTATCATACACTCCCTTAGTGGCATGTGAAATGTGTGGGTCTTAAGTCTCCAGCGCTCTACCAATGCAGATATCAAGGTACACTGAATCTGAAAGAATGCAAGCTTTGCAACTCCCAGAAAACCTGTCTATTACAGATACGGAACAATATCATTAGGAACATATTCTACCCCTTCACGTGCCACCTGTGCCTGTCTAACAAACAGAATCCAATCTCATTTTCCATTCTAAATATGTTGAGAAATGTGTGCTTCTTGCATCGTCAACAATGATGGATCATTTGGCACTAGACGCATAATGCGTGATTGTGAAGGTGAACTGGACGCCATATTTAACACCTAATTTGTCAAACATAAATCATTATTATGACGTAATCAAGATTTTATTTATTAATTAATTAATTATACAACATGCATAAATGAAAATCAATGTTAAAAATATTAGTTAAAAGAATTGACAGATAAAAAGACCTTATCCTTAAAAGGAATTGAGAAAAGTAATTTTATACTATTACTTAAAAAGACTTTATCTTTGAACAAATTAATAAGTTGCAATTTTTTATTCCAATAAAAGTTTCATATTAAATAATTTTAATCAAACAACTAAAGTCTAACTCTACTAATCTTTGTAGATGACAAGTTGACAGTGTTAAACTTAATAAACTTTTTAACATTTAGAGTGATAAGGTTTTCTACATACAACAATATCAATTCTTTTTAATAATATGTTGTTATATTATTTAATGAAATTGACAATGCATATAATTTTTTACTTTCTCATACTCATTAAATAATGTATCAACACATTATTAAATAATAGTGTACAATTATTTTATTCTAACATTGCAAATAAATTTTATTCACTAAATTATTTAATAATATGAATACAATGTTACAAAAATTAATTTATATTTAATAATTATTCTAACCTTGCACAAAAATTGTATTCATATTACTTAACAATAAATTAATAAATAACAATATTACAAACATATACATATAATGTAATAGATAAGTTAATTAATTAATAAGAATAACAAGGTTACAAACAATTCAAATTAATAAATAAAAAGAGAAAAGTGCACTAAGCTACTCTATTATTATAATCAATTATAATAAAATTAGCTTTATGTTTAGATATTTTATTTGAAAAATAATTTTAAAAATAATATGTTTCATTTGAATGTAAAAAAAAAATTACTTTTATGCATTAAATTACAAAAAACGTATGAAAATATTTGTTTAGATAATTTAATATTTATTTTAGTAACATATAAACTTTTTAGCTAAGATAAGAAGGAAAAGGACAGATGACTGTACCTAGAAGTTGAAGATTTTACTCTCTTTAGGCGCTCCTTTAGCAGCTCGTCAGTATGGAGAAAGAAAGAACAATTTGTCAAATGGAGAGTTGTTTTCTTTCTAAAGGAGAGGACCAACGTCTTTTTAAAGGAGGAATGCTTTCTTTTTTAACGAGGGAACCAATGTCTTTTTAAAGGAAGAGTTTGGTGGAACTAGTGGGTTATATGTAACCACGTGTCACTATATGTGGAAAGAGCAACTCCAAGCTACTCTTTCACTTTTTTATTAAAATATTATTAAATATAATTCTTCGGAATATGAAATATACTTGATTGACGTAATTTGAAAAGAATAACTTGATCTTGTTTTTTACTTTTTTATTAAAATATTATTAAACTTTATTCTTCTTTTAATTAAAAAGATTATAATAACTTTTTGTAAAGAACAACTTTATATGACATGATAAAAAACATATGAGATCCCTTACCAATATAACAAAAAAGAATCACAAAATGATAAATAATTTTAAAATTACCTCAATTTGATAAATAATTTATAAAATTACATTACTTTAATAAAAAAAGCCCTCTTCTTCATGTGACAAGCAAGTACGATTTTTGTAAATCTAACGTGGCATTAAAAAAAAGTAATTTTCACACTATCATTGAGAAGATAAGATCTAATTTGAAAACCTTAAATTTTTTAAAAAAAATTTCTTTGTAAAAATATGTATTTGATAATTAATCAAATTATTGTTTTTGTTTTAAAAAAAATTAATGCTAAACCCAACATTTAGTCAAAGAAAAATTATTACATAAATATAATGTATTATAATTAAGTGTATTAAGTTAATTAAAATTTAATATTTTTATAGATATTTATATCTCATAATTAATTTTATAATATTTTATAAAAATATTAAATTCTAATTAATTTAATGCATCTAACTGAATACATTATATTTAAATAAAAATTTCTCTTGATCCAAAATTCATGCTCCATTAGGTTTATGGATTACCCAAACTGATGGATTTACACAGCATTAGTTAAAAGCGTGGCATGATATGGGCCAATGGGGACAGGCCCTTCCATAATGGTCTTTGGTTCTATGGCCAACAAAAGAATAATGATGATATCTCTTCAGTTCACCATTCAGTTCAACTAGAGACAACAGTGGCATACAAAGGCTAAAGAAAGAGAAACCAAAAGAAAGGAAAGTGCTAACGAGTGAAGTTGACCGAGTCCGAGAATGGCTACAGAGGAAGAGAGCGCGGTGAAGGAGCCTTTGGATCTCATTAGGCTCAGCCTCGACGAGCGTATCTACGTTAAGCTCCGTTCTGACAGAGAGCTTCGCGGCAAGCTTCATGTACCTTCTTCTTCATAAATTTTTCTAATTCTTGGTTGCTTTCAACTTATACACTCTTTTTAATGACTACCCATTAACGCATAGGGTTTTCTATTGTGTTTTGAGTGCTCTATGATGGGAAATTTAATGTTTTTAACTTGGTTTGTAGATAATTGAAATCTGGGTTGTTCTTTACAGTTGGCAAGTTTACTGCTTTCTTGACTGTATCTGCCTGCCTTAGTGATATCATATCTGTAAGAATAATGGGTCGTTTTGCTACTTGCCTGTGGGGATTAAATCTTTGTGATTCCAAATCCCAGTATGTGGAAGAAATTGTTGTTTGTTGCTGAATGAAAATTAAAATTTGACTGTGTTTAGAACTAAAATTTAAAGTCAACAGAGATGGCATGAGAAATCATAATTTTGGGTTGTTAATTTTGTAGTATGTGTATAATTTTTAGTAGGCTAAGAGTTTTGTGCCATTTGAAGATTGGGAAAAAGAAATTATGTAATATGAACCTCTTAGTCTTAGGGGTTTCAAAGTAGTCTTATACTAAATGAAATTTCACTGGTGACCTGAGAGTAACACATCGAAACGATTGTGGTTACTTTAGGATTACAACTAAAGTTTTCAGCAAGGACTGTGATCTGATGCATTGTGTGTGGGCGGGGGGCGTTTTTTATGAACATATTTATTTATTTATTATTCTTGCATTTCTATAAGATTGTCACGAGCTTGTACTTTGATTTACTGAGGGGTTTCCTTTCCTATTTGAAGCTAACTAGAATTCACAATGATTTTTACAACTTTCAAGTCATTTCCTTTGGCCTTTTCTTGTTAGTTTGATAGAAGCAGAACTATGAGAAATATCTTTACTAAAGAAGTTGCTGATTTCAGTTTATTATGGTAAATCAGTAAATGGGTGATGACTGATGAGATAAAACTTTCAGCATGAAACTTGAAAACAAGGGATGCATGCATTTGTGTTGTATGGTACTGAATGTTGGGCGGTAAAAAGCCAACAAGAACATAAGATCAGTGTTGTTGAGATGAGAATGTTGTGCTGGATGTGTGGTCATACAAGATAAGATAGGATTATGAATGAATGCATTAAAGAGAAAGGAGGGGTAACACCTATTGTGGAAAAGATGGGAGAATCTCGCCGTTGATGATTTGGACATGTAAGGAGAAGATCCTTAGAAGTCCCTGTAAGAATAGTAGATCAGGTGGAGGATAACCCAATAGCTAGAAATAGAGGGAGACCAAGAAAGACTATAAGTTAAACGATTTAAAAAGATTTAGATTTAAATGACATTTCTGAAGACTTGGTTGATGATAGGGCACAATGACGTCGTTTGATCTATGTAGCCGACTTCACCTAGTGGGAAAAGACTTGGTTGTTGTTGTTGTATGTCAAATTCCTGAACTGGGAAGCAGCTTCTATATCTCCTTGATACAAGTCACTCACTTGTCTGACACTCTGACTTGCAACTCATTGTCAACTGCTATGTGTAACTAATGTAATTTACTTTATTATTTATATGACTAAAAACTTTCAAATTTTCAGCTTTTAATTAATCTAACACGTGATAAATTTATTGAAGTTACCATTAACATCTTTTTCTTGCTTCTTCCTTCTTCTGTGCAAAGTGCAAACATTCTTTCATTTAGAAGTGCTGAGTTACCTGCCTGGGTCAAACATGTCCAAACTTTGTACTTAAGCTAATATTAAACATTGAGTTTGGAAGTCCTATGTAGAACTTCTATTGAAAAAAAGGTTCTTAGTAGAATTAAATTTGGATCTGCTTAGCATTAACATATCCTTCCACTTATTGGTTTTTAAAGGATTCAAACTTAGTACATGGGCAACACTTTCATTTCTTTCCACTCAATGATTTATTTGCCATATAGCCAATAATTCTTCCTATAATAACTAGGGATAATACTGTTTATTCGATAGGGTGCTTGGTTTGTTTTCTGTTTTCATTTTCAGCTGCTGTGTTTTCACAAATATTTATAAAAATGCCACCTTGTTTACACTTTGTTTCCTGTTTTCAAACTTTTCACATCAAATAAAACATATGAAGAAAACAGAAGATGTAAACAAGGTGGCATTTTTGTAAATATCAGTGAAAACACATAAACTGAAAATGAAAACAGAAAACAAACCAAACACCACCCAAACTTTCCTATTAAAATGGTAATATATAGAAAGTATACATTGTTTTGTATTATAGGTTGCCTGAATAAAATATTGTAAAGAGAGATTTTTTTTTTCTTTTTTTCTTTTTGTATTTTTTTTTTTTAAAAAATTGTATCTGCTTCCTTCCTGTTCCCTCTTTTCCCCTTCTCCTAAACAAGCCCTTGGTGTTTTTTTGATCTTTAAGATTTCATTGGCTTGATATGCTTCTTTTTTTTTCTAATGCTCGGGTTACAACATGAATTTGCAGGCTTATGATCAGCATCTTAATATGATTCTTGGTGATGTTGAAGAAATCGTCACTACTGTGGAAATCGATGATGAGACATATGAAGAAATTGTGAGGGTAAGTTGTAATCAGCAAAAAAAAAAAAAGAAAAAAAAATGTATATTATTTAGCTAAAAGGTAGAACTTTGAATGAATGCTGGAAAATTTGAACCATTGTTGATTATTCAGCTGTTAATAAATGATATGCATTGCTGAGGGCAGCATCCATGATTACCTAATAATACCTACTGATGTTTAGGAAGAGATGGTTATAGATTATAAGTTAAAGGTATCTTAAAAGGAGAAAGTTTGTCTGAATGATGTTTGGTTGTGGGACCATCATTTGAAAATAACTAAGCCCAAATGAAGTGCTTATCCATGAGCATATGCATGGTTAATAGCTAGCAACTTCTGGGTATTTTTTTAATTAGAATATTAGATAATTGGCCTTTTGTTTTGTCCCCGTAATTGGTCTTGTTATTTCTGAAATTGGATATTAACAAATGTGTGTAGAGCTTGGCTATTAGCTTGATTGACTCTCTGTTGGCAAAAGGAGTATTTTGTCTTGCCCAAACAGTAATGCACTCCTGAAAAGAAAAGGAACACCTTTGGGATTTTGTTCATATCTAGGGAATACTGGATGCATATTAATCTGCATCAACCATCAAACTGCTCTTATCTAACAGAATGCAACTAATGCATGCTACATTTATTATGAAGAAGATACTTATCCTTGGATGATTTTTGTTTTTCTTCTGATTTCAGACTACAAGGCGGACAGTTCCTTTCCTGTTTGTTAGGGGAGATGGGGTGATATTGGTTTCCCCACCACTGAGGACTGCATGATATGGACTGATGAACTATGTAATCATTTTAATGACAAGTCACTATTGAAAAAATTGTATAACTTCTTAATTAGTTATCTTGTTGCTTATGATTAGATTAGTTCCTTAATATGCATGTTTGCTAGTGATTTCGGTTAAACAGTCAGTTTTCTATTTTCTTGAGCATGAGAATCATGGCATGTACATGACAAGGCTTTTGGTGGCAGTGTGGAGCCTGTCTTTACATGTAAGTGGCTCCATATAAGCAAGCAATGATTCTTGATTTGGTGCCATTTCTTTCTTTCTTTTTTCACTTTTGGTTACAATAGGATATGTATGTGCTGGGAGAGTCGGAGGATAGGTAAATTTGGTGTCATTCCTTTAAAGCTTGCCATGTTACTACGACTGCCATCCATGATTTGAAGGATATAGGAAACTGATATTACAAAGCATAGTGGAACTCTTATATTTGAGTTGTGTTGAAATTGCAAGTCATAAGCGGGATGCCCAACTCACTACAACTTTTTTCTTTGCGTGTTGATCCTTCGATCCAAAAAACAGTGTTCGGCCTTGTATGGGATAAGGATGTTAATTTGGAGCCATTCACATTTAAGTGTCTGAACATGCAATCTAAGGTTCATGGGCATTAGTGCCACAAGAAATTTTAGTTGTAAAATGCGCAGGAAAAATATGCAAGGAATACCATTGAGTTAATTGTGAAATATAATGATATGTGGTAATTTTATCCCTATAATAACTAGTATCCTTCAATGCCTACGGAATTTAACTTTGATATACAACTAGAGGAAAAGTATGTAGTTATCCTTCTTCAGTAACATGTTAACTGAATCTAAATGTTGTTTATCCATCAATAAATTCTATAAGCACATTAACAAGTTTTCGTAACATCTACAACTAGTGCTGGTAAGTAGCGAAATACACAAGGATGCTTTTCTGGTTCATTTCTGTTTACCCTCAGCAGCATAAAGAGCTTTGATTTCCTCAACATCATCATAGCTACCAAGGAATATGGGAGATCGCTCATGCAACTTCTTTGGAACCAAATCAAGTGCCTGTTAACAAAGAAGATTTATCAGTTCTTTGGCAAAGAATGCCCTTACAATCTAATTAAAATTACACAGTTAAAGTAATCTCCATTTGCTAGAAAACATGTAGGGGTGAGAGCTAATTATTCTTCCTTTTTGTTGAAAAAAAATGGTAATTAGAATAGGTTACTCCAATACTATTGATCAAGGGTCAATGGTATGCCCGGAATCCCCAAGGCGGGATTTCCGGTGGAAGGGAAAGTTTAGAGTGTTATCTAGATCCCTTCGACCAGCTGAGCCAACTCAAATGGAGATAACTAATTTCTTAAAACAAAAGGGAGAAACCAAAACTGCCAGGGGCAGTTTTTTTTTAAAAAAACATGGGTCAAGATTTTGTTTTTGATAGAATACAGTGATGTTGTTTGATCACGTAGCTAACTCCACCTAATAGAAAAATGCTTTGTTGTTGTTGTATTTACAGTAAATTACCCGTTGCTTGCCGGTGAAAGCCTGTCCTCCTGCCTGTTCCATCAAGAATGACATTGGGAAGACCTCATACAGTACACTACACAAAAACAAGCTAAATTAAGTTACCAATTTTAAAAAATTCGGACATCATAAAATGTATATCAAGCTTGGATATGCTCCTCAAAAAAATAATGCAGGGGTTGAACATGACATACCGAAGTTTTCCATTTGGACTCTTTTTATCAGCAGGGTAGAAAAAGATACCTCCATAAAGCAATGTACGATGAACATCAGCTACCATGCTGTTAATGTGCAGCAATGTCATAAACTGGGAAAAGATGTTGAAACTTAAATGAACTTTTTTGCAGAAGGTGACTAAACATTTGATTCAGTCATTCAGTGGCCACATTCAAGTGCAATAGTTCATGAGGATAATGCAAGGGAAAGGTGAATTGAACTCATTCAAATAACCTTTAAAGAATGCACCCACACACACACACAAAAAAAACCCTTTATGGAACTCAGTTATTTGATTGCCTCCAGAACATGGTATAAAGTTCTGAGCATATATGACTATTGAATTATTGATCCATCAGATTCTTCGGAACGCCTCGTATTATCTTTTTCTTTTTTCTTTTTTTTTTTGGTGAACAAAGGAATTGAATTATCAATTTAACAATTGCAGCTATGGATTAGATTACATGTCTTTTTATTCTTCTATTATATCATTCATCCCTTATATAGACTTTGGAACATTTCAACCTGTAAAAAGGGTACACCGTTCAGGTTCAATTATTATCAGAATCAAGAAGCTGAATGAAACGAAAAAAATTTCAACCAAACAAAGAAAACTCTACACACTCTAACTGCTAGAGTATTAATGATTTTGCTAAAACCAGGAATTCTATGGTAACACATGTTTAATGAAATATCTGTTCTTCACTAAATGATAATATGCCATGCTTTGTTATAGAACTAACCATTACTTAGGATAATCTTCAATTGATCCTTTTTTATTCTTTATACCTGTTTTTTTGGTTGATAAATAATATCTTCTGGTATGGCTGCTAAAGTTGCCGTTTAGATTAACTGTTAGGAAATAATAATTTAAAAATAAAAGGAGTTCAAGCAGAAGGAAGATGCAGTTATCTCAGAGTTCATATTAAATATTTCACAGATCAACTCATAGAACCATAGGTGAT
Source organism: Ormosia emarginata (assembly GCA_029884605.1). Taxonomy (NCBI): domain Eukaryota; kingdom Viridiplantae; phylum Streptophyta; class Magnoliopsida; order Fabales; family Fabaceae; genus Ormosia; species Ormosia emarginata. The sequence continues at coordinate 20,144,392 of JAQQTP010000085.1, forward strand.
AAAAGGCAAGTAATCAATGCAGTGTTACTTCAATCATCTAACAATTCACGCATAAATAAAGCAGAGGCAAGAAATAAATCTTAAAAAGCAACAGAATATGGATGGCGTGTAAAAAGATAAGAATTAATTTCATGGTGGCAATTGACAGAATCAACTATGAGTAGGACTAAAACAAGGGCAGTAAGTAAAATAGACTCCCTCAAGGGTTGAGAATCCATGATACCTTCCAATATATCTTAGAGACTTTGGCAATGAACCATCTTTTGGAAACTTGCATTTCTCCACATAACTGAACAGAAGTAAGGAACAAATTACAAGATTGTAAAAAATTGCACTATAGTGCCTGAAAACATTATAACATTACTGAATTCATACATACGTGGCAGTAGGACCATCCCAGTTCTTGGCATTTCCTTCATTCACTGAATAAATCTTGCCTTTCTTTGGGATCTGCACAAAGAACCACACATCAAACAGTTGACATATGCCGCAAGTAAGCCACAGATGGTGTGAATAAAGATCATGAATGTCCTTATATTCTATATGAATTAATAATAACACACTAACTTTCTCCTCATTGAAAAATAGGCAAATATTATTACAGAGAACAGAGCTCAAGTGCTCAACAAATACTGGTGTGATTTTAAAAAGTCAAGGTTATCTAAGGATATTTTGTAGAAAATATGGATGTGGCCTTAGATTCCTAATTCCAAAGGTTTTAAGCAGGAAAATATTTTTCATAAAAAAAGATATTTATGTCTTCCTACATAGAAATTATTCAATAACCTAAATAGTTAATAATAAATACAATCAAACATTTGCTTCAGAAGAAGGGCTGCGGTTGAGCAGTCATTTTAACTATGATGCAAAATAAACTTAGCTAGTTTATATGGCTTAGTAAAGCCACATCCATCTAATTTGAAATTGATGAGGCTTTGACCTAAGATCTTCCAGCACTGCCCAAGCCAGCTCTGTGGGCAAATTTTAGGGGCAAGAGAAGTAACTTGAATCAGATTCAGTTTGAACAAATTGAAAATTAAGCAGTTCATGACTTTTGTAAGAGCTGAGCAGCCAGGCAAGCATTTCCAGAGAGAAGGATAATTTATAATTAGTGATTCATAAGTGGGCAGAATAATACCTTAATGTCAGGGTGAGTTAGGATGAACTCACCAAGAGATGGGTCAAGGGTGAAACCATTAACACCAGTTCCAGTGCTTAACACAAGCTGCAAAATCATTAGATCCCAAATTGTAATGGAGTAATTAGGCATTGTAATTTTAAAAAAATGAAGGCAAAGGAAAGTCATGACTTCTCAGTTCTCAGTCCTCATATGTAATACCCAAAAAAATAAATAAATGAAGAAACTGACATTGTTTTTTCATCCCAAAAAAAAAAAATTCAAAACAAAAATTCATACTGAGAAAATATAATAACATCATTAGTTAAAATAGACATAAATACATACACAATAACCAGCTGCCATAAAAAAGGATAAGCCGATAACGGTTTATTAGTATACCGTGCAAGAGCTTCCATACATACAATAACCAGCTGCCAACATGTTCTTCCCAGGTTGCAAAACATCTTGTAAGGTTGGTTCATGGCCATCTTTCACCACATAAATCCCAAAAATCTACAACATACTCAATTCACAGCCGCAACATCCACTTAGTCTGGAATATTAATCCCTCTATTAAAAAAACAATAGTAATTACAGGAAAGATTGAGGATGGATCATACTGTGCCAATGGAAACGCCACAATCAATGTTAGAGGAACCATCCAGCGGGTCAAAAACAACACAGTACCTGCATCATCAGAACCGAAAATATATATATATATATAAACTGTTGAGACTCAATAAATCAAAGCTAAACTTGTCTTGAGTATGGGGAACAAATTAACACTAGTAGGCAACAGAGAGAGTGAACAACTTTCCACGCTTAGAAGGCTCCACAAATGTTGCTTCTTCATCTTCTTCAGACACCAAGATGCACTGTTGAAACATCATATATACCATCAGCAAATTAAAGCCAATAGACCTCTCAGTTCTTTGAGACACACACAAAATGACTTACTGTTCGGCCACTGCTTATCAAAGCCTTGATAAAAACTTCATTGGAAAGGACATCCAGTTTCTTCTGTTCTTCACCCTTCATCCAAATAAGAAACAAATGGAAAAATAAAATGGACACCAAATAATATATATATGAGAATAGCAAGATTGATTTATGATTGAAGGACTTGCCTGAACATTGGTCTCTCCAGCAAGTCCAATGAGCTTAGCAAGACCAGCCTGCATATATAATATTCATATCAAACAAAGGTCATAACCATATATATATTTATCAAATTTTATATATATCAAAGTTTCATATGAATATATATACCTTGTTGACAGCAGAGCAGACGAACTTGCAGCCGAGAACAATGTGACTAAGCAAGATGGTGAAATCACCGCGTGAATCCTGGTGCTTGGACTGCTCGTTCAGCACGAACCGGGTTATGGTCATCAAGTCCGTGCGTTGTGCATCTGCACTGTGGTCCATTTTGGAGTTCGAGTTCAACCCACTTCAAGCTTCACTCTGAAGAAACCAAACGCAACAAACTCCTCAAGTGATGTGTGCGTATATATATATTAATAATTTAAGAGATGTAGAGAGTGCGGGGGACCACTAAGAAATAAGAATAAGAGTAAGGTGGTGTTGGGGGGGGGGGGGGTGCTGGGTTCGAGGCATGGGTGATGGGGGAGGAAGGAGAAAAAGATGGGGCTATCTGCTGCCAGTGGCGACACGTGGCGGGGGCACAATGAAAGACTGATCTCGTGGTTGTTACGGCGGATAACGATTTTCGTTCATTTCTCATTTCACTTTGTACAAAGCATATACATGCATTTACATTCCGAATTTCGAGACAAACAAAACGGTTTTAGATGGAAGGGATCCCCTCAGCGCAGCAACCTCAGAATTTCAAATGGGATTCACCCAAAAAGTGTAAGAATATTAATTTAAGATTAAAAAAAAAAGAAAAAACTTAACGGATCTTCTCATGTGAAGTTGAAAGAAATAGACACAAAATCCTAATCAGTGTCTCACAAATTTTGATAGGAACTCACTTACTTAAAATTTTTGTTCCTATCACTCTTCAAATGACAAAATCTTCTGTGTTTGGATAAGATAATCTATTGTTTGGAAGATTCATTAACTAACGAACGTGTATTCACATTCCACCTCAATTTGAGAGAACAAAATTGGTTATTTGGGAAATAATTCCTACGTGCGTTAAGATTCTGCATCTTAGCATTTTAAAACTTCCAAACACAAAAATTAATTAAGATTCTCCATTTCCTTTCGTTCCTCTTTACCTGTCATCCAAACATAATGTTATATAAGATAATCTATTCCTATTTTAGATTTACGGGATTAGCTTGCTAATCATATTATTCCCATTCATTAAGTTAAGCTAATTTTTCTCTTAAATTAGAAGGCCTTTTGTAGGATATTGGGCCTTAGCCCATCCTTTACTTTGTAAGGAGTTTATTATTATTAATTTTACTTGATTTTTTTTTTATAAAAACATTAAAATTTGACCTTATCTTAAAATTTATTTAAAAGATCTACATTCATGATAAAATATATTAATAATAATAGACTTAACATTTAATAAAATTTTATATTATGTATAAAATAAATAAAAAGTAAACAATAGGGGACCTCTTTTGAGATTTGGGAATATTATATCTAACTCCATTCTTATCCCAATGTTACATTGCACCTCATTTAGGGTGTATTTAATTTAACTGAAAAAATTTGATTACTTTAATAATTAATTATTATATAATCGATTATAATAGAATTAATTTTATGTTTAGATATATTAATTAAAAAATTATTTTAAAATAATCAATTTATTTTAAATTATATAAAAAAATTATTTTTATATATTAAATTATCAAAAGAGATATAAAATAATTAAAAAAATTATTTGATTGAAGAAAAAATAATATTTATATATCAAATTTTTTTGAATAATTTATAATCTAAAATCATAAGTTTCAAATTTCAAACTTATAAAAAAAGATGTTATAATATATTAAATTTTATACAAAAACTATTAGAGAATTAACTAAACATACCATGAGTAATAAAAAAAATTAATAAAAAAATCTCTTGATTTGAGAAATAATCTCAATTTAGCATGCTCTTCATTGGTAATACTAACATGTTATGATTGAGAATATTAGAATATTCTTTGTCAACTAAGGTTAACCCAAACTTAAAAAAGAAAGATGAGGCTTTGGAGGCTTTCTTCAATGGCATGGGTGTTCAAAAAAGACAATCCATCCATCAAAAGAGATTCTTGTATAAATTTAGAGCATTTAGTTAAATGCATCAGATCAATTATTATTTAATATTTTCATAAATTTTTATGTCACATAATTAAAAATATAAAAATTTATAAAAATATTAAATATTGATGTACAAAAATTCTTGTCCAAGTTTAACCAAGAATTTCTCACGCATCAAAGCACGAAACAAGGCATATGTTGCGGCTTCAAGGGATCACCCCTCCTTCTTTTCCTTTCCTCATCTTGTATTGCTTCCAAGAGTTAGGCTTCGGTTTAGAGACTGGTTGTAGGAGCCAATTTTTCCTTGCATATCTCCACCAACTTTCCGAGCTTACTCAACACACACACCTACTCCAATCAGGGCTCTTGAGCCTCCCTTGAAACAGAACCAGAGCATTGTCACAATGTAATTATACAGCCATATCAAGGGAAGAAGCATACTTTATCCAACTTCTCATAAGAATCTGCACGCCGAGGCAACTATCCCTTGATCAGGAACACGTCGACGTTCAAGGCCAGTCCAGCTCTGCTTCTTGTGAATTAAGTAGGCCCAGCCATCAACAACAAGGTTGCGATCCTTGTAACGCTAGCTCCAGTAGGAGCTTAAACTCCATGTCGGTGAACAACTCGTCCGACTCAACCCACCATATCCACTTGGCCTCTGAGTGGACCATCATCGCAAACCGAACAACCAGGTACTTGGTCCAGTACCTATACATCTTTAGGTGCAGATCGTAACTGTGGAGGTGAGAGTAATCAACCTTGTTCTTGAAGAACCTCAGAAGTAGGTCATCGACAATGGGGATCCGGCACAGCGACGACTGCGACCCCGTCTCCATCACCACCCTTTCTTGTGCTCCAGCATCGAACGAAGGATGACGCAGGAGCCACTCCTCGCACTTCTGGTCCCAGTTTTGCATGGTGTTGTCCAATGTCCATGATATACCCTATTTTCGGATTGTAGAGGGTCCTATCCGGAGGGTCAAACCGCAAATTGAGAGTGTTGTGCATAGTAGTGGCGCAATCCACAGCGCTGTTTCGAGACTCTTTCGGTTAGGAAGTTAATTATGCATAAAAAAAAGATAAAAATTTAATCTTATAGTACTTTTAATACATCTTTTTTAAGATGATTTAAAATGTACAAATCAATAATAACTTAAAGTATTTGTTTTACTCCCATCCAGCAAAAAATTGGAATGAATAGATATTTGAATTATATATATATATATATATATATATATATAATATATATTAAAGAAAAAAATTTACTGAACAAAATAAAGTTTTTTTTAAAAAAAAAGGTGCAACTGCAATTTTTAGAATCCATTTTTTATTTGTCTACCTTACCATTTTATTGTTATATCTACTCTAATATCAAGCAACACCCAAACAAAATCAAGGTTCTGACCCCATTTTAACCCCTTGGACATCTAGCAACTTCGGGCCAAAATCCCCCAAAACAAATCTTTGGCCCAAACCACATTACACCAGAAACCAAAATTAAATCACAGCGTCAATAAGCTAAAAAAACAATAAATAAATTAAAACACAACAGTAACAAAACGGGAAGAGGCCAAAGAGTGGCCAGGGGAAAGAACGAGCTTCTTCGTCACAAAGGAACAAAGGCGGGGGTGACCAGTGATGACGGTGGGTGGACAGGTGGCTACGAAGGCGTGTGTGCAATATTAAAAGCAATATTATATTATTAAATTATTAAAAGCAATATTACATTGAAATGCAATCAATTGCACCATTAAGTATTAACTATGTAATAGTGGAAAATGGGTTGACGTGAGTGTTGACTCTCAAGGGCGAGCTTTCTTAGTTTCTTTGTCTCTTTCTCCTATCTTTTATGTTTATCATGAAAGAGTTTAATGATTTTTCTATTTTAACGCGGAATGTTAGAGGTGCAGCAAACATGGATTGCAGGAGGCACATCAAAGAGGTTTGAAGGAGATATAGTCCTTCTCTAGCCGCATATCCAATTTGCTAAGGCCAAGCAGTTTTTTGATAAGCTGGGTAATCAGGCTATTGACATAGAGGAGGCTATGGGCCATGCAGGTTGCATTTGGATACTTTCAAATGTTAATGGTATCTCCCTTAATGTCTTTGATTCTTTTGTTCAAGCTATTTCCATCAAGTCTAGTCATGCTGGTAGGGAGTGGATGTGCACCATCATTTATGCCAGTCCTATTCCCATCATGCGTAGTAGAGCCTTATGGGATCACTTGAAACATCTGCGTTCTTCTATTCATGTGCCTTGGGTTCTGATGGGAGACTTAATGATATTTTGCTTCCTTATGAGGTTAGAGGTGGCTTTTTCCCTATTTCTTAGAGCAACCTTTTTGCAGAAATGGTTGAATCTTGCAATCTCATTGATCTTGGGGTTGTTGGAGCTCAGTTTACTTGGCACCGCAATATTCATGGCTCCCGCAAACTTACCAAACGTCTTGACAGGTCCTTTGGAGACTGCTTATGGAGATTGGCGTTTCCTAAAGGTCAGTTGGTGGTTCTCCAAAGGCTCCATTCGGATCATAACCCGATTCTCCTCCGCTGTGGCTTGCCTTTCAAAAAGCCAAAGCCAAGTGAGAGGCCTTTTCGGTTTGAGGCCAACTGGAGCACTCACCCAGAGTACGGTCATGTTGTTTCTGAAGCTTGGCAACGAGGCATCAGGAACGTTCCTGCTGGGTTAGAATCAGTTAAATAGGCTTTCATTGATTTCAATCAAAAGGTCTTTTTGGTAATGTGTTCATGCAAAAAAAAAAAAGCATATTAAGGCAAGGCTCCGAGGTATTCAATCTAAATTAGAGCATGTTGATTCTTTATCTCTTATTAATCTTGAGAGGGATCTTCATGTTGAATATTACAACAACATCTTGAGACAGGAAGAGCTCATTTGGTTCCAGAAATCTAGGGAGAATTGGGTCAAATTTGGTGATAAAAACACTGCTTTCTTTTATACCTAGACCATTATTCGACGTAATTAAACGTAATCGAATCTCTAATGTTCTTCTGGATTATGGTCTTTGGTGTTCTGATGAGAGTATCATGAAGGAAGAGGTCCTTAAATTCTATTAAAAAACTTTTTTGCGCCACTGAGCAGGTTCAACCCCATCTTTTGGAGAATGTTCAGTGTCCTCAACTTAGTATGATTGCTCAGTCTCACCTTCTTCAGCCTGTTACTAAAGAAGAGGTCTTTGATGCTTTGAAATATATGAAAACTCTCAAAGTCCCCGAGTGCTGATAGTTTTCAACCTTATTTCTTTGAGAGATTCTTGCATAAATTTAGAACAACTACAAACTTGAAACATTCAATTGGGTGCACCAAACCAATCAGCATTTAATATTTTCATGAAGTTTTGTGCTACACAATTAAAAATACAAAATTTTATAAAAATATTAAGTATTGATTGACATAGTGCACTCAACTTTGGATGCTCCAGGTTTAAGAAAAAATTTCTCTATTTCTTTAAGCAATATAGGCATGTTGTTGGGAGAGAAATTCTTGACTAAACTTAAAACACTCAATTTGAGTATACTATGTCAATCAGAACTTAATATTTTCATAGATCATTGTATTTTTAATTATGTAATACAAAAATTTATGAAAATGTTAAGTGTTAATTGGTATGATGCACTCAACTGAATGTTCTAAGTTTATGCAAGAATCTCTCGTTGTTGGCAATGATGTTTAACATGTGGACAAAGAAGCTTTTTCTACTAGATCTTTTGACCCCAAGATTGTAGCTTATTCCTAAAGTGGACTTCCCTTCAACTTTCAAGAAATTTCTTCCTATTTCCCTCTAGCTCATTACGAAGGTTCTTGATAATAGGTTGAGACCTTATCTCTATGAGTTAATTAGGCCCCTTCAGAGTAGTTTTATTTCTGGAAGAGGTATCTCTGATAATGTCATCATTGCTCAGTAAGTCATCCATCATATGCATAAGTCTAAACAACAAGTGGGGGATTTTATCTTTAATCTGGATTTAGAAAAGGCATATGACAGAGTTGACTGGAGGTACTTGAATTGCACTCTTCTTGATTTTTGGTTTTCTCCTCTCTATGTATCTCTCGTTATGCACTGTGTCAGTTCCTCAAATTTTACTATGCTTTGGAACTGTTCTGAAGTGGATTTAGAAGGTACTTGAGATAGGCACGTGTATGGTGGTTTCCTCCTTGCGCAGCTGAAGCCAAGCGTATGGAATCAGGGGGATGGGTACCTGTAATGAGACTACAACGCTCAAGTCAGGCAATGCACAAGTAGGTGTTATGCAAGGGAATAGCAGATTCTCTATTAGGTTGACTTAGCCTGGTATATATAGAGAGTGTGATATTGGAGTCCTCTTTGAGAGATTTTTGTATAAATTTAGAACAATTATAAACTTGAAACATTCACCAATGAATCAAGACTTAATATTTTTATTTAATTTTGTGTTACCGTATTAAAAATACAAAGTTTTAGCGAAAATATTAAAAAGATTGATTGATATAAAGACAACTAACTCTTTGACGCTTCCAGGTTTTACAATCCATATTGGACGAAGGTATGTTAGGATCGTGCCTTGTCAGAGGTCTCAGCTTATGATCGTTGAGGTCAGTCTCTGACCTTGTCGGGACTGTCCTACTATCGTTGAGGTCCGTCTCTGACCTGTCGGGACTGTCTCATGATTGTGAAGGTCCGTCTCTGACATGTTAGGGCTGTCTCCTTAGTGGTCAATCCTTATTGTAGGCAGTAATTGGAATCTGCACAGGTTTGGCTATCGTTAAGTCTGATGCCGTGGACCGAGGTCACAAGGCCTTGGCCAGGGTGATTATGGAGGAGTCTGGTGGTTCATGTGTCGGGTCGATCTTTTCGGATGGGACCCCGGACCACGGTCCAGAACAGTTGGCCCTAGCTTGGCGCTTGGGTAAGACCTAAGTGTCAAGGTATAGGATCATTAAGCTTGCCATGAACTTCACCCCAGCTTTGAAGCCAGGTTTCGCGATGTCTCGTGTTGAGGCCGAGGTCCATCATTGATCACGGGGTATCTCGGAGGCTGGGATGTGGTTGGAGACCGCAGTGGGTCCTTGTCCACATCACCATTCCTTGTTCCGAGGTTTTCCTCCTGTTGCCCCCAAATGTGGTTCGCGGGGTTTTTAGTCTTGCAGCAGCATCCTTCATTGGTCTTGGATCCCTTGGAAATGGTTTGCTCGAGAATTGAAGAGCCTTTAATGGGGAGCGTCAGCTTCGCGCAGTTTCCAACCGTCCGCTGCTCCTGTAGCCAATGGCAACGGGTGAGCATTAAACGCATTTTTTATGGCTTGACAGACTTTCCCTTTCTTAGGAACCAATCGGAACGTTCCATCCTTTCTATAAATAAGGGGTTTTTGCGTTCAATTTTGGCATTCCCTTCTTCCTCTTTGCATCTCTCTTTGGAAGTGACTTTTCTCAGAAATGGCTCCTTCTTTTCTTGTGCGTTTCAGGAGAGTTTGGCCTCTTGCGAGGGTTTTCTTCTTATTCTTCCCTAAATCTCTGAAACTTTATCACGACTTTATGAACTGTTCCTTGAGTAGATATCTCACTTTCTCAGCGTATTAGCGGCAGATGTTTCACTTTCTCAGCGTATACTGATTGCTTGTTTAATATTTATCGTCGCAGGGGAGGCTTGAGATATCTGTCGTGTTAGGCGGAAGTAATTACAGAAATAGAGCCCAACGTCGCTTTCCTTGCCAGCGGATCCTAGGAGCAGTTGGATATGCAGGAGGGACTATTGGGACTATTTTTGTAATTTGGAGTTGCTTGGGGTGACCAAGGTTCTGGTGGAACGATCTTCCCACGAAAAACCGTGCCCCGTCCAACAAAGGAGAGTGCTCCCCGGTCTCTACCATCCCGGCGGAGGAGGCAACGAAGAATGTGGAAGGGCCCTGGGGTTTGGCAACAGTGTGCTGTTCCGGGTTGCGAAGCCTATCCACTTTTTCAAGATGCCGCTTCGGGGGGAGGAGACCGGTGCTAGTTCTTGGAGGAAATGTGGATGCGACATGACCTGGGATACCAATTGTGTTAGTTTCCTCCTCCGGGGTCTTTCATGCCTTTATACTTTCTTTTCTCTCTTTTTGATGTAAGATGGTGTATGAAATGAGAGATTTAATAAAATTCTTTTTTTGCTTTGAATCTCATGTCTTCTATCTTTCTTTCTTCTGTAAATTATGGTATTTATTTTATACCGGGGTGAGTCCAATGCTCACCTTGACGATGCGATATGTTAAGTTGCCCCTAGCTTGGTACTTAGTTGAGACTGACGAAGTGCCAAGTTTAAAACCCTGGACTCGGGGTCTCTGTACCTCGGTGGAACTTTAACCGGGGTAGGTAATCTTCCGGGGTCTAAACAAGTTTTATGAGCTCTTGGATCCTGCGGTTGCGTGTCTCTTGGTCTGCTGGATAACTATCCTTTGGACTGCCATGACGGCTATGTGGGCCACGTGGCATGCTCGGGTTGAAAGGACATGCATAGTATTTCACACGCCATAATGAATATCTTTTCGAATCTGAGGTGCTCGGACGGAATTGTCCCCTAACCGTAATCCCTATAAGTAGAGGGTGTTAGCCTTTTTGTTTCGTTTCGTTGATTTTCATCAAGACTGTTGGCCTGAGGTGATTTCTGATGAGTGTTGCGACGGTGCGAAGTGTTTCTGGAGTTTTTGGACTTCACAGAGCTTGATTTCTGCCTTCCATTTCCTCCTTTTTTTCAAGGTATTTCCATTTTCTCGACTCTGATTCTGTTTATTTTCATTTCGTGAACGGTTACGCACCCTTTCTTTGCTGCGAACGAGCGTAGGAAAAACCGTTTGGCTCCCTATCTTCTGATGGTGTTACCTTTCGGAGCACCTCCTCCGTCGTACTGTGTGCGACGGAGGTGTCCTTCCGAGGTTTTAACCTTGGTGGGAGCGGAGGCCAGTGCATGGGTGCATTCAGTCTTCTTCTGTTCGCCCATTGCCATGTTTAGATCTTTGAACTTGACTGGTTCTGACCCTACGCCTCTATGTGTCTTCCAGGGATTCAAATGGCTAGAAGGAGAGCGCTCGTTCTTGAAGCGCCTGCCCCGGTTCCAGAAGTTCGGGAACTGGAGAATCAAGAGGCCGAGGAGGAGGCGGTTCGTATTTTCCGAGATCCGGGATTGCCCTATACTTGGGTCGCGGACAATGCTTTCGATAGGATCTCCCACTATGAGTCCGGGGCCGAGTTGGACAAATTAATAGAATACTTGAAACTTACTAAGGGAGGATCCCAGGATGATGAGTTCCTGATCTTGTCCCCGGGGAGAGAACAGGTGTGTTCGACCCGTCAAGCGGGGGAACACTTCATGTTTCTTTACAAAGACTTTTTCACTAGGTTTGGGCTTCGTCTCCCCTTCAACAATTTCTACATTACCGTCCTCCGGACTCTTCATGCTACCCCCAGCCAAATCCACCCCAATGATTGGGCAAATATTCTGCCTTTCGAGAGAATATGCCAGTTATTAGGGTTGCGATGCTCTGATGAGGCGTTCTTCTATTTCCATACAAGGTATTTCGTTCATGGTGTCTGCACTCGTCAACAATCTTGGCTGTCGGTGCGATCTCGACAAGGGAGAACGGTCTTCTTTCCATACTTGGAAAGTTATAAGGACTTCAAGGAGAAGTTCTTTAAGTTAATGGCGACCGGCAACACTCGTCCTTTCTGGTTGGGGAGTGGCGGGGAGACGACATTCAACCTATACTGGAATCCGGCGGCATGGATCATCCCCCCCAGTCATTCGAAAGGGAGATCAGCCACCTAGATGACGAGGAGATTGAGTGTGTCAATTTCTTCGAAATGTAGGTTGGCGAGGTCGGTAAAATCTGGCCTAAAGATATACTGAATGCCATGGATGATGTGGAACTTTGGGCGTGCTAGGTAGTATAGGCCGTTATTTATGTTTATTTTCTTTTCTTTTGCCGTTTATATGGATCTAATTGCTTGTGTTTGCTTTCCAGAGAGCTTGGAAGAGATGTCTCAGGAAGGAAACACGCTGGCCATTCTTGAAGCTCTTAGGGCCAGAAGTGAATCGGGGCCTTCAGACCTCACCGCCGACGTCGAGCCAGTCTCATTACCCTGTCAGATCGAGGTGCCGATTGTGGAGAGGGAACCGATCTAAGTGGGCTGGCAAGGGACAATCTGACAACCGAGGTAAGATGATCGCGGTAGAGGAAGACACCGGTCCAAGTAGCGAGGGCCAATCAATCTATACCGCGAGAATTCGGATCCCCGTGAGTTCATCGACTTCCAGCTTTTAGATGAAAAGGTCAAGGCTAAACTAGCCACGCGTAGCATTAAGGATACCTTCTCTTATTTCGAGACTCTTGGGCTCCGTTTTGCCTTGGAGGCTCGGTACTTGGAGCATATGGTTGAGGACCATGAGCAAAAATTAGCGGAGAATGTTGCTGCCGTGAAGTGGGGCGAGAATCAGGCTCTTGGAGAAAAGGAATAGGCTGTAAAGGCCAAAAATGATGCTGAAGCTCAGGCCTGAGAGTTTGAGAGTGAAGTGGCCGTCTTGAAGGATGCGATGAAAGAAAAGGAGGCCAACCTGACTGAGGTCAGAAGGTGTATGGCCGAACTGAAAGCTGAGAATGAAAGTCTTCGTGCCGGGAACAAACGTCTTGACAGCCAAGTTACTTCCTTGCAGTGCGATGTCAGGAAGCTTATTACTGTCTGCACCGATATCAAGGAGGAGTAGTTTCGGAATGTCATTAACCAAGTTCAACTCTTCAATCCCGGGGTTAATCTAGTTCTGGATCCTCTGGACTCCGGGAAGGTAGTCCGAGATGGCCAACTTGCCCTTCCTCGTCTTGCTGCTGAATGTCCGAGTGTTGAAGGTTCTTCCGTCGAGGCCCGCAGTTCAAATCCCCTCGCGGAGTAATTCTGATGTTTTTTCTTACTCCCTACGTGGGGTTTTATTTTTGTATGGACAAAAATGCTGCTCTATTTTTCGGGGTTTTTTAATCAGGTTAATTTCTGTTGTATTCTTTTTGCCTATTTCGGGGTCCAACGCCTCTTTTTTGACTTTGCAAATTTGATGAGGAGAAACTGCGGTCCGAGTCCAACACCCATTACCGATGAGCGCTTTAGGTTTCCCTTTTAGGACTTCGCGTGGTAATAAGTTTAGAAACCTTAGCTTGGGATCCGATGTCCAAAGTGGATTGGCATTTAGGATCCGTGCCTAAGGTAAGAAACCTTGTCCGAGGTCCATTACCAATTACTTTAGTATTTAGGATGCCGCGTGACTTTGGTTTAGGGACTTTGCCCGGGGTTCATTACCAGTTACTTTAGTATTTAGGATGCCTCGTGACTTTGGTTTGAGGGACTGGTCCTTGCCGGGGTCTTTCGTGCTTATGGTTTGGTGCAAGAATTTTTCCAAGTCAAGATTTTTTTACTGCACCACCTATCTAGCCCAAGACAATTTCTCGGGTGGTACCATAGGTCTTTCGTGCTTATGGTTTGGTGCAAGAATTTTCCCAAGTTAGAATTTTTCTACTGCACGACCTATTTAGCATAAGACAACTTCATGGTTGGTCTCGTGGCTCTTGGGACGTCGTGGTAGGTCTATGAAAACTTTGTAATAAGAATGCACTAACTTCGTGATCATTAAATATCTTGAAGGACTGACGTCCATGTGACAATTGGGGCAGATAAAAATATAAAGTAGTAGACTAGGAGACTAGGCTTTAAAAGGCACTTAACTGTAATACTTTCTAAGTTTATCTGCGTTCCAAAAGTTTTTCACTGGTTTGTCCATCAATGTCTCTAGAGTGTAAGCTCCTTTGCCGGTGCTGATCACGATACGGTAGGGGCCTTTCCAGTTAGGGGCTAACTTCCCTTGGGAGGCATTCCTTCTGCCAATGTTGGCCCTGCGGAGTACTAGATCGCCTGGCTGGAACCTTCTAGGAACGACCTTCAGGTTATACCGGGCTACCATTCTTTGCTTGATCGCAGCATCACGTATGTGCGCGATGCATCTTCTTTCCTCCAACAAATCCAAGTCTTCCCTGATTAATCCGGGGTTGTTATCGGGTGAAAAGTTTTGGAGATGCCAGCTCGGTTCCTCTATTTCCACCGGGATCATTGCTTCACACCCATAGGTTAGCTTGAATGGAGTTTCACCCGTTGTGGAGTGAGGAGTGGTTCGGTAGTGTGGTGTCCCGGGGTTGATGAGGGCGGGGAGTGGACGCCGGTGCGAATTGAAGCATGTACAATGGGCGGCTCCTGGCATGCTTCTAGGCGAAGGGTCCCATGAATGAACTGAATACGCACCGGAATGAGAGGGATTCAGAGACTGTGCAGGTATGGGACTGCATAGTTAAGGATGACTTAAAGGAATTGATTAGGCGTAACCATATCAACAAGTTGCAACTTCTTTTTGGGAGCCTAGAATATAAGAACTCCATTGTTAAGCGTGCTTGACCTGGAGCAATTGTGGGATGGGTGACCTCCTAGGAAGTTTTCTAGGATGCGTGTAAGTGAGGACAAAACACGCTGAAAAGACCCGTGTTGGTTTGTGGAGACACTCGTCAATCCTGCAAGCAGTCCCGGGATGTTACAAATGGTATCAGAGACGGGACCTCTCCCAATACGGTGTGGTTCGGGGACGAACCAGGCGGAAAGCTAGTGGGCATGTGGTGTCCGGGGTTGATGAGGGCGGGAGTGGACGCCGGTGCGGGTGAAGCATGTACAATGGCGGCTCCTGGCATGCTTCTAGGCGAAGGGTCCCATGAATGAACTGAATACGCACCGGAATGAGAGGGATTCAGAGACTGTGCAGGTATGGGACTGCATAGTTAATGATGGCTTAAAGGAATTGATTAGGCGTAACCATATGAACAAGTTGCAACTTCTTTTCGGGAGCCTAGAACATAAGAACTCCATTGTTAAGCGTGCTTGACCTAGAGCAATTGTGGGATGGGTGACCTCCTGGAAAGTTTTCTAGGATGCGTGTGAGTGAGGACAAAACACGCTAAAAAGACCCGTGTTGGTTTGTGGAAACACTCGTCAATCTTGCAGGCAGTCCCGAGATGTTACAAGTAGGCCCAAAGGACATGGTCTAACTGCTCGGCTCAATTTCCTTTGGCTTCGTCCAGTCTTCTCTTTAATCCTCTGACGATAACACGGTTGGTTGCATCGGCCTGCTCGTTTGTTCGGGGGTTCTCTACAGCACTACAATGATGCTTTATCTTCAGCCCGTTAAGTAGTTCTTTGAACCCCTTATCTTTGAATTGTGTTCCGTTATGTCACGATGGATTCCGGGACCCCGAATCTGGTAATAATGTGGCGCCAGGTGAACTTTTGAATCCTAGCTGAGGTGATGGTGACCAAGGGCTTTGCTTCTATCCACTTGGTAAAGTAGTCCACGACTACAACCAAAAACTTCAATTGCCCGGACGCTTGAGGGAAAAGACCCAAGATATCCATGCCCCATTGGTAGAAAGGCTAGGGTATGGATGTAGTGGACAGTTCCTTTGGCAGGGCGTGGTAGTGGTCGGAATGCTGTTGACATTTATCGCATACTTGGATGTGTGCAAGGGAGTCTGCTTCCATCGTGGACCAATAGTAGCCTGCCCTAAGTGCCTTTAACGCTAGAGCCTTACCTCCTAGGTGGTGCCCATAACTTCCTTCGTGGACTTCGGCCAGGACGTATTTGGCTTCTTTCGGCGTGAGGCATTTGAGGAGGGTAATCCATGCCGGTATAACTGCCCATCGAAGATGGTGTATCTGACCGCGGCTTTCTTCAACTTAGCAGCTTCCTTGGATTCCTCGAGGAGGCTACCAGACTGTAAGTATTCCAATAGCGGTGTGATCTAGGTACGCTCTTACCTGTCGACCTGGAAGACGGCTACGTCGGACACTGCGGGGTGCGAGAGGGTTTCCTGAATCACCGAAACAATTGTTACTCGGACTCTTAGTGCTTGCCTGCTTGGACAAGTGATTGGCCCTGGAGTTTTGCTCCCGGGGTATATGCTCCACTTTAACTAGCTAGAAGCTTGGGAGGAGTTCTTACACTTTTACCAGGTATTTATGCAGGAGGGGCTCCTTAGCCTGATATTCGCCCCGGATCTAAGAGGTCACAAGCTGGGAGTCACTACAAAGTCGAATCTTTGCGGCCCCCAAGTCTCTAGCCATTGCTAGTCCGGCGATGCATGCTTCATATTCTGCCTGGTTGTTCGAGGTGAGAAATTCGAACCTTAACAAATTCTCGACAGTCACCCCTTCGGAGTTTTCCAAGATTACCCTGGCGCCGCTTCCTTTTGGGTTTGAGGATCCATCCACAAATACAGTCTAGGATATCTCCTCGGCATTACCGGAGTCTGAAGTGAGTTTGACCAGGAAATCTGAGAGTGCCTGTGCCTTGATTGCCACTCTGGGTTCGTAGGCTATCCCGAACTCGGAAAGCTCAATGGACCAGGCAATCATCCTTCCAGCCAAGTCTGGTTTATGCAGTATCTGCCGGATGGGTTGATCCGTCCTTACTACCACGGGATGGCACTGGAAGTACTGTCTTAGTCTCCTGGCCGTGACGATGAGTGCAAAGGTGACCTTCTCTATCTTTTGGTATCTGAGTTCAGGGCCTTGCAGTACTTTGCTCACGAAATAAATCGGTTTCTGCCCTTCTGGTGTTTCTCTAATGAGCACCGAACTCACAGCCTCCTCGTGGATGGAGAGGTATACGTAGAGTGCTTCACTTGACTCTGGCCTTGTGAGAATAGTAGGGACGCCAGAATGTTCTTCAGATATGCAAAAGCGTCTTCACATTCCTGTGTCCACCCAAATCTAGTCCCCTTTTTCAATAGCTTAAAGAGAGGGAGGGATTTGTGAACGCCTTTGGCCAAAAATCTGGTGAGAGCCGTGATCCGTCCATTTAACTGTTGTACATCTTTCACGCTCCGGAGACTATGCATCACTACTAAAAATCACTTAAATAGCGACGAAATTTAGCAATAGAAAAAATTCTGTCGCTATTAGTGACGAAATTTGTCACGGATTTTATGAATTAAACTTAGCGACGAAATTTAGAGACGGAATTAATTCCATCGCTAAATATCCGCGACAAATTCCATGGCTAACCTACTTTATTTATTTGTTATTTAATGAAATATATAGCAACGGAAAGTTTTTCCGTCGCTAATTTCTATATATATAAAGAAATGAAATATATAGCGACGGAAAGTTGTTCCGTCGCTAAGTTCTTTATATATAAAAAAAATGAAAATTTTGTTACAAAAGTTTGCAAGGCAGGAATCGAACCTGCAACTTGTGATTTAACAAATTCTTCATTTACCACGAAACCATGCTGATAATCTGCTAGATTATCTATTTTTCCAAAGCCTTTTGAGGGGATTTCACCGCTTAAGCCAAATTTTTGACGTTGTTTTGACCTTAAAACAGTTTTGTTTTGTCTTTTTAATTGATTTATGTTAGTTTGTTAGATTTAGTTCATTTTGATTAGAATTATTGGTGCTTTAGCTCATTTATTGTTGTTTTGATTGCAGGCACCAAGAGAAGTATGATGAAGCTCAATGTGGCGAAGAAAAGCACTCAAGAAGAGAGAACTTAAAGCCTCCTAGGAAGATCAAGAGCAAGTCTGCTGAGCTCCCAGCGCCCAGGCGCTACAGAAGGAGCGCCTAAGCGCCCTTAAGCTTCAAAGGAGACACGCTGGATGTTGAGCGCCTAGGCGCTCAAAACGAAGCGCCTAGGCGCTCACGCTCATGACAGCAAATGCGTTCTGGACACATAGCGCCTAGGCGCTACAGACGAAACGCCTAGGCGCCCTTATCAGACTATAAGTGTGTTTTTCTGACCTAATTTGAGGGTGCTGCGTGGAGAGAAGAGGGGGGAGCCGTTTTGGAGCAGAGAAACACCCTATCTTGGGAGCTCTACGGTGGATTTGAAGAGAGGAAGAGTGGGAGCTCAGATTTTCTTCAATCTTCCATGGAGTTTTGCATCTTCTTCCCTATTGTTCTAGTTTTTGCATTTATTTCCATGTCTAGCTAAACTCTCCCTTGTTGGGATTAGGTGGATTTTGATGGATCTTGATTGTTATTGATGTTGGATTTAATTAATATAAGTTGCTATCTCCATTTTGAGTTTATGATCTCTTCACTTAATGCTTTCTAAGGATTGATCCTCTTTGGAATGATTTTAAGGTTGTATGTTGAATGGAAATTTGATATATGATTTGTGTTATGAGATTATGAACCTTGCTTATCTCTAGGCTAGGAATAGTCATTGATTTGCTTGTTACCTCTTTGAATTCTAAATCGTAATGTTTGTTTTCTCTTAGATTCACCTAAGGAATTAGGGTTTTTAATTGGGAACAAAGGGTCAATCGCCTAAGGAATTAGGGTTTGATTAAATTAGAGAATTCGGTAACAAAATAAGATTAGTAGCTTGTATTAATTCCAATTGATATGCAACAAGTGAAATCAAATGAAGCTTGATCCCAACTCTTTCATTAATTGATTGTTTTTCATTTTGCACACCAAGTGTTTGATAAATCTCCAACTAGAAAAACCCAAAAATTTTGTCATTGCTTTTGTTTCTTTTGATTTTGTTATTGTTATTGGAACCCATTTTAATTCTAATCTTGGTTTAAATAGTAGCTAACTTCGTGAATTGGTGCTTGGCCATCGATCCCTGAGAACGATATCCGGTTTCTCACCGTTTTTATTACTTGACGATCCGGTACACTTGCCGTGGTCCCATCAAGTTTTTGGCGCCGGATTCTTGGGGATCGATTTTACCAATATCGGTAATATCGAAGGCGACCACTAGTTTAAACATTTTTTCTTCTCTCTTTCTTTTTATTTATTCATTGTAGTTTTTAATTTCTTTAGTTACTTATTTCATTGAGTTATTTTTGCTCGATATTGTGTGTTAAGTGTATGCGAGGTACCATTCATCCGGACAACCTTCTTTTTGACTACGAAATTGAAAAGACCGCAAAAGCTTTGAGAAAGCAAAGCGAGAGAACGGAGAAGGAATTTGGGTGGCATTCAACCAGTTGTTGAAGACATGGCAGACAATGGAGAGAATGTAGATCCTCCACCACCACAACCACCTATTAGGACTCTCATGGATTACTCTATTCCTAACATGGATGGGTGTGGAGCAAGCATAACGAGACCGCCAGTTCAGGCAAATAATTTTGAATTGAAGCCAGCCCTTCTTCATTTGGTTCAGCACAATCAATTTGGAGGCCTTGACAATGAAGACCCACATACACATATAGCGGGTTTCTTGCAAATTTGTGATACGGTGAAACTCAATGGGGTGAGTGAAGATGCTATTCGTCGAGATTGTTTCCTTTCTCTGTGAGGGACGAGCTAAGAGCTGGTTGGACTCATTGGCAAGAGGAAGCATAACTACTTGGGCAATTTTAGTTCAGAAATTTTTGACAAGGTATTTCCCTCAGTCAAGGCTGCAAAGTTGCGAAGTGAAATCACATCATTCAGGCAGTTTGATGGGGAGTCTCTTAGTGAAGCGTGGGAGAGATACAATGAAATATTGAGGAAATGCCCACACCACTATTTTGATTTCTGGATCCAAGTGCAAAGCTTCTATAATGGCATGTTGCCTCAAACTAGAGCCATGGTTGATCTTTGCAACAGGTGGGGCATTGAATTATAAGACCCCAGAAGAAGCTTGGGAGTTATTTGAAATAATGGCCAATAATGACTACCGGAGGTGGAGAAAGAGGTGTAATGAAGAAAGGGTACTTAGAGATCGATTCTATGAATGCTTGTTGGCTCAAAACAAAATTTTGACTCAGCGACTTGAGAATCTCACAAAGAAGGTCAATACTCTTAGTGTGAATGCGGTGCGCAATGCTTCTTTGGCTGTGATTTACGTGGAGGTGAACACGGGAGTGTGGATTGTCCAGGAAACATGTTTGGACCTCCGGCTCAAGAACAAGTGAACTTCATGAGCAACCCTCAAGGCGGCGAGAATAATCCTTACTCCAACACTTACTGATCCGGGGTGGAGGAATCACCCAAATTTTTCATGGAGTAATCAAGAGAATCAAGCTCAACCAAGACGGCATTTGGGATATCAAGGACACCCTCAACGGTCATCATATCAAGGTCCTTCATCTTTGACCTCAATCTAATGAGAAGAAGGCTTCTTGGGAGTTAGCCTTAGAGAAGTTGGCTACACAAACCTCGGCTTTTGTCAAAACAACTACGATTTTATGGAGGAAACAAGAGCGGGGTTTAGAAATCGGGATGCTGATCAATCCGCAACTGGAAACTCGGGTGGGCCACTTGCAAAGCAGATTTCGGAAAGGCCTCCGGGTTCATTACCAAGTGACACTTGTCCCGAATCCTAGAGGAAATGAGCATGTTTTAGCTATAACAACTAGGAGTGGGAAGGTACTTGAGCCTCAACCAAGGGAGGAGAAAACCAATGAAGAAGTGCCACACGAGCAAGTTGAAGTAACTCACGGTGGTTTGTCTAATGACTCTAATGAAAAGGAGTCACAAAAGGAACAAGCGGTGAAGATGCCACCGCCAACTATCAAGCGCCATTTCCCCAAAGACTCAAAAAGGAACAAGATAAAAAACGGTTTGGAAAGTTTCTAGAAGTGTTTAAGAAGCTGCGCAGATTAACATTCCTTTTCTTTGAGGCACTTGAGCGAGATGCCATCTTATGCCCGATTTATGAAGGAGTTCTTTGTCAAAGAAAAGGAAGCTGAAGGAAGATGAGATTGTGGCACTTACCGAAGAGTGCGTGCTATAATTCGGAGGAAACTACCACCTAAATTGAAAGATCCGGTAGTTTCTCCATTCCTTGCACCATTGGTGTTTGAACATTGAGAAGACTCTTTGTGATCTTGGGGCGAGTGTTAATCTCATGCCGCTATCTATCATGCACAAACTTGGGATTGGAGAGGTTAAGCCTACTATGATCTCCCTTCAATTAGCAGATTGATCTGTCAGGCATCCATATGGTATTGTGGAAGACGTGCTAGTGAAGGTTGACAAATTCTTCTTTCCAGTAGATTTTGTGGTCTTAGACATGGAAGAGGATACTGATATCCCTCTAATTCTAGGAAGACCATTCCTAGCAACTTCAGGAGCATTGATTGATGTGCCAAGAGGTGAATTGATTTTGAGGGTAGATGGAGACCAGGTGACCATCAATGTCTTTGATAAATCTGCACTAACATCAGATCTCTATGCCCCCGTCAATTGCATCCAAGGTAAAGCTCAAAAGGAGTTAGCTGGGTTGAAATCTGCTGAAAAATTGAGACCTCCATGGCCTGACGAAATCTCACATGCTAAGGTTTATTCAGAACTCCCAGGTTCAAGTCAAGTTCCAAATGCCTTTGGAGGGGATTGCAAGGTCAGTGACCAAGTATGGAGGCAAAGATCTGACAGAAGAAAAGTGTCATCCTACTTCTCTGTTTCAAGCCACCTTGATGAGTGAGAAGCAACGTCGAGCTAATGACGTTAAACAAGCGCTTCATGGGAGGCAACCCATGCTCGGCTCTTCTATCTCTACTTTTTCATTTTAGCCATTTTTGTTTGATTTTTATTTGTTTAATATGTTTGTGTGCATTTTGCTTAATTGCTATGTTTAGTTTTAACTTTTTGTTAATTTGAGTCTATTGCCTTTGTGAGTCAAGCCAATGTTGAAGCTGTTTGGAGTTTACTTTTGTGGGTTCCCATGTTTGATAGTATCATTGTTATGTGAACCAACCATACATGCTTGCTGTTAGGGAAACTTGAAAGCTTTATGGGCTTATTTCTGAGATTGTGGTACTTGAATGAGGATTATGACTTCCATGCATAAATCTTATAGCTTGTTGTTAATGTACTTGGTGATTTTTGTGATTGGATTTCATAATTCATCCTTGGGAATTGTTTTGAGCCTTCAACATTTTTGCTTTGATGAGAGGTCCTTTGGTGAGTCTCTATTCTCCTAGCTTTGCTTGAATCTCATTTGCATGCCGTGATTTGCCTGATGCATCGACATGATAAAGCGATTTTGTTGTTGAGCAGGATAGCCATATAGCCAACCAAATGATGTTTGTTTCCTTTGTGTTGCCCTTTGTGCCTAATAAACTGAATTCTTTGTTTGCCCATCTGACATGCCATAGCCAAAATAATGAATGTCTTATCCACACGAAAAGGGTAATTGAGCATTGAATTTCTTGAAGGTGTGGGTTAGCAATGTACTAAGTTTGGGGTGGCCATTGTTAAAAAAAAAAAAAGAGTTGGCTTGTTGAATAGGAACCCCTTTGAGACCGATGGAGTTCTTGGGAAATACTTGACTCAATGATCAAGTACCCCTTTGAGACCATGTAGGTTACTGGGGAAATATAAAAGAAAAGGAGAATGTGAAAGATATGAGATTTGTGAATTGAAGTTTTGTTAGAAGTGCCAATGCTCACTTGCTCTCTAAGGTAGCAGTTTATATGTCCATTTTATCTACCTTGTACCTTGGCACCAATGCAACCCTGAATAAAGTCCTTTTGATTGTTGCATTTGTGAGTGGCGTGCATGCTTGTTTGAGATGAAAAGCAAATCCAAGGAGGGTGAGCTCAATAAGTGATGGTGAGAGAAACACAAGCCCAAATACAAGAGTTTTAGTGGCCCAATTATTAGGTGTATCTTGATGCCGTGTTCATTAACTTTCAAGCTGTGATTGATCAGTGCATGGTTGTGATGTCCCTTATTTTTGACCCTTTGGGTTTCAGCTACACAGTTGAGAGTTCAACTTTCAAGAATGTATATATGAATTGATTTGCTGTGACTTTGATGCATTTGAGTTGTGGGACACTCTTGGTTTATTTTACTCAGTTCAGCATTGGTATTTGAGTCGTAGAGTTGTCTTTTCATTTAGCTTATTTCTTATTTTGTTTTGCTTGAGGACAAGCAAAGTTTTAAGTTTGGGGTGGTGATAATCTGCTAGATTATCTATTTTTCCAAAGCCTTTTGAGGGGATTTCACCGCTTAAGCCAAATTTTTGACGTTGTTTTGACCTTAAAACAGTTTTGTTTTGTCTTTTTAATTGATTTATGTTAGTTTGTTAGATTTAGTTCATTTTGATTAGAATTATTGGTGCTTTAGCTCATTTATTGTTGTTTTGATTGCAGGCACCAAGAGAAGTATGATGAAGCTCAATGTGGCGAAGAAAAGCACTCAAGAAGAGAGAACTTAAAGCCTCCTAGGAAGATCAAGAGCAAGTCTGCTGAGCTCCCAGCGCCCAGGCGCTACAGAAGGAGCGCCTAAGCGCCCTTAAGCTTCAAAGGAGACACGCTGGATGTTGAGCGCCTAGGCGCTCAAAACGAAGCGCCTAGGCGCTCACGCTCATGACAGCAAATGCGTTCTGGACACATAGCGCCTAGGCGCTACAGACGAAACGCCTAGGCGCCCTTATCAGACTATAAGTGTGTTTTTCTGACCTAATTTGAGGGGCTTTGCGTGGAGAGAAAGGGGAGCCGTTTTGGAGCAGAGAAACACCCTATCTTGGGAGCTCTACGGTGGATTTGAAGAGAGGAAGAGTGGGAGCTCGAGATTTTCTTCAATCTTCCATGGAGTTTTGCATCTTCTTCCTTTATTGTTCTAGTTTTTGCATTTATTTCCATGTCTAGCTAAACTCTCCCTTGTTGGGATTAGGTGGATTTTGATGGATCTTGATTGTTATTGATGTTGGATTTAATTAATATAAGTTGCTATCTCCATTTTGAGTTTATGATCTCTTCACTTAATGCTTTCTAAGGATTGATCCTCTTTGGAATGATTTTAAGGTTGTATGTTGAATGGAAATTTGATATATGATTTGTGTTATGAGATTATGAACCTTGCTTATCTCTAGGCTAGGAATAGTCATTGATTTGCTTGTTACCTCTTTGAATTCTAAATCGTAATGTTTGTTTTCTCTTAGATTCACCTAAGGAATTAGGGTTTTTAATTGGGAACAAAGGGTCAATCGCCTAAGGAATTAGGGTTTGATTAAATTAGAGAATTCGGTAACAAAATAAGATTAGTAGCTTGTATTAATTCCAATTGATATGCAACAAGTGAAATCAAATGAAGCTTGATCCCAACTCTTTCATGCTTAGTTGTCATGTTTATATTTGCATGTTTTTCAATTTATAATTAAACGAATACTTTGATTTCTTTCCCTCTCATGTTTTCCATTCCCTCTCATTCTTGGTCTGCCCTAAATTAAACACTCTGCTTCTATTTTCTGTTCCTGCAACATTTCCCATTCCCTCTCGTTCTACGGTAACACTTTGCCTCCTTTAAGCCACAGCGGAACCTCCATTGCTGGACCTTGGCACTACCATTCCTCCCTACTGCGAGATCATACCTCCCCACGGATTCAAGATTTGTGCTTCATTTGTTTCACTTTCTTCTTGAGCAGATCTGCCATTTTGCAGGTGAGGTTCCATTTTATTGCTTTTGCTTGTAGTCTTTCCTACTTTGCTTTTGTGGTCTGTATGCGAATGGGCAAGCAATAGTAAGAAGCCAATTATTTTCCCTTTCGTGCTGCATTATATGCCTTTATTGACTGAACTAATTGAAGACAAATTCAAAGCACTTCATTGTTGACCCAAATTCACTGTAAAGAAGTGATAGCCACATTATCCCCGTGGCACACGTGGTGGTCCTAATCAATTTTCTCTTCTTTTTTTTCAGCAAGTGCTTCAACAAAAATAATATGATATAAAATTATAAATACACCATGTAGATTTATCAAAAAAAGAAAAAAAAACTCACACACACGCACATCATGTAGACTTTTAACCCCAAGTACGAATTGCCAAGGTTTTGATCCAATAATATAGTGGTGGACCATTAGAGACTATATAACAGTATACTATGAGTGGAAGAGTAATATAAAGGGTATATTGTTAATAACATGGCTAATTGATCCTTTTACCCAAGATCTTAACAGTAATGGGGTTACTAGTGTAGGGTATATTGTTAATAATGTGCTTAATTGATCATTTACTCCAAGATCTTGACAGTAATGGGGTTACTAGTAACACTACTAACCTTGGAGAATAAGACAAAATCCGTGAGAAGATTTTCATTCTTCACAAAATTCTGGACCTGTTGCAATACATTAAAATACACCTGAAACCACAATCATGTGTAATCTTTAATCTTTTGTGTGGCCAACTAGGCATTATCGTGCAAAGATCATGGGGAACAAATTCTGGTCCTATAATATTGAAATGACACTTCTTTTTTAAATTAGGATTTGTCATAAAGATTATCTTTTCATTGTATCCATTAACCTTTTTTCTATTACTACTTTATTATTCTTTCAATCATACAAGGGATCTATATAAAATAATAACTCAACTACCTAGACATAGAATTCTATCAATCTTCGTAAACATTATTATAAAGTGATGAAGAAAGAGAACTTGATAGATTCTTTTAGTTTTACGTTGTCAGTGTATTGATATTGTCCTTCTTAAAGTTCTAACTAATATAATGCTAACTACTAATATAGTGCTAACTTGCAATAATTTCAAGTGAATAAAATAAAATAAGAAGTTGTTAAAGTACACTATATTGTGATGTTTTAGCTAGTGCATATATTTACAATAATAAAAAAAATGCACATACATGTACTCAAAAAAAAAATGCTACATACGTTTAAAAAAATTGGAAATTCCTATTAGACAAAAAATATATCCTTTGAAGATTTTTTTTCTCTCTACAAACTCTCTACTCTTAGTTTTGTGTTAGTAGGTCCAACATTGTATTTCTCTTATTTATGTATTTAAAGAAAGAGACCTTGATAGATTCTTTTAGTTTTACGTTGTCAGTGTATTGATATTGTCCTTCTTAAAGTTCTAACTAATATAATGCTAACTACTAATATAGTGCTAACTTGCAATAATTTCAAGTGAATAAAATAAAATAAGAAGTTGTAAAAGTATACTATATTGTGATGTTTTAGCTAGTGCATATATTTACAGTAATAAAAAAAATGCACATACATGTACCCAAAAAAAATGCTACAAATGTTTAAAAAAATTGGAAATTCCTATTAGACATAAAATATATCCTTTTAAGATTTTTTTCTCTCTACAAACTCTCTACTCTTAGTTTTGTTTTAGTAGGTCCAACATTGTATTTCTCTTATTTATGTATTTAAAGAAAGAGACCTTGATAGATTCTTTTAGTTTTATGTTGTCAGTTTATTGATATTGTCCTTCTTAAAGTTCTAACTAATATAATGCTAACTACTAATATAGTGCTAATTTGCAATAATTTCAAGTGAATAAAATAAAATAAGAAGTTGTAAAAGTATACTACATTGTGATGTTTTAGCTAGTGCATATATTTACAGTAATAAAAAAAATGCACATACATGTACCCAAAAAAAATGCTACATACGTTTAAAAAAATTGGAAATTCCTATTAGACATAAAATATATCCTTTTAAGGTTTTTTTTTCTCTCTACAAACTCTCTACTCTTAGTTTTGTTTTAGTAGGTCCAACATTGTATTTCTCTTATTTATGTATTTAAGTTTGTATTATTATGTTTGTTTGTGAATTTTTTTAAGTTTGTACTTTTGGGCCTACTTGAAATTTTAACATTGGACTTACATATATTCAATTTTTTGAATTTTAGTCTTTATTTTCAGCAGCTTGTGATAAACCAAGTGCAGTTGCTAGACTTGAAGAGGACATTCATCTTTACTCTGCTCGGTTTTGTGTTAGTGGGTCCAACATTGCATTTTTGGTAATTCCCTAGAATCTATGTTGGTATGCCTGAATGTTAACTCTCTGTTTATAGTTTATATTAATGTTTTAACTAATGTAAAGAAATACTGATGCCATTAATAATAAATGCAATCATGTTGTAAGTTATGGTCCTGTGTGCAGTCCTGTAAGTTACCTTTCTTATCTTGGCATGAGCTTCCTAGATTGTACTTCTAATTTGGTTACTTGATGTTGTTTGATAGGGTTTTCAATACTTCTGAAATGGAAATTCCTGAAAATCGCAAGTGGATGGATAAAAGGATAGGTCCTGATAAGGATATTACAGATGAATTTATAGAAGGGGTTTTTGAGTTTGTTGAATTTTCCTGTACCCAAGATCAATATAGGCTAGAAGGGAAGTTGAGGTGTCCTTGTAAAAAATGTAAATGTAGGAAATACCAAGAAGTTGACGAAGTTAAGGTGCATCTATGTAGTAAGGGGTTTATGAGTAACTACTACTATTGGACTAACCATGGAGAATCAATGCCTCCTATTCCTGCTATAGTTTTTGACAATTCATACTATGGAGGTAGTGGGTTGAGGGAAGACTTCAATAGGTATGAGCAGATGGTAATGGATGCCGCTAGACCTTCAATTGGTACTAACATTGAGCAACAAGGATTTGGTTATGTTGAACAAATGAGTGAAGATCCTAACCCGGAAGCCAAAAATTTTTTTGATATGTTAGCAGCTGCAAAAGCTCCCTTGTATGATGGTTGTGAAAATTACTCTGAATTGTCAGCTGCAGTAGAAGCTCTAAGTATCAAGTCTGACTTCAATAACTCTGGGAATTGCTTTAATCGATGGGTGGATTTCATGGGAAATGCATTGCCGAAAGATAATCGAATGCCCAAAAACTTGTATCGTGCAAAGAAATCAGTAGAACGACTAGGGCTAGGTCGTGTTAAGATTGATTGCTGCCCAAATGGATGCATGATATACTATCCTCCTGAAAAGAATATGGAAAGTTGTAAATTTTGTGGTCAGGAGCGGTATAAAAGAATCACTAGAAACGGTAAGGTTAAAGAAACTCCTTTGAAAAAAATGTGGTACTTCTCACTTGTCCCAAGGTTGCAAAGACTTTATTCCTCAATACAAACGGCAACTCTAATGAGATGGCATCGTGAGAGTCAGAGGGATTCAGGTTCCTTGTCTCATCCTCGTGATGGAGAAGCTTGGAGATGTTTCGATGAAACATATACAGAATTTGCAGAGGATCCTCGAAATGTGAGATTAGGGTTGTGTGCGGATGGGTTTGCTCCATTTGATAAAACTGGTAGGACTTATTCTTGTTGGCCAGTAATAGTTACCCCGTACAATCTTCCTCCTGAAATGTGCATGCGGAGAGAATTTTTGTTCTTGAGTGCCATAATTCCTGGCCCTGCGAATCCTAAAAGTAGAATTGATGTGTACTTGCGACCATTAATAGAAGATCTTAAAAAGTTATGGAATGAAGGTGTTCTGACATATGATGTGTCACTCAAATAGAACTTTCTCATGAAGGCAGCTTTGATGTGGATGATTAATGACTTTCTTGCATATGGGATGTTATTTGGATGGATGACGATGGGAAAATTGGCTTGCCCGATTTGTATGGAGAGATCAAAAGCATTCACACTTCAACATAGCCGCAAAACTTCATTATGTGATTGTCATCGACAGTTCTTGCTAATTGATCATGCCTATAGAAGGAATAAGAATGTGTTTAGGAAGGGATATGTTGAGATTAGAGTACCTCCTGCCTAGATTGATTGGTGAAGAAGTGTGGGAAAGGGTGAGACATTTTCCTAGCATTGTTGAATCTGTAGGAGAACACCCAATTGGGTACGGGGTTACTCACAACTGGACCAAACGCAACATATTTTGGGACTTGCCATATTGGAAAGCAAACATTCTCCCTTATAATCTAGATGTCATGCATATTGAGAGAAATGTGTTTCTCAATATTTTGTACACAGTTATGGATACCAAGGGCAAGACAAAAGACATTTTCAAAGCTAGGATGGATTTAACACAATATTGTAGACGAAAGGATCTAGAGTTGTAGGATGTTGGAGGTGGAAATCTAAGGAAGCCGAAAGCACAATACACATTAACTAAGCAACAAAGGTTAGCTGTTTATGAATGAGTTAAACAACTTAAGCTACCAGATGGATATGCTTCTAATTTGGGTAGGTGTGTTGACATGAGGGAAGCGAAGTTATTCGGTATGAAAAGTCATGATTACCATATATTCATGCAACGTTTACTCCTGATGGCATTCAAGGCTTTGCCAAAGTCCATTTGGAATACGCTTACTGAATTCGGCAAATTCTTCACAGAATTAACTTCGTCATTGTTAAGAGAAAATAAATTGTGTGAGATGAAGCAGAACATTCCAATTATTATGTGCAAATTGGAGCAAATATTTCCTCCAAGCTTCTTTGACTCCATGGAGCACCTTCCAATCCATTTGCCATATGAAGCAAGAGTTGGTGGTCCTGTTCAATATAGATGGATGTATCTCTTTGAAAGGTGAATTCACTTATCTCATTCTTTTAAATGAAATTCTCATAAGAGTATAGAGGAAATTTTTAACTAATCAACTCAATTTTCAATTATTAGGTTTATACGTACCTTAAAAGATAAGGTCACAAACCCATCTAAAGTCGAAGGCTCCATTTGTGAAGCTTATCTAGTGGAGGAACTTCTACCTTCGCATCTTACTACTATCCACCTGAAATTCCTTCTAGGAGAACAAGATTGCCACGAAATGATGATGGAGGTGATGGAAGTTCAACAAATCCACCATTGTCTATTTTTAATTATCCAGGACGCCCTACTGGAAAACACAATTGTACTACCTTAGATGAAAGAGAAATGACAGCTGCCAAATTATATGTTCTTTTAAATTATCCTGAGGTGGAGCCTTTTTTGGAGTAAGTTATCGAGCATATGCTAATTACTCATATCTTGTAGTGATTAATACAAATCTTACGTGATCCATGATCTGTATGCAGAATGTATGCAGATATGTTACGAGAACTTGTCCCTGACATAAATGACTCAGAAG
Organism: Ormosia emarginata; assembly: GCA_029884605.1. Classification (NCBI taxonomy): domain Eukaryota; kingdom Viridiplantae; phylum Streptophyta; class Magnoliopsida; order Fabales; family Fabaceae; genus Ormosia; species Ormosia emarginata. The sequence continues at coordinate 20,174,575 of JAQQTP010000085.1, forward strand.
TAGACAAACAAATTTCCACATCGTTCCCCTCATGGTTTAAAGAACATGTATGTTAACTTCTTTCAATCATTTATAATATCACTTATTAAGTTAAACTAACAAACAATTTAATAATATAGGTTCTCGATTCAAGTAACATGATTGAAGACCATCTTTTGAGGAGTTTAGCATGGGGGCCACTTAGAAAAGTCAACAAATTTACAACATATTTTGTAAATGGTTATAAATTCAACACAAGGTCTCAAAGTCATGGGATGGGCACGACAAATTACGGTGTATGTGTTAGAGGTGGTGGCTATGAGATGATGGAGAATGATTACTATGGGGTGCTGACTGATATTATTGAATTGGAGTATACTGGACGGCCTACCAAAAAGTTGGTTTTATTCAAATGCGATTGGTTTGATCCCACTCTCAATCAAGGGACAAAGATAGATAAAAATTATGGGATTGTTGAAGTTAAAGAGTCTAGGAGATATAAAAATTATGATCCTTTCATATTGGCACAACAAGCAGAGCAAGTGTACTATACAAAGTATCCTGAAGGCCAACAAGGGTGGTTATGTGTGATGAAAACCAAGGCACGGAGTATAATTCAAGCTTCAGAAACTAAGAAGCCCGAAGCTGATGATCCTTACCAAGAAACTGAAGTCCCTGTAATGCCTATGATAGTTTCAAATGATGATCTTGAACAAAGTCTTGTTGATATAACTGGTCCAACAGAGGAAGTTGAAAGAGAGTCTTTAAATCAAGTTGATTCAGAAGAAGAATATGAAGAGGTAGAACTTATAACAGAGGAAGAAGAAGAAGAAGAAGAAGAAGAAGAAGAAGAAGAAGAAGAAGAAGAAGAAGAAGAAGAAACATTTTTTGATTGATTAGCTTATTTATGTATCTTAATTTGTATTATTATGCTTGTTTGTGAATTTCTTTAGCTTATTTAGATGCATGCTTTGTGAATTTCTTTAGCTTATTTAGATGCATGTCTGTGAATCTCTTTAACTTTAATTACTTTAATACATGTGCTGGTTTTCTTAGTAAGTTTAAAGAAAATTAATTGTAATATTTCTTTACCACATGTATATAGATGGTAGATAACCATACAGGTAGAGGTAGAGGTAGAGGTAGAGGCAGAGGTAGAGGTCGGGGTACATCTCAGGCATCAAGCTTACCTGTCCCACCTCTACATCTTCCCACAACTGACTTACCTACCCCACCTCCACATCCTCGCACATCTAGCTTACCTACCCCACCTCCACATCCTCCTACATCTAGCTCACCGGGGCTAGCTCCACTTCCTCTTACATCTACTTCATCGGCCCGATCTCAACATCCCCGCACGTCAATTATTGCATCTAGCTCTTTTTCAGATCCCCATGCATCATCCTCTGTTCGCCACAGGTTCCACCCCTAGGGACCATAGATCCAGATGGCCTTATATGGATTAGGCCTGGACCAGGAATGACGTAAGTACTTGTGACTTATGCATTTTAATTTCATATAATCAATTTTGTTATACGCACACACTTTATGACTCTTTTTGTTATAGGTTTGAACCTGAAGTTGGACCACCTCATGCAATCTCAAACATTATGAAATCTAAGTTTGAAGGAGCTTGGAAATCTTATCGTGAGGTTGATGACAAAGTTAAAGAGATGTGGTTTATTGAGTTTGGGGTAATGAATTTCTAATTGTAGTTATTACTATGTTGATAGGACTAAAATTTTAAATTATTGTGATAGAATAATTATTGTTTTTCAATAATGCAGAAAAAATATAAGTAGTTGCCTAAGAATGATAAACGTATCAAAAAATCCTTTGACCATAAAGGATCTGAATTGCTAAAGAATGCATTGTTCAAAGTTCGTCACAATCAAGATAAAGGCAATTGGATTCCAACTCATGTATGAGAAGAGCTGGAGAGACAATGGCGGCAAGATCCGAAATGGTTGGAGAAGAAGAACAAGAACACTCAGAATAGAAAATCTGAGGAGGGATTGTCAAAACATAGTGGAGGCTCAATTTTTGCAATAGCGCATAAGAAGAAATTGGTGAGTAACTTCCATCAAATTTATGATTCGAGTTAATTAGGTTTGTCTTAACAGAATATTATTTTTCTTTACATATTTCCAGAAACAACAATTAAAAAGAGATCCACGGCATTGGGAGCTATTCACACGGCTTCACACACGCAAGGGGAAGTGGATATCTACAAAAGCAAAAAATATTGCTGTAAGTATAAATGTTGCAATTAAATTTTAATATATGGTTAAGTCAATTTGCAAGCATAAATATTTATTGACAATTGTATTTGTCAGGATGAGTACCAGAAACGTATCAATGAGAGAGACTCACAGCGGCCACCGGGAGAGGAGACTATTGACATCCACTCTGACAACAACATCTACTTGGATGTTGTTGGAGGCATTAGCAGCAAGAAACGCATCTTTGGCTTGGGATCTGATGCTGCTTGTCATGCATCATCTTCCTCTGCATCTGCTGAAGGTTGTTCACAGTTGGAGATGGAAGTGATGAGGTCTGGTTGCAAGTCTCAGTACGCAGGTGGTGGAGCAGAGAAACTTAATTGCGGAATAGGGAAACTTAATCAACACAATCTTACAGCACTTGAATGCATCTACTAGTGGCTCACAAGCTACAGGCAATGGTCAGGAGGATGAGTTACGTGCTGATGGGGATGAAGATGAAGATGACATAGAGGAGGATGACTATGATCTTTTTCCTCCTGATATTTGATACATTGTCTTTATGTTTGTTTTGATAAAGAACCTGTATAACTTAATTTATATTTATCTTGATCTTTTGAAATATTTTTATTTTGACTTTTTAAAATACTGTAGTATGACATGATAATGATATTTTTAAATTTTGAAAATTTGTTGCTTGATTTTGGATTAGATTGTTGTATTGTGTTGCATACAGGTTTAAATTGTATAATTGGACTGTTTAAAAATATAAAAAAAATTATTTAAAATATTTAGGTCATCAGCGATATTTTCGTCGCTAAAATAATAATATTTTAATTGTTAAGAAACTTTGGTCATGGATGTTAGCGACGGAATTTTATTAACTAGTGACGGAAAAATTCGTCGCTATTTAGTCACGGAATTATGTTTCCGTCTCTAAGAAATTAGCCACCAAAGATTACGCGACGGAAATTTTTTCATGACAGATTCCATCGCTAATAGTTATAGCAACGGAATTTAATGGATTAGCGACGGAATTTTTTCGTCGCTATTTAATTAATTTTTAGTAGTGCATGTCGAGTACTGCCTTGCATTTGTCGGGGTTTGCCTCAATACCACGGTTAGTCAACATGAACCCCAAGAATTTCCCGGCCTGGACTCTGAATGCGCATTTCTCTGGGTTAAGTCTCATGTTGTGCTTCCTTAGCGATGCAAACACTTCTTCGAGGTTCGAGGTGTGTGATCCAGACGATGAGGTCTTGACTATCATATCGTTGATATAGACTTCTAGTATTCTCCCCATCTGTTCTTCGAAGACCCTGTTCCACTACAAGAAAAAAGGAGATTTGCGAAGGATAAATCCGCCGCAAATCACTGAAAATCCGCCGCAAATTAACAATTTGCGACGGATTTGCGGCGGATTCGGGTCCGCCGCAAATATGGTCGACGCAAAATAATTTGCGGCGGATTTTTATTTCCGCCGCAAATTTGCGGTGGATTTTTCCGCCGCAAATCCGCCGCAAAACTCTCCGGTGACATGTCGGCATAGTTGCCGGAAAAGGACTAATTTGCGGCGGATTTTTCCGCCGGTAATTTGCGGCGGATTTTTCCGCCGCTAATTTGCGGTAAATTTTGCGGCAGATTTTTTCGCCGCTAATTTGCGGTGGATTTTTCCGCCGCTAATTTGCGGCGGATTTTTGCGGATTTTTCCGCCCAAAAATCTATCCAAATTTTTGGTGATATTTTACCGCAAAATCCGTCATAAATTTTTTTGAATATTAAAAAAATTAAATTGAATATTCAAAATCCTGATATAAAATAAACATTTAATCAACCTGTCAGAATCCACACATACATGAATTTTAACCTGTCAATGCATTTAATCAATCCATAAGACAAACATAAGAAATCGCATACAAAGTTTGTTCAAATACAAAGTTTAATAATCCTCATTATCATTGTCATCTTCATCATGATCATCTTCACTATTCTGATTATCTTCTTCTGTTAGTTGTAGTTGTTGGCTTGGTTGAGTGCCAACGGCTTGTACATATGATTTCAGCTCCTTAATCATTTGGTTCGCATTGTATTTGGTATTGTTCAAATCGCATTTTCCACTCTGCCTCACGTTGTTGGCTTTCTTTGCTCCATTTCTTTGTTGAATCTGCTGAACACGATCCAACATCTCCTGCTGCAACTGCTCCTTAACCTGGTTAATATATGTAAACATAAATTCATCAATTCATTTCACGAATAATGAATTAACCAAAAATACAAAAAATAAAATGATTGACTACATCTATCAAAATACAAAAATCAATTAATAAAAAATATTACAGCTATTACTTAACTTGATTAATAATGTGCTCAGGAACTTGAGTCGACATAGGCCTTGAGGAAGATGAATCTCCATGATCATAAATAGATGCTTGAGAACCAAGGCCATAAACACGACCCTTCTTAGGGCCTTACAGTTTTAATCCAAAGCTCTCATTGGTCATTTGTATACCGAGATGCCCCTTCTTCATTTAGTCTTGAGAAGATTGTTCGAGATTCCTTTGTTTTGAATTCCTCCTAAGGATGAAAATAAAAAATTCTTACGGTTATTGTTATAACATGATTGTAATATTAAAGGCAATAATTTCTAAAGAAAGACTAACATATAAATCCTTAGCTTTTGTAGAAACCCATGCAAGATGCGGTCTTCTTTCCTCAAATGTACATGACGAAACGTCTCATCAACTGTGGGCTCTCTACCCAAAGTCTTAGCCTGTAATAATGAGAAAAAATTAATAACAAAATAATAAAACATATTGCTAAACAACTGGCGATAATAGTTACCAATTTACTGCGCATGGGTGCCTGTAGAAATGCAACCACTAGTGTGCAAGCATCCACCAGTGTCAGAAGCACGATTCATCTTTGCTTGTTGACATTTCTCCTTATACATGCTACTAGCCCAATGATACTGCATAAGTCTTCCCATATGCCTTCTCCAATCCAAAAAGGTCTTTCATTTAAGTTGCGTGTCCGCCCCAACAAACCTGATAGTCTCTTTGAACTACGACTATTATATGCCTTCCGCATATGGTTTTGATGTTGAGGCATCCATCAAACATAACCCTTCAAAAAAATTATGTAAATAACGTTAAAGTTTAAAAAAATTGCACTATTACAAGACAAACAAACATAATTATGAGGAATAAAAATTGATACATACTTGAAACTCTCGAAACCACATTTCTCTAGTATCCTTGGGTATTTCTAACCAAGATGTCCAAGGTTGATTATACCTAGATCGTATAATCTTTGTTATGGCATCGGCAACAGGTTTAGATGGCAGAAATCTACGAAACAACTTAAAAAAGGAAATGTAAAAATTCTCAACAAAAAATTTGAATGTGCATTAACTATAAATGAATAACAAATAGTTGTCCACATACCCAAAGTCACCATCTGGCTCAACAAACGTCTTGTTGCTTTGATTTGTTACTTCCACATTAGAATCACGAGTATCCGGCGACTCACGGGTACTCGGTGTGGCCGGCCAATAGTAGGTGACCCTGAATCATATGTTGTACCATGAGGTGTATGGGAAGTTGGTGACGATTTGAAGTCAGTGTAGGTATCATAACGTACTCAGCAGATGGTGGGCGATGCAAACCTGTTATGGGTGATATCGTAACGAGAGGGTGGAGATGATCTGACGATTGCCCCATAGGTGGCCTCCCTAAATTGATTCGAAGACGTCGAAGTTGTTGTTTCTCCTTCTCCTTCCCTTTCCCCTTATCTCCTCGTGACGATGACATCTACACAATTAATAAAAATATAATGTAAATATAATTCGAAGCACGACACAAAAATGTATAACTAGTAACTACAACATCTTAATATAATTTTATACTCACAGTTATGAGGAAACATTGTCCTCATCACTATTTGTTTCATATTCATTATTAGAGGAAGATGTTTCATCATCATCATCATTAAAACTTTCTTCTTCTTCATCATTTTCAGCTTGTCTACTAGAACCAACATCTTGAACTACATCAAAAACTTCATTAGTGTCTCGTAAGTTATCAAAGAGTAGATCAAACCTGTTGGAGACTGTCACTAATGTGGCCAATTTAGAAAGCCAAAAATGCAAAAGTGTTCTCCAATAAAAGTCCAAATCCTATGCATACATTATACCAAGCCTAACTTTTAACAAAAGACTAAGCAAAAGCAATGCAGGTTAATTAACACCAATCAAAAAGAAGAAAGGGTGAATCAAAGAGTAGATCAAACCTGTTGGAGACTGTCACACCGCACCAGTTGGAGATCTCCTCCTCAAGGTGTCACAAAATGCAACGTGATGCTAGCTTTAACAAAAACACAAACTGGATTTATACAAAGTCTTCAATGCCTTCTTTCGCTCCTCGCTTTGATCATATATTGGATTTACCATGAAAATCAGAAGTTGGGGTGAGAATTTAAAATTCTCAATAATAGATTTATACAACATAATCTCATAATAAATCCAATTATTGTATATAAAACAAGTTACTTAATTATTAAATAGAAAAGTGACATAAGTCAAAACAATTCATCAATTAATCTTTAAACTTATCTATTAGGATAACAATTGATTTATATGCATCACGAATACACTTTATTAAACACTCTTACTAAGGTCTCATCACACTTATAAATGCATACAAGAAAGGTCCCCACAATTAGGAAAGCTAGTTTTTCCCAAAACAACATTTTGGCATTTTTCTCAATTTCAACCCTTGACCTTTGCTCAGTAAAATGAGCATAACTTGAGCTACGTATGTCGAAATGAGGTGAATTAAGTGTCCTTGGAAAGCTAAGAGAAAGAGCTATAACTTTCATGAAGAGCACAAAAGCTAATTCTTATTATATCTTAAGACACGACCCGTGTTGTTTGACACGGGGTGGGCCGTGTCCTACTCTGTTCTGCACTTTTCCACTATATTTGCTGGCAGAGAGGGACACGGCCCACCCCGTGTATTCGGACACGGGCCGTGTTTGGGACAGAAGTCGTGCGAGCCGTCATTACGGTTCCATTGGCCAAAATCTTGGATTTTGGCCACTCTAATCCAATTTCTAGGTGAGTTTAAGTCCCAAACAAGTTCACAAACATGAAGGGAACATAAAACACTAAAAGATTTCACTAAAAATAGATCAAAACACTACAAATCTCATCCTTGGTTATTGAAAACCTAAAACTCCAAATTCTCATTTCAAATGGAAATCAAGGTATATAAGTAATGAAAAACTGTTCTCATGCCTCTAGCAAACCAAATCATGTTATTCTCAAGTTTTCTAACAAGATTCAAGCCAAAATAAGTAAAAACAACTCAAAACCCCAATTCACACATCAAGTCACAACTCAAAAACAAGATGAAAAGAATGGGAAAATGAGTCAAGAACAAGGTTTTCCCCCTACCTCAAGGTCTTGAAGATGACGAAGGTTGCTCATGGAAGCTCTTGTCTTGAAAGGGGAAGTGAGAAAGGAGAAGGGGAGAGGAATAGAGAAAGAATGCGAGAAAAATGAAAATGGGAGAAGGAAGAAGATGAAGTAGATTTAATTTTGCGGCGGATTTTTTGCGGTGAGAAAAATCTGCCGCAAATGTATTTTTGAATTCGGCATAATTTGCGGCGGATTTTTCCACCGCAAAATATTTTAATATTTTATTTAGAATTTTTTATTATACGTATCAATTTTTTGCGGCGGATTTTTCCGTCGTAAATTGAAATTTAGATTTCGGCGGATTTTGCGGCGGATTATTTAAATATTTTTTAAAATTTTTATTTTCTTGAATTAATTTGTGAAATTTGCGGCGGATTTATCCGCCGCAAATTTTTTTATCCGAAAAAATTATATTTTACGCTAGAAAAGACAGGAGATTTGCGGCGGATATTTCCGCCGCAATATTTTTTTTGGTGAAGAAAAATTAATAGTAAAATTAAATCATGCAAATTTATCCGTCGCAACATCCGTCGCAACATCCGCCGCAAATGTTTTTTATTTTTATTTTTAAATTTAAAAATAAATTTCTATTTTATTTAATAATTTGCGGCGGAAATATCCGCCGCAAAACTTTTTTCATAAAAAAAAAACTTTTTACTTGGTATTTGTTTTAGGAAAAAAATTGGGGAGGAAAAATCGCCGCAAAATCCGCCGCAAATGGATCCGTAGTAAAATCGCCGCAAATTTGAGACGGATTATAATCCGCTGCAAATATGCCTCCATTTGCGGCGGATTCGAATCCGCCGCAAAAACGTGTTTTTTTAGTAGTGTTCATCATCCTCTGGTAGGTGGCCCCGGCATTTTTCAACCCGAACGACATTACCTTGTAGCAGTAACTTGCCCTTTCGGTGATGAAGGCCGTTTTATCTTAGTCTTCGGGGTACATCGGAATCTGATTATACCCGGAGTAAGCGTCCATGAAGGACAGTAGCCGGAAGTCGGAGGAGCTATCAACTAGCTTGTCAACATTTGGAAGGGGGTATAGATCTTTAGGACATGCCTTATTCAGGTTGGTATAGTCTACATACATCCTCCATTTCCCATTTGACTTTTTAACCAGGACCACATTCGAGAGCTAAGTGGTGTACGAGATCTCTCTGATGAAGCCGGCGTTTAGTAACTCCTTGACTTGCTCCTCGATGGCTTGTTGCCTCTTGGGGCCAACTTCCCTCTTCTTTTGGGAGACCGGTTTTGCATCTCGTTTAATAGATAAATGATGGCAGATGAAAGCAGGGTCGATCCCAAGCATATCAACGGATGTCCAAGCGAAAAGATCATTGTTTTTCTGTAAAAGCTTTATCAACTGAGTCTTTTCTTGCTCTTCAAGGTTTGTTCCTATCTTGGTGACTTGGTCGGGATTGTCACCTAGTTGGAGTGGGATCAATTCTCTTTCAGGCTGGGGTCTTGTGCCTAGGATTTTCTCACAGACATCCAACTCGGTCATCAGGATATTGACTTGATCGTGGGTGGGGCTGGATGTTTGTCTTTGTTTTTCTGGAAGCCCTACTGATTCTCAAGCTCTCATTATAGCATTTGCGGGTTGCAATCTAGTCGCCCTTGACCGTGACCACTTCATTGTTCCTGTTGAAGAACTTCATGGCCTGGTAGGCGGTAGAGACTACAACAGTAATGCTATTTAATGTAAGGCGGCCCAGGATGATGTTGTAAGCCGAGGGACAATCCGCGACCAAAAATCTCACATTCATCGTTTTGTAGGTGTCGTCGTTACCCAGGGTCAAGAAAGTTTCATAGTAACTAACCGGGGTGACTTTTTCTCTAGAGAAACCGGTCAGCTCACCTTCATACGACATAAGTGCAGACAGAGGGAACTCTAACCTTTCGAAGGCATCCATGAACATGATGTCCGCCAAACTCCCCTAATCTACAAAGATGAGGCGGACTTCGACATTAGAGATTATTCCGGATATGACCAGAGGGTCATCATGATCTCGGATAATGTTGTCGTAGTCCATAACAGAGAAGGAGATGGAAGGCGCGTCTTTGTTCTCAGCACGGGGTCTTCGCGATGAACCAAATACGCTTAAGACCGTTGTTCGGAGTGCTTTTTTCTAAGAATTGTTGGACGGACCACCCCCTGCAAATCTTCCTAAGATGGTACTGATGAGTCTGTCCCCACCTTAAGTATCCTGTTCCAGGTCCTGCCTGTTTTCGACATTGCGGCATGGAGGGGTCCGGGATCTTCTGGCAAGACTCCAACTTCTTCTTGGGCGCTGGTTTAGACTTCGCTGGGGGTTGCGGCTTCGTCTCTGATCCCTGCTCCTACCACGGTTTTCGCCTCCTCAGAGACCGCCGATGTACTTTTACAAATGTCCCTCTTTGATCAAGGACTCGATAACATCCCAGAGTTAGTAGCAATCCTCCGTCTCGTGGCCGTAGCTCTTGTGCCACCTGCAATGTTTCGAAAGGTCCCTCTGGAATTGCTTCTTTACGGGTGGTGGCCTTTTGATATCCTGGAACTCGGTTTGAAGGACTTCCTTCAAGATTGTCTCTCAAGGGGTGTTCAAAGGAGTATACTCAGAATACTTGGGCCGATACCGTTCGTTCTTGGAGGATTCACGGGGTTGGTTGGTGTTGTGGTTCTTTTTCTGGTGGACCGGTTCGCCTTTCTCTAGATTCTCTTTTGCCCTGGTGACTTCCTCCAACTCGACGTACTTGTCCGCCCGTAAGTGAAACTCATCTAAGCTCGCCGGCTTCTTTTTCGCCAATGACATGAAGAAGCCCGAGTCAGTTCGGAGCCCGTTTCTGGCGTAATGGAGGGTTATCCTGTCGTCCAGGTTCTCGATGCCCACACAGGCCTGATTGAACCTTTTGACATACTCGTGCAAGGATTCAGAACTTCCCTGGCAGATTCTGGAAAGGGAGTCAATCGACTTCGGTCGTTCCTTTGCTGTGGTGTAATGTTGCAAGAAACATTACGTTAAGTTTTCCCATCTGGTGATTTTTGTTCGTAAAGTGACAAACCAACGGAGGGTGTCCTTCTTTAGAAAGAGGGGAAAAGCTCAACATAGCAGCTCCAGAGTGTATCCGTAGAGCTGCATGGACTGAGTGTAAGCGTCTGGGTGCTCCTGGGGATCCGTAGTTCCATCATAGGCCTCCAAGTTGCTCGGAGGCTTGAAGTTCCTCGGAACTCTATAAGCCATTAGAGCATCCGAGAATTGTTGTTGACGGTCGGGGACCGGGTTATGGTTCGCATAAACCCCGGTGCCAACACGTTGGACGATGTGCTCATTTCGGGCCACATCCCGCTCTCCGTTGTCGGTGTTCGTCCTCACCGATCTTTCAAGATTCTCTAGCCAACGACGTTGTTCTTCCAGCTGACACCGCTGACCCTCGATGAGCACTATTTGTTGACGCAACAACTCTCGAAGGTCATTCTTCGTTGTTTCAGATTTGACATTGTCTTCGTAGTGAGACGCATGGTCCATGTTATCGTGTGAGGTTCCCAAGCGAGTGTGCACAGGGATCCTAGCTCCATGGTTTGCTCCACGGTTTGTATTATTAGCTCCACCATGAGGAAAGACAAGCTTATTATGGATTGAAACCCTTCGAGATAGAGTAGGGCTTTCAGCAGAGGCTGAGGTCTCGTGTCCATCGTTGAGAGTTTCCACCATAGCGGGCCTGCTTCTAGCGGCGGAGGTTTCTGGTGGTGTGACGGAAGGAGGGTCGCGCTGTGCTGCTGGGCCCTGTGTTTGGCCAGGGGCAGCATGCACAGTGCTTCCCTTCCTCTGGTTGTGTCCTGTGCTCACCATGGTTAACGTGGGAATGAAAGTTTATCAGTTTCCCACAGACGGCGCTAATGTTCTGAAGTGGATTCAGAGGGTACCTGAGATAGGCACGTGTACGGTGATTTCCTCCTTGCGCAGCTGCAACTAAGCGTATGGAATCAGGGGGATGGGTACCTGCAATGAGACTCCAACGCTCAAGCCAGATAATGCACAAGTAGGTGTTATGCAAGGGAATAGCAGATTCTCTATTAAGTTAACTTAGCCTGGTATATATAGAGAGCGTGACTGGAGTCCTCATGCAATCTATATAGGACGAAGGTACATTAGGATCGTGCCTTGACAGAGGTCTCAGCCCATGATTGTTGAGGTCCGTCTCTGACCTTACCGGGACTGTCCTACGATCGTTGAGGTCCGTTTCTGACCTGTCGGGACTGTCCCACGATCGTGGAGGTCCGTCTCTGACCTGTCAGGACTGTCTCCTTAGTAGTCAATCCTTATTGTAGGCAGTTATGGGAATCTGCACAGGTCTGGCTATCGTTAAGTCTGATACCGTGGACCGAGATCACAAGGCCTTAGTCGGGATAATTATGGAGGAGTCCGATAGTTCATGTGTCGGGTCGATCTTTTCGGATAGGACCCCGGATCACGGTCCAGAACAGGAACGATGAGAAGCTTCCCTCCCATGAGAGGTGTGAGGTAAGGGAATCCTCTTTCTTCTTATCTTTTCGTTCTTTGCATAGAGAATTTGTTGCTTGCTATCCATAAAAATGTTGAAATGGGAGTTTGGGAACCTGTGAAAATTTCTAGGGTTGGCCATGCATCTCTCATTTGTTCTTGATGTTCTTCTATTCATGAAAGCAAAAGCTTCCCAGGTCCGGTTGATGAACTTTATTCTTCATGATTTTGGCCCTGCTTTGGGTCTTAAAATCAACCAATCCGAAGTCGTGGCTTCTTTAGGGGTCTCTAATGCTAAAAGGGTTAAGTTTCAGGGTATTTCATCTATTCGCTTTTTTGGCGATTTGGGTAAGTATGTGGGATTTCCTGTTTTTCATTGTAAAGCTAAGAAGAGCCAGTTTAATTTCATTACTGAGAAGTTTCGGACTAGACTTGCTGCTTGGAAGGGGAGGTTACTGAACAGGGCTAGTAGGATTACTTTAGCGAAGTCTGTTCTTACCTTTATTCCTATTTATGCCATGCAAACCATGTGGATTCGTCAATCTGTTTGTAATGGCATAGACTCCCTGGTTAGGCGATTTATTTGGAAAGGTGATGTTAGTAAAAGGGGTCTCCATCTTATTAGCTGGGACATGGTCTCTCGCCCTCAGGCATAGGGGGCTAAGCGTCCGTAAGGCTAGACCTACTAATACATCCTTACTCGGTAAGTTAGTCTAGGATACTTTGTATAGTGGCCACAAATTCTGGGTTCAAGTATTGGGTAGCAAATATCTTGGTAATGGCAATATTTTTCAATGCACCCCTATGGTTGGGGCGTCTCATACATGGCACGCCATTGTCAAGACTGCTTCTATTTTACATGATGGTTTTCGTATATAAGAGTTGGCTCTGGGAAGAATAAAGATCTTCTAAAATGAAAATTTTTATAACGTGAATAAATAAATTTACATTAATTATTGAGTTTATCTATTAATAGTTGATATGAGTTTACTTAACTTTACAATGATCTTTACTTTAAAAGATTTTTGTCCCTATGGGAAGTCTTCCTTTTGGTATGACAATTAGGTAGGACACCATCCTTTATGTGACCGGGTGGATGTGGTCAATATCCTAGATGTGGACCTCCGTGTTCAGGATTTATGTATAGATAATACTTGGAGACTTGATATTCTGGCTACCCCCTTCCCGGATCATGTTAAAAAACATATTTATAATATTTACGTTGCCTCTGAATCTGTTATGGATGATGTTGTTAGCTGAAGCCATTCTTCCTCATGTTGTTATTCGGCCAGGACTGCTTATGCTTGGATAAATGGCTTTCTTATTGCCCATGGTCCTGGATTTGGCATCTGGATGGTAGTACGGGTTTTGGTGGTTTGTTTCGTGATTATCTGGGGGATTGGTTGCATGGATTTTCTACTTTTGTGGGTGACCCTAAAATTTTACATGCAGAACCCTTAGCTATTCTGCATGGCCTTCGTTTGGGTCGTTCTCTACAGCTTACCAAGCTCATCATGCGAGCCTGATTCTCTTGAGGTTGTTAGGCTTGCTTCTGTTGTTCCGATGGATGATATTCATTATCACAAATATGGTGCTATTGTTGATGACATTCGAGCTGTCCTCAACCGCCAAGATTGGGAGGTCGTGGTTAATCACGTCTTCATGGAGGCTAATCAATGTGCCGACTTCTTAGCCAAAAAAGGCAGATTGGATACTGAAGGTTTTAAGTGATCTTCCATAGGCTGTAGTTATGCTTTTTCCTTTCTTTTTGGTTTTTCTCCACCTTACCAAAAATATATATATATATATATATATGTAAAATGATAAAATGACAAAACCAAAGAATAAAAATTATATAAATTTTTCATGTCATAAAAAAATTTAAAAGTTATCAAAATAAATTAAAATAACATTTTTAAACCCTATTTATACTATTAAATATTGTCACAAATACACAAAATAAAATTGAGCTATATAACTATTAAAATTTAAATTCAAATCACTTTATAATATTAAGGTTTTATTAAAATATTTTAATTATAATTTTTAAAAGTAAAAAAAATAATTTAAACACATATTATATATTTTTACATTAAATTAATAAATTATAGATATGGAATTTAGAAGAATCTGTATAATACACGAGTAAGATAACTAATATATTATATTTTACTTAAATATTTATTATTATTTATTTATTTTATCTTTAAAATTTAAAATGTGGACTTCTCAGCAATATGTTAATGTGCTACAATAAACTTAATAAGATAGTGACTAGGAAGCACATGTAGAGATATGGAGTGGATACAATATAATACTGATATATAGATATGATAAATTTTAAAAATTATAGAACACAATAGGGTTAATATATAACATATAAAATTAATATATTGTAACATAAATATTAAATCAGAATAAAGACATTAATATTTCATAAGTCAATTTTAGTTATTATAAATATAATAAAATATTATTATTTATTTAATTATTGTAATATTCTACTTATATTGATATAAAAATTTTAAAAATATAGATTAAAAGTATCTATAATATCCAAAAAATACTCAATATAATATGTGTCAAATATTGATACATTAACTATTTTGAAATATTGATGTTTCATAAAATTAGGTTTTTGATTGAGATGCTTTCAAGTATATTGGATCACAAGGTTCAAGACATTGGATATATGCAATTTGTACATATGACTCCATCTAAATTTAAGTGAGTCCACTTGACTTTTTCTTGTTAAACTCCATCTAGAGTTTTTCAGTAAATCGTTTTATACAATTTGATTGTAATTAGAATATTCAACACAAGATATTTATGATATTTTAGAATTTTAAACAATTAATTTCAAGTTTATTGTTTGATAAAAATTATTCAATTTAAAGTTAGGTTTGGCTTGGTAACTAGTTCAAGTGTGTTTGGATTGTCGTTTACAACTTCATAATTACATTTTTATTCTTCAAAGTGTTTTGAATGTCGTACCAATATGTTTGATAATTTTTCTCTAAAATTAAGTTTGAGTGTAAACTTTAGTTTAGCCACTCAAACAGAAAAGCAATATTATGTTAAAAGAAAATTTGTTTGTGTGTGTATAGATAAATATATTCTTATAATTTAATATTAAATACTATTTTGATAATATTCAAATAATTATATCATATAACTTAATATTTATTGTAATTAAGTTAATCTAAAATCAAGTTTGTAAATTCTAATTTAAATACACACTAAATGGTGGAGTACTTCAAAGCTTTAAGGGATGACGATAATTCTCTTGTGTTCCATTTTTACTTACTAATTTCAAGTTAAATACTAACTAATCACTCCTTAATCTTTATCTAAAAAACACAATAATTGGATAATGAAATAAACAAAGAGAATAAGAAAAAAAATATCAAGTGTAAATTATCAAGAAAAACCTAAAAATTAAAAAAAAACCACAAACAAGGTGTAAATCACGTATATGCATGATTACGTGGTCTACTCTAGTCAAAACTTCCTTTTCAACCGTAAGTACCATGCATATGCGTGGTTGTCCATGCATATGCAGGGTTCTAATACTTTTCTCTTTGTTTTCATGTTTCTTTTGACCCTCTAAACATTAAAATTAGATTTTGGACTCTTCATCAAAGTTGTAGAGTTTTGTTTTAACTTTCTAATGTCATTGGAATCATCTTAAAAAAAGATTTCTAACTCTAGTTATGATCAAAATACTACCTCAGGGTCAAGCACTACGTATGTGCGTGGTTCTAATGCTTTTCTCCTTACTCTCATGCCTCTTTTGACCCTCCAAACCTCATAATTAGATTTCAGGCTTTTCATCAAAGTTGTAATACTTTGTTTTAACTTTTCAATGCCAAGGGAATTATCTCAAAACAAGATCTCTAGCTCTAATTAGTTATGATCAAAATATTATCTCAATGTCAAGATGTCAGTTCACCAATTTATCCCAAACTTCCATTAAAGTTTATATAGTCAACCTAATAGAATCAAGGAAAGTTGTCAACATAAAAGTTGTAGATAGTTTTCTTAACTCTTCAATGGCTCCAATCTTATTCCATTTGGAGGTATACATCTTCAAATTCACTTTATTTAGTTTAATACAATCGTTATGACACTAAACTTAATTTTCATATCTTCTTGACTTGGTTTGAATTTTAAAACTTTAATTTAATTATAATTTCTTGTGAGTATAATTTATGCATTTTGTTGCTATTTAAAAAATATATATATTAGCTCTCTATATATAAATAAATAAATTGTTTAAATATATTTGAAAAATAATTAAATGAAATAAAAAGGTAGATAATATTAATGTTGTAATATGAAATTTATACCATTTTCAGTAATTATATATTCAAACAAAATTTTGATTAATGTCAATCAATCAACATTTATTTTGTCAAAATTATATTTAAGATAAAAAAATTAAATTTAAATCATGTTATTGTAATTCTCTTTTTGATCAAAATCAAGTTTATAAATTCAAATTAATTCAAACTCTAAGTTTATAAATTATAATTTAAACACACAATTATAACCCTCTAGCAATTTTTCTTCACTCTTTGGGGCCGCGCTCCCTCTAGCTTTTTCCCTGCTGGGCTGGGACCCAACACGCATCCTTTTACCATCACAATTGCTATTCTTAGGGTTTTTGATAAATTTATTTTTAGTGATAAAATTATTTATTAAATTATATTATTTTTAAATTATTTATTAAATTGTTCTAGTTTTGGCTACAGTAATTTTTTTTAATGTTTCCACAAGAAAAACGTCAGGCGTGTTAGCGTACGTGTGCCAACACGTCTAACGTTTTTCACATGATTAAGCCACACATGATAATGTTTCCACGTGAAAAAAAAATGTCGCGTGCATATACATTGCTTTTTCATATGAAAAATAAAATGTCACATTACATGTGCTTTTAGGATACTTAATCTATTTCACATGAATGTATTGAGAAATAACGTTTAAAAACACATACATTTTACATGTCTTTTAAAGAATTCACCATAATATTAGAAGATATTAGTATCAATTAATTTATTTATAAACTAAATATTTATTTTTAATATATAAAATAATTGATATGAAATTTTGATATTAATAAGATAAAATTATTATAAATTTTGTTACCTTATTTAATTACTTTGTCGATGTGAGACTTCTGATTATAATAATGCTTGCTGCATAAAGTTCTCTTATATGAGAAAATACTGTCATATTTTTAAAACTCACAAATTTTTTCAATCAAAATTAATCATTTAATATGTAAAAATGTCTCCATCACTTTTCTGTGAGGAATGGACCCACAAATTTTTTTAATAAGAGTATAAGTTTATATACACACACGTTATGCATACGTTATAAGGGTTGTCAACATATGCAAATGAGCGTGTGCATATATAGACACGGTTGCATGACACTAGATATTAAGCAAAATATGAAATTTTACTTTTGTCAGAAGCTTATTCTATTTAGAGGAGTCAGAGGAAAGTTCCAGAAGAAAAATATCTCTATGAAATAATCTTCAACTGTAGGCTTATAGATCTTACTGCCTCATTTTCAGCTTCAAGGTGTTGAGGTCTTGTGTTTGCATAACTTAAGCTGACAACTTCACCTTGACTGCTTGTCGTGCTTGTTGACGAAAATGGAGCATTTTCTCTTCTATCTTCCTTGCTTTCAAGATTTACAATTTTCGTATCCTCATAAGATGAGCTGAGCATCGCTAGAAATGCTCTGATTAGTTGGCTCAGGGTCCAACAACTTGCCAAGTATAAAAGTAGCAAAACGGATTTAACTCGTTGGGTTAATCTCTTAATTTATTATTTTTTGGTAAATTGAATTTAATATTTTAATCACTTTTATTTTTTAACTCACATAATTCGTTCCGCATAACCGCGAGTTAAGTGACGATGAGGGCGGATTGATCCGTTAGGTTGAATTTTTTTAAAAAAATATTATAAATGAATCTTTTTATTTATATTTATGTAATATTTTTATAGATATGATACTAATTTTATTTTATTTTTTTATTTTTTAATTTCTATAATTATAATTTTTCTATTTTTTTAAATTTTTATGATTTTTTTTTTTTGTTTTTTATACATTTTATTTTTTATTTTTTAAATTTGGTTGACCATCTAATTCTCCTTTTTTTTTCTCATTTTCTTCTTTTTTAAGTGATTAACGCTAATCCGCCAACCCACCTAAAGAGGATAGGTTAATTTCTTCAACTTATTTTTAAAACGGGTCAACCTGTCTCATCCCATATTTTGGGAGGTTGAAAGCGGGACAGATTGTCTCGTTTTGCCACCTCTAGTCAAGTACCTTGAGGATCCAACTTCAATACATACATATCCTCATATAGTTTCTCCCTAGATTTCCAGTTGTCCACCAACCACTGATATAGGAGAACTCTGCAAGCATCATTAACCAAAAGTCCCATATCGACAAAGCAATTAAGTAAAACAATAAAGTCTATAACATTTTTATCTTATTAATATTAAAGTCTCACATCGGCTATTTTATGTATTAGAAGCAAAAAATTGACCTATAAATAAATTAATTAATATTAATATCTTCTAACATTATGATGTACTCTTTAGTAGACATATAACATGTATGTGTCTCTTAATGCTATTTCTCAAGACATTCATGTAGAATGTGTTAAGTGCTTTAGAAGCACATGCAACGTGACCTTTTTTTTTTTTCTACATGAAAAATGTCAACGCGACTGGCGCAGCACACGTGAATACGCCAATACGCCTAATGTTTTCTACATGAAAACGTCATCACGTGTAACTTAACCACGTGAAAAATGTTAGACGTGTTGACATATTCACGTGTGCTATTCTAGTTGCATTAGAATTTTTCTATTGGAAACGACATCTCCTTTGACGCTATCCACGTAGAATATAAAATAATAAAAATAATCAACGTGATAAAACTGTAATTATTTGATAAATAATTTAAAAATAATGATAATTTAATAAATAATTTTATCACTAAAAATATATTGGTCAAAAAGCCTCTATTCATGCATCACATCATTTTTTTTTCCTCTTCGCATCTTATCCTTTTCATTCTTTCACCTGATTAAAAATCTGATTATTCATCTCCAACCAAAGTTGAAAACCTTGTTGCAGCATCCACGATGGCTTGCTGAAAATCCATTCTATAAATCGTAGCCAAAGAAATCGGTATGCCACTGAGAACAAGCTCCAAATAAGCCAGATATCACGGCTAAAACTACAGTCATGAAGTAAATGTTGAATCCGTTCAGACTCCATATTACGCCAGAGCCCAGAGATACAAAAATTGAAGCATTTGATTTTCTCAGGATGACTAATTTCCAATAGTACGGATTTAATAATCAACTGAGGAAGAAGTTAAAATTATAAAAATAAAAAATCAAGATATTTAAAAAAATTATAAATTTAAAAATTAAATAAATTATACATTTATTGAAATTTTGCCCAATACTCTTTTATATTATAAAATTCATCAATTATTAAATTTATGTCAAACTTTTTGACAATTTTTTTTTTAATATAAGTGACTAAACAACTAACTAAAAAATCATCTTTTATCTTATTTTTAAACTTATTTTTGATAATTTTTATAATTGAATATGATCTTTTACTTATAATAAGAATTAATTTTTTTTGATATATTAAAAATACTAAATGTATGTTAAAAAATTATATAAAAGCCGAGGATTGTACAACAACTGTTTGTCCCCTGCATCTATCACTGTTTTCCAAATCTAAGTGCATGTTTGGATGATTTTTTTTCAGCTTGAAACAGTTTTTTGTTTTAGAAAAAAGTTGTTTTAATAGTGTTATAAATTATTTGCAAAATCAGATTAAGTTTTTACATAAAATTTAATATAAAATAAATTTTTTTATAATGCTAAAGATTGAAGTCTATGATTTTAGTTTATAAATTATTTTTTACACTTTAAGATGTAAATATTATTTTGTCTTCAATCAAATAAATTTTTTAATTATTTTATATCTACTTTGATAATTTAATATATAAAACGATTCTTTTTATACCAACTAAATGAAATAAATTAATTTAAAATTATTTTTAATTGATATATCCAAACATAAAAAAATATTATATTCGATTATAACAAAAAACTTTAATACAATAATCAATTATTAAAATAATCAAAATTTTTACACCTAAACTAAACACACACTAAGACCAAACATTATCAACCAGCCATAGGCATCCCTTGGGTGATAATTCCCATCCTTGAAACTACCACAAAGTTGACTGAGTAAACAGCAAATTCAGTCAAAATTAGTATTTTTATCGAGCATTGCATGACATATATATTTTAAATTTATGATGATAAAATTTTTAATTAAATCATACATTATTTTTTTTTGTTAAAAATTATGTATTAATTGTAGTTGTAACACTCCAGAACTGACTGCAGAATTAATGAGTGTCTCTACAAATTAATATGTCTTTTCAATATATTTTGTCCTCACTCACACGCATCCTAGAAAATTTTTCAAGAAATCACTCATCCCACAATTGTTTCAGATCAAGCATACTTAACCATGAAATTCTTATGTTTAGATAAACACTGCTCAGAATCCCTCTCATTCCAAACATTATTCAACCTTAAGCATGCAAGAAATTGCTTATTGATACTTTCACTTTAGCACCAATGACTACTCCTCACCATCGTGATACAGGTGTCATATTCAATATATATATATTATATGTATCATAAAGTTATTATGAACACATTAAAATATAGGTAATAAAAAACATAACAATTTTATAATGTACAATATCGAAATTGTAAATTTAACAAAGTAGCAAAATAAGAATTAAGTAATAACGTAAACAACAACTATAGCTAAGTAATATCAACCAAAATTTATATATAATAAACAATGTCATATAATAATTATAGCAATTTGTTGTCCACTTTATTTTATTTTTACCTTCAAAGCATAGGCAACCTAAAAAAAAGATTATTACAACCAAATGCATTAATACATAATCGATATATTTTATTAAAATCTTAGAGAGTTAATTACATAAATACTTGAATGAAAGATATGAACATAATTAACTATAAAAATTTCAATTTAAACATATGAACAAATCTAAAAAAACTAAAAAAAAATCAGTAAAACTAAATCAATATATGACAAAAATGTATTAGTACAAAATTTGTTCATGTGTAAATAAATATTTTAAATATCAATTAAAATTTTTTGGTACTTCATTACTCATAATATTTGAGATTGATAAAATTAAATTCTACATTCAGTACTTAAAGAGAGCCAAAATTTGATGCAAAATTTACTGAGTAATCAATTATAAAAAATATGGTTTGTTCAAATTGGAAGTCAATAATTTATTAATGTTTATTGATTAGCTTTATAGAATTAGCTACAATAATAATGATATGCGTGATCAACTTCAATCAACAAAATAAACTTTCATATGTTACTCTTTTAGCTGTTTTTAGATTATAAAAATAGCCCACCAAATAGTTATAAAATCTCATACCTCCAAAGCATGTGGGTACCTAATAACAAATATGATTATTAATTATTAATTTAAATACATAAACAAGGACTCCATCAACAATTGTTATACATTCTGAGGTTTATCAAATTAAAAGTTTTTATATTGTACGTAATTAAGCATAATAAAAAACATTGTCTCTAATATTTTCTATAGTAATACATCATAACTTTTATATAAGTTAAATGTTACGTAAATAATTTACTTAGTTTAAATTATGTTTACCTGTGCGTTGCACAGTTGTAATTTTATACACATTTAATTAAAGCTTGTAATAATATAATAAAAATTCATCTAAAGAGATTATCATCAATAATTTTATACGATTTTAGTTTTATAACAATAATTATCTACCACATATATTATAAAAATATCCAATAATGAAAACACTTATTAGAATTAATTTTTTTTTATTGCCAACTATCAGAAATTATTACCAATTCATCATATGAACTTTATATAACACCTTAATTATAAGTGGAAAATATTAATTAAATCTTAAATTATGTACAGTATAACCTAATTTAATGAAGCCAAGTTTGTTTTTTCTTATCACAAATTTTCTAGTCAGAAGCAACTTCAAAAACAAAGTTGATGTAAAAGTACAAGGAAAATGTACTTTCTTGGCTTTTTTCAAATAATAAATGATAGATCCTTTACTACTGCATGTATTTTCAAGTTAAATTTTCTTATTCGTTTTCAAACAAGTTGAGAGTACTGAAACATTGAATAACCGAACTTAGTTTCTAAAAAATTATTGTTGTCAAACAAATCTATGCATATAATATTGTGTTTGAATATTTTTTCAATAATAAATAGAATAGAATAAGTGAGAATGAACCAAAAATAAAAAGAAAGAATGAAATATAATTACATTTCTCTTTGTTTGAAACATTAATAAAAAAATTGAACGAAAATGATTCAACTTTAATTTTAAGGAGAACAAAAGTTGAGTCTTTAAAAGAAAGATATGAAAAATAATTTTTCATGTGTTCTTTCTACTTCTTACATATTTTAAAATTTTTAAACATACAAAAGAAATTATTTCCATTCTCTTTATTTTTTTTTTTCATTATTTATCATCCAAACATAAGACAATGGATGATGAAATTCCATCCCTAACTTATCCCCGATAATTGCATAGTCAGATACGTCATTTTCTTGTATTGAAAGCCCTTTTTTTATATATATATATAATGTTTGTAGCATCCAAATCCAAGTTAGCATCCCCAAGAACAATGGTGGCAACTTTTCGTCCCAATTCCATTTTCAAAGGAAGCATATTTGCCTTCCTTGAAATGGCAATGCCAATAACTCTACCAATGAACTTGATAGATTGAAGAATCAAAAACTAACTGGAAAGAAAAAAAAAGACTAATGGAAAAATTTTAAAAATTTAGTAAACATGGTTCTAAGAAAACCCAAAATATTCTCATTCTATATTCCAGCATATTTTTTTGAGAGGTAACCATCACTAAATCATGGGCAAGGATATTAGCAGTTGAAGATATATTAAATTTTGAACCTCTAAGTTGGATCAGCTGCAACAGTCGTCACCTAACAAGAGTTGAAGTCATTGAACAAGAATGAGGAGTCAGTCAACAACTAACATGAGATAATTTAAGCAACACAATAGTAAAAGTTAGAGCCAAAATAAAAAAAGGACCAGGATAGTGAATTAGTAACATTGGTTCTTATTTTTTAAAAACAACAACTTTTAATCTCTCTAGAAGTCTTTTTACTTGAGAAAAAAGAAATATTTCGCATAAGAAAAGCATATATATATTTTAAATATTCTACCACCTATAGACTTTCAAATTTTCCTTGTTGATTTATCCTTTTGAGTTCCCATTTACCAATAATATCCGGTAATTATTTGCAAGATAATTCAACATCAAATGAACCAAACTTTAAACTACGTCTCAACCAACCACATTACATCACTTTTCAAATTAAAACACCGTTATGACTTTCAAAATGTACTCATGGTGTAACTACAAATATGAAAAAAAGTTTTCAAGAAATTAATCTCAAGATTAAATTTTGAAAGTGTACATGAAATAATTATACTAACTTAAGGATTACATTTTTTTTATTCTTGAAGATGGTTTTGCTTTGTATATATAATTTGCTTTGTATATATAATAATAATAATAATAATATATTATTATTATTATTATTAGAAAAATTATTATTGTGTTTGAATTTTTTTATATTATATATATAGATAGATTATAGATATGAATTATTGTTATTATTATAGATAAATCAGACCAATTTACAAGTAGTAAAAGAATATTAAAGATAATTAAGAGCAATTCATTGGAAATAGAAAGTAATTAATATATAAATAATATTTAGACCTAGCTATAAGTAGTGAGAGAGACTATTAAAAAAAAGTTTTGCTAACAAGACATTGAATGTATTGAAAATTGAATTTTTTTTACTATTTGTCTTGTTTTCATTTAAAAAAATTTATTTTAACTTTTTTAACAAATGTCTATAAAGACACTTATTAGTAAAATCTTAAAAAATTAAGTGTTATTCATAGGAAATATAATGTATTAATACATAATTAATAAAAATTAAATTGTTAAAAGTTCCAAAGCAATTAAGTTGAAAGTATCTAAAAATAAATCACCTAAAATATCCTAAGTTTAGGAAGGAAATTGAAACTCTAAGACAATCTTAAGGTAATACTACAGTATTTATCTTTTATATATAAAAGATAATAAAACTAAGGTTACACGGTGCATAAATCTTATTTCTGGGGTTTTTTTTTTATAACCCAAAAATATATAAACTTTTGGGTTCAAAACTTATTTAAATCATGATTGAATTGAAGTTATAATTCAAAACCTTAATTCCATTAAAACCTTAGTTTTAACAAAGTTTAATTTTAGCTTTACTAATTTAAATTGAAGTTGTCTTACGTCAATAGTTTTTAAATTGATATTATTAAATTTTGATATGGGACGGCTTCATTACTTCAAACAGGAATTACTCTCTTATTCAAATGACGATAGATACATATCAAAACCAAAATCTTGCGTTGGTTAGAATTGACTGACACAGTAACTAACATGTTTGGTTTGCTTTTCCTATAGATGAACGTGAGTTTGCGGCAGGTCAAATCATTTCCTGTGGCAGCAACTATTTCAAGCTTTTGCTTCAAGCAGTATCACATTGAGTAATAAAAGAGGTCAGATAAATATTAGTAACATATTTTTAATTTTTTTTAATATTTATTTTATTATTAATTTAAAAATAAGTGTTGTTAATATTTTTTAATAATTTTTTTATATATAAAATAATTTAATAATAAAATAAATATTAAAAAATATTATTAACAATTTTCACTTAACTTTTACTAAAAAGTACAACATATATTACTTAAAAATTCAAAGCAACTTTAATGTCATTTTTAGTAATTTTATATGTAAACTTAGGAATGACAATATGGCTGATAGTGCTTTCTTTATCCATTTTCATTTTTGTTATATGTATATTATTATGATACTCACAGGAGAGTTAGATATTTATAAGTATCTAATAATTTTAAATAAAATTTTAAAAATAAAAGAAAAGAAATATAAATAACATAAACTTTAATATCATATAAAATAATATTTTTTAATAATTTAAAATTCTAATAAAATTTAAAAAATATAACAAATAATATATCAAATTCATATATATTTGTAATAATTAATTTATATAAATAATTATTAAAAAATAATATATATTCATTAAAAAATTCATTATAAAATAATAAAAAATATAATTTTTTATTTCATTTCAAAGTAAAAAAAAAGTATAATATATATAAAATAGTAAATAAAAAATATATATTCATCAAGTTCACATGTATCTGCAAGATGGATAATATGATATTCACTTTCGCTCTCACTTATTAAACGGAGTTTTTCTCCCACTGGGTCGCAGATATTCCTTTCACATATTTACTAGAGTTGATACTTTTGCCATCCCTTTATACACTATCCAAATGACATCAATTCTTTTAAGCTTACTTTTAAAATATTATTTTCAAACACAAATACATTTTTTTAACAATTTTTTTTAAATCAATTCTTTCAACCAAATGGGCTAGTATTTATGTAATATTAAATATATAATATTAGATTTTTATGACATAATAATATTCTATAGGAAAATTATGAAAAAATATTTATTAATTTAGTAAATATTTAAATTTTTAAAGAATAATTAATGATTTTAGTATTTCATTGAATCAATTAATAATTATTCATCAATTAATTTCTAAATATGGCTAACTAATTAAGTAATTAATTAATTATTTTTAAATTTAACATATCTGTCAATAGTTTTTTGTTATAATTTTAAAAAACCGAAAAAATGATTCAACACAATGTTATTAAAAGGAAACTTAATCCTATCATTTTAAAAACTATTCAACAATTAAAAATCTTTAAAAAATAAAACTCAAATTTGGATTGATATATTGATATACAAAACAAAACAAAAGACCTAAACACTGTAATTAAAACCGTATTTTAAATTTCCTTAAACGGAAAAACAGAAACGCTTTCCTCTGCATTAATGGAGAAAAATAATCTCCGGTGGCAGCAAACACAAAATCTGTAAAACTGACAACGCTGAATTCTCCAAAACACCCTCATCCTCTTCCTTAATTCACTTATTTCACCACTGCGCAGTACCTTTTAACTCAGGGTCATATAGTCAATTCACCACGAATTCCCTCTACAAAAAAACCCCACTGCGGATTCGCCCCACACGACACCGTGTCACCCCACTCGTTCCCCGGCACCGGCGACCGGTGAAGCCGAGCACCGCCAACTTCCATATTTCGCTCCCTCATAAATCGGTTTCCATAATTGCCCCTCCCCGGGGCTTTAATTCCGATTCGCACCATCCGAACCCCAATTTCAATTTTTCCACAAACCCTGAAGAGTGATAAAACCCTTCGATTTCGATCGTTAGGGTTTTTAGTTCGATTGGGGATTTTGAAGTTGTTTTCGGTGTTGGCAATGGCGGATCGCGAAGACGAGGATTTGCAAATGGCGATTCGGATGAGCATGCAGCACGCGCCACCGGAGCCGAAGCGGAGCAAGCCTAGGGACGCCGTCGCCGGCGGGGTGATCTCCGGGTCGACGGAGGAGTCGCCGGAGGCCAAGAGCAGGCTGATGCAGCGGGAGCTCATGGCCGCGGCTGCCGAGAAACGGATGATGGCGGCAACGGCGACGGGGAGGAGCCATTCGCCGACGGCAGGTAAAGGCTGGAAGGGCCGCGGTGAGGTTGGGAAGAGAGGGGAGGATGAGGAGGAGGGTGAGAGGTTGATGAGTAAGGAGCTGTGTGTGGAAGATGCGAATGAATTGTTTGTTATGGTGTTTGGCAGTGAGGTCTCAAAGGGGATACTTGCGCAGTGGAGCAATCAGGGAATAAGGTATTCTTCTCCGTTTTTGGTTGCTTGGGGTTATGGTTATTTGTTTGGAACTTGCATTTTCCATTTTGTTATTAACTTATAATTATTTGTCTGGTGAAATTTCGATTATTAATTTTGGTTGTTGATATTTTGTTACATGTTACTCCGATGTGAAAAGTTATGTAGTTAATAATTGTCATTTTGGTTACTGAAAATGTAACTCGGTCACAATTTCGTCAATGATTTAAAATGGTAAGGACTAATGTGAAATGAGTTTGAATAATTGAAGAACTTAATCGTACACATAATTTGAATCAGAGTATATTTTGAATGAGATATATTTCTAAAGGTTAAAATATCATTTGAGTTTAAAATTATGTGAGGAAGTCATTTTTGAGATGGTTATTTGGCTGAGGAAAGCTTGATGTTTTGACATTTTGATGTATTGAATCCTCTGCTGCATGTAGTTTTAATGAATTCTTGAAGTTGAGAGTCTTCTCTTGTTATCTCTATCAACAGTGGCAGTCTTCTTTACGTTTTGTAGATTATATTGAGTGTTGTAATGCCGATTCCTGCATGTGCAACTTCTGTTGTTAATACTCTCTGGCTGTGTGTATGTTGTTCCTTGTTTGGATGTGATTGGAGTGAGTTAATCTGGCTATGACATAATGTGTTTTCCTGGTTGATTTTTGCAAATGAAGTTGTTTGGTTGTTCTGAATCAGGCTATGCATATATTCCTTGTTTATTTGTGAGTGGGGAGTGAGCTCCATCTGAATTGTTACTTGTACAATCACAAAAAACCCATGACTTGGATGCTCTGCCATCTCTAGTGTTATATAGCAAACCTGGTTATCCTGGCATTGAAATTGGAATTCTTCATTTTGTTTTATTTTGATTCTTGTTTCAAATGTTTTGTGTCTGTAAACATAATTGAATGGAGCAGAATGGAACAGCAAAACAAAGAAGATAATAATCATTAAGGAATGGAACAATGAAGATAACTGTTCCTTTGTTTGTGTATTTTCGTGAAAGAAGGGAAAGGAAACCAGTGCATCTGGTTTTGTGAAGCTAAACACAGAAAAAGGAAAGGAAATTCATTTATATTGATTGCTTGATTGATGTTTATACCCTTTTTCTGACAGACAAATGCAAGCGCAACATATTACAAGAAAAGAAAAAGAAACTTTGGCATTATTTATCTTTAAAATAATGTATTCTCCAGGTATTTGAAGCATATGGAAGGTTTCATAAATCTTGACCCAACACTTTGAGTCTTGGTAATCATTCAAAGAATAAATATGAAAAGACTTAAAGACTTAAATAAGTAATAGGAATGGAGTAAAGGTAAAACTGTGAAAATATGCATCTTTTAATGTTATCATGGGTTTGATTTTGGGCCAATGGGGAAGGGTAGAATTTCCTATGTACAAATCTGCCCGCACTCAATGTGGGCAGTATGGGAAGGGGAAATCCACTGTGGGCCTAAAATGATTTGGCGAGATGTCAGGACATGAAGTTAGTGTATATGTGTTCCATGCACAAGTGCTCTTACTGATGTGGAAAGGGCGGAACTTCCTATGTACAAATATAACCACTCTTAGTGAGTGCAGTAGGGAAAGGAGAGGCCCACCATGAGCCCCCAAATGCCTTGGTGACATTTCAGGACACATAGGACAATGTTATTATGGATTTAGGCACAATAAATCATGAACTTTTTCTTAGCAGCATATTAGATACAAGTAATATAATCACAAATTACATGTTTTCATTGATAATATGTAATGATGAGATAGGCTTACTTGGTGTGCTTTGACCTCTTGGAATTATGGAGGTGGCAGGGGCTTAAGAGTTCAACATCTAAGAGTTATACTAGTTGAAAGGAATGAGATTAGCAATGTTTAAGTTCTTTTATTTTAATTCTCTTATTTTTTTATAATCGGGCTGTGCCTTTTATCATTAATATGGAAAGAGTTCAAAAAATTGGTTTTTGATCGAGCCCAATGGCGTCTTTTAATCCATGTAAAAAGAATTCAAGAAACCTTTCCCTTTTCATTCGCTTTCTATCAAAATCTGAAAAAAACAAGAATTGAAGAAAACATGATCCTTAAGGACTACACCATTCCCTTGGTTTCCTTTCTTTACGTCATTTCCTTGGTTTCTTTCCTTTCCTTCCCCATAAGCCATATCAACGTGGCAATAAATTGTTTTCTCCTTGGTTTTCCACTTCATTTCATTCCACTGATGCAACAAGTTGCTAAGTGGTCTTCACATCTTGACCTAAGCGTTAAATTTGTAATTTGGATAAGAGTGTCAACAACAACAACAACCAAACTTTTTCCCACTAGGTGGAGTCGGTTACATGGATCAAACGACGCCATTGTGTCCTATCATAAACCAAGTCTTCAGAAATGTCATTCAAATCTAAATCTTTTTTAATCGTTTCACCTATAGTCTTTCTTGGTCTCCCTCTACCTCTAGCTATTGAGCTATCCTCCACCTGATCCACTCTTCTTATAGGAGTTTCTAAGGGTCTTCTCCTTACATATCCAAGCCACCTAAGGCGAAATTCTCCCATCTTTTCCACAATAGGTGCTATCTCTGCTTTCTCTCTAATGCATTTATTCCTAATCCTATCTTGTCTTGTATGGCCACACATCCAGCGCAACATCCTCATCTCAGCGACACTGATCTTATGCTCTTGTTGGCTTTTTACCGCCCAACATTCAGTACTATACAACATTGCAGACGTTATAGCTGTGCGGTAAAATTTATCCTTAAACTTGAGAGGCACTTTTCTATCACAAATCACTCCTGAAGCACTCCTCCATTTCATCAATCCAGCTTGAATCCTATGGTTTACATCTCCTTCTATCTCTCCGTCAATTTGTATGATAGATTCAAGATACCTAAATCACGTGACTTGTGGTATAGTATGGTCTCTAATTTTCACCGCTAAGCTAATATTAGCATGCTTCTTACTAAACTTACATTCCATATACTCTATCTTACTCCTGCTTAGACGGAAGTCATGTTCTTCCAAAGCTCGTCTCCATAGCTCTAGCTTCCCTTTTGTTTCCTCTCTTGACTCTTCAACTAAGACTATATCATCTGCAAAAGGCATGCATTGTGGCACCGGCTCTTGGATATGCGCAGTAAGCACATCCAAGACCAAGGTAAAAGATATGAACTTAAAGTTGACCCTTGGTGCAATCTTAAACAAGTGTTAGCTATTGTAAAATCAAAAGCTACCGAAAAATCTAGAATCGCTTTGCCCTCTGCATTAGTTACTTCTAGACCATACCCCCCATGCAAATCCTCATACCCCCTAGATTCACTCCCCACATGACCATTTAAGTCCCCTCCTAGATCAATCTTCTCTCCTAAAGGTATTCCCTGAACCAAACCTTCTAAATCCTCCCAAAATTTTATCTTATAGTGCTCGTCTAAACTTACTTGGAGTACATATGTACTGATAACATTAAAAGTGAATTTGTGAATGTCACAAGTGCAAATTTGCGAATGTTGAATTACAAAACTTTTGTAGTTGAGATGAAGCTTAGATACAAAATTCATTTTTGTTTACCTTGTGAGGTTGCTAGTTGGCTTTGAAATCAGCTTTCTGACATCCTTGAGGGACAGTGTATTTATCCAGCCTCTTTGAAATAATTTTTGTCTGTCCTTTTTAGAGGCTTTGGTTCTAGGAAGATTTTTAAGATCCTTTGCAAGTGTGCTGTTTTTAATATTTTTAATACCCACCTCTTAAAGGTGAAGCAGCCAGATTAAAAAAAAAGATGCAAAAGAAATAGAATACAATAATAAAATTTAATGCAAAAGAATCATTAAACTCATTGCAAAATTTTAGCATTATAGAAATCTCCGAAGAAGCATTAAAGTCTTGACAAGCAAAGTACTACTGAGACGTTAGTAACATAACATAAAAGATAAAACAATAAGACTGTAAAGTGCAAATCCTATAAATCAGAATCTAAACTAGTAATTCTCCTCAAGAAAACTGCAAGCTATGTTCACAGTGATTCACACTTCCTGGCATCTTTGATACTGTTTTGCATGATTGATACCCCCTATTTTTGTCTTATTACAGACAACATGCCTATCCTTTGGGTTCTTTAAGTGATGGTACTTCTAATAAGAATCTCTCTTATTGTTGGAGCATTCTGATTCCTGGCCTTCTATGTCATCTAACTCTAAATTTGAGTGGAAGACAACCAAATTAACTCTAAAGTATACTACTAGCATGTGTAAAAAGTTGAGTTTCTATGAGTTGGTCTTATTTTGTACAAGGAAAAAAGGAACATAATCTGTATAATGTCTAAGATGAGAAAACAACAAAAGAGAAATGTGAGAATAAATTGAAAACGTATGAGAAACTCACCTCAATGAGTCTTTAGGCACTGTCTGTCCACGAAGGAGCTGCTGGTTTTGCCTAGTAGTTTGAGATCTTCAGCCTCCTTAAACTGATGCATGGAAGCAACACACAAATCCATAAAACCCTAGTTTTTTCCTTTTTGCTTTCTGCCTTTATTTTCCCTCAGACAGGCCAATTGGCTATTCTTCCCCTTCCTTTTTGATGCCCAATTGGTTAAGAGTGATTAAGTCATTTTTGGCAAAAATTCATGAGACTGATGAAGCAGGTGCCTCGGGTTGCACATCAAAGCCACTTCTTCCATTTTGAGGTGACTCAGGCAATCTTAGGTGCTAGCCCTTGCCTTGCCCAGCAGCCAATAACACTGTTTAGCATAAACTTTGTATCTTTTCCAGTAACAGATGTCCAACTCTTCCTTATTTAGCAACAGCTGTTTCTGTACATCTTACCAACTTGTGGAGCATAATTTATAAAAAAAAAAGTGGCCCAGTGCACGAGACTCCTACCATTATGGGGTCTGGGGCAGGTCAGACGTATAAAGCCTTACTCCTGTGGAGTATAATTTGTAAATAGATTAATTTCATTCTGTGAGAAAATAATACTTTTGAAGTCATAACACATGTCTTTAACTCTTCTTCTGCATGTAATGTTTTTGCGCTTGTCATCCTTTTCTAGAAGGGTTTTGAATTATTTTTTTTTTATACTTCTAAATTTTAATAGGATTATACTTATTGCTAATGCTATGAAAACTTTCCTATAGGTTTAGCTCTGATCCAGAAACATCCATGGGCCTAGTGCAGCATGAAGGTGGGCCATGTGGCGTTTTGGCAGCTATACAAGTAATTGTCCCATTTTTCAGCTGTGCTTTTGAACTTGTAGAATGTTTGTAACTCTTGAATTTTGTTTTGAGATCCAATATTTTGTTTATTAAAAGCTTAATCTTTTATTTAAGATCCAGTGGTCTGTACATCAAATTTGTTTTGACATATAATATAATTCTGAAATCTAAACAACTAATGCTCCAAATTGTCGTTGGTAGTCAGTCTCATTAAAGACCCAGTCATTTATTTCCTGAAGTATAAATGGGTAATATTATAAAGATGGTATCAACAAGTATCTGAGAAGTATGCAAACTTTTATCACACTAAAAGTCTAAAAAATCTGAGAATGCTGCAATTTTAATGGGATTGCTTGGTTTCAGAGTCTCTATTTGTTTTTGGAGCATTCTGGAACCCTGAAACTGTATACCACTGTGATAAATCCAAATGACGAGATCATTAGATTAGAACTTACAGCTTATAAGTTTGAAGTTTGGTAGCTGCAGATTATGATGGGTATTGCTCTTTTCATATTTGATTTTTATTGTATATTTCTTTCCTTCTCTTTTTTTTGATAGAAGAAGAAATTTCATTAAACAGAAAATACTACATTCAACAAAAATGCCAAGAAAAGCAGGGTATGAAACTAAATATGGTCCCATCTCTTGGAAAATATGAGATAGTATCAGAGAATAAGGTTTTGTATAATTGTGTTATGTATTCCTTGAATCAATCACAGAGAATATATACAAAAGGTCTATTTTAGGAAACAACTTAACTACCCTAATATTAACTTTAGGAAACAGAATATCTCCTATGCTGTAATTCCTTGATATAGGAGATTACATTTATTGTTCCTAATTACACACAAAAATATATACATTCCTAAAATAGCATTCCTAAGAAACAAAGCACAAATCCACACGGATTCAGCTTCACATGAATCCACACGGATTCCAATTGGATTCCAACACTCCCCCTCAAGCTGATGAATAGGTGTTTTCCATTCCCAGCTTGGATATGGTTCTTTCAAATGAGGAGCTATTTAATCCCTTGGTGAGGACGTCTGCAAGTTGTCCTTGAGTGGGCACATATGGGGTGCATATCAAGCCACTATCAAGCTTCTCCTTGATAAAATGCCTATCCACCTCAATGTGTTTAGTTTTATCATGTTGAACCGGGTTGTGGGCTATGCTGATTGCTAATTTATTGTCACAGTAGAGCCTCATAGGTTCTTCCCACTTAATCTTCAAATCTTCTAGCATGATTTTAAGCCAAAGTAGTTCACACACACCTTGTGCCATAGCACAGAATTCTGCTTCAGCACTAGATCGTGCTACTACACTTTGTTTTTTGCTTTTCCAAGTCACAAGATTTCCTCCAAGAAAAGTGCAATACCCGGTAGTTGATCTCCTATCAACAATTGACCTTGCGTAGTCAGCATCAGTATATGCTTCAAGTGTCATATTTCCATTTCATTAAAACAAAATTCCTCTTCCTGGAGTTCCCTTGAGATATTGTAGAATTCTATGGGCTGCCTGTAAATGGACCTCTCTTGGGCTGTGCATGAATTGACTGATCAAGCTCACTCCATAAGCAATATCTGGTCTGGTGTGGGATAAATATATGAGCTTGCCTACCAAGCATTGATACATCTCCTTATCAACTGCAACATCTTCTTCTGCATTTCCCAACTTTATGCTTGGTTCCACAGGTGTGCTCACAGGTTTACAAGCTGTTTTGCCAGTTTCCTTGAGCAAATCAGTGATGTATTTCTGCTGGGATATAAAGATCCCTTTCCTGGAGTGTGTCACTTCAATCCCCAAAAAATATTTCAGTTTTCCCAAGGTTTTGATCTCAAATTCCTTGGCCAAACACTGACTCAAGGTCTCTTGTTCTTTCCTGTTATCTCCTGTCAATATAATGTCATCCACATACACTAACAGAACAGTAACTCCCCCTGACTCAGAGTGTTTGATAAACAGTGTATGATCCCCTTGACTTTACTTGTGGTCCAAAGCTGTCATAACTCTAGTAAACCTTCCAAACCAGGCCCTAGGTGATTGTTTCAGCCCATACAAGGCCTTTTTTCACTTGCAAACTGTGCTGGCAGTCATCTTCCTCTCATATCCTGGAAGCATTTCCATATAAATCTCCTCCTCAAGTTCCCCATGCAAGAAGGCATTCTTCACATCAAATTGTTGTAATTCCCAGCCATGGTTGGCAGCAAGGGATAGGATCAATCTAACAGTACTCCTTTTAGCAACTGGAGCAAAAGTTTCTGAATAATCAATCCCATAAGTTTGTGTGAACCCTTTTGCAACTAATCTTGCTTTGTACCTTTCAATTGACCCATCAGCTTTGTATTTTACCATGTACACGCACTTACACCCAACTGGCCGTTTTCCTACTGGTAAAGAAACAAGCTTCCATGTTTTATTTTTCTCTAGTGCTTCTATCTCTAGATCCATGGCTTGTTTCCATTTTTCATTGGTCAAAGCCTCAGAAAGAGTAGTGGGTATGAAGGTGGTGTTTAGGTTTACAAGGAAGGTTTTATGGGTTAGTGAGAAGTTTTAAATGAGAGATAATTTGAGAGAGGGTATAAAGGCTGTTTGGTACTTTTTCTGGTTCCTTTTCTAAGGGCAATTGGAAGATCAAGGTCATCACGGTCATCTTTAGTAGGTTGAGTCTCGGTTTCATCCTGTGAGGTGGGCAAAAAGGTTGCATCCTGTAAAGTATTTAATTCAGAAATTGTTACCTCATGAGAAGGAGTTGAGTCAGATTCTTAGATCTATTTAGATTCTGGAATGGCCTTGGACTTCCTGGAGTACACCAAACCTTTTTTAAATCTATCATCAAGTTGAGTGGCTTCATTGAACTTAGGGTCAGACTGATGTTGGTTCAGAGTATTAGGGTCAGGTTCAAGCTCAACAGAAAGGTTAGGGAGGCCAGGGAAATTAAGACAGTCATCCTTATCTTCCCTAAGATTCTCCCCCTGAAGATAAGGTTTAGGAAAAAAGGCTTTTTGCTCATTGAAGGTAACATCCCGAGACACAGAATTTTTTTGATGGAGGATGATAACATTTATAGCCCTTTTGAGTGGAGGAATACCCAACAAAAACACATCGTAGACCTCGTGGATCAAGTTTCCCTCTATCTTGACTATAGATATGAACAAAAGACACACAACCAAAGATCCTAGGTTTGAGATTGTTGGTAGTGGAGATATTTGGGTAAAAAGAAGAAAGGACCTCCATAGGACTTTTAAAACCTAAGACACTAGATGGTAATCTATTGACAAGGTATGTTGCTGTAAGAACAACTTCCCCCTATAACATTTTTGGAACACTTTGCTGATATAGCAGTGCTCGAGTGTGGTTTAGAAGGTGCCCATTTTTCCTCTCAGCAATCCCATTTTATTGTGGTGTTTTGACACAAGAAGACTCATGGATAATTCCCTCTTTATGACAGAAGGGAGTAAGGATTTGATTAAAGTAGTCTTTGGCATTATCAAATCTAAGTCTCTTGATATTCACACCAAACTGATTTTTTACCATAGAAAAGAAATTTGGGAAAATAGTACTTACTTCAGATTTATGTTTAAGTAGAGAAATTCAAGTAACCCTAGTACAATCATCAATAAAGGTTACAAACCAATGAGCACCAGACACACTTGGAACATTAGAGGGACCCTATACATCCGAATGAATAAGATAAAAGGGAGAAGAACTTCTGTTATTGCTGATAGGAAAGGGTACACACTTGTGTTTAGCAAGCTCACACACCTCACAATGAAAACTCTCAACATCCAATTTGGTAAATAGAGAAGGAAACAAAATTTTGATAGTCCTAAAAGAAGGATGTCCTAACCTACAGTGATAAAGAAAAATCTTCTCCTTGTTGGAGAATAGATTCGGACTTGAAGGAATGAGGAAGACTGTTCTTGCTGGGCAGATTTGGTTCCTCAAGGTAATAAAGACCATTCCATTCTCTAGCACGTCCAATCGTCCTCCTCGAATCCTTGTCTTGAAATACACAATCACTACTATCAAAAATTACCTTACAAGATAAATCCTTTGTAAGTTTTTGTATAGAGACAAGGTTGGTGGATAATTTTGGGACATGGAGAACATTTTTTAGGGTTAGAGATGGGTTTATGTGGATATCACCTAGGCCTGCTACAGTTACAAGAGTTCCATCAGCTGTAACAATTTTCTTGGTGCTGGGACAAGGTGAGTATGTGGAGAAGTGTTTGGATAAGGGTGTCATGTGGTCTGTGGCACTTGAATCTAGGATCCAGCCTAGGGTAGAAGGTGTAGAAGGTGGTTTTGAGACATTTAAACCAAATGAAAATGAAAGTTTACCTGAATATGCCAAAGTACAAGTACCTGAAGTACCTGATGGTTTGTCAAGGCTGGTGAGGAAAACTCTCATCTTGTTTATCTCTTCATGGTTGAGACTTGTGAATTCAATATGGATTCTGAGTTGTTTTCTTCACTGTTTTCTGCAGCAGCCATATGAACAGATCCACCTTTTCGTGAAAATCCCCCTTTTTTACTCCATTCATGAGTAGGAGGCTTTCCATGCAGTTTCCAGCATTTCTATCTTATATGTCCTGTCTTGTTACAATAGGTATACCACAGACCATCCTTCCTTTTCTCCACTGGATCATGTTTAAGATGTTCAGCCACCATGGCTGAACTCTCTATAAGTGGAGTGTCCAACATTAAGCTCCTTCTGCTCTCGTCACTTCGTACCATAGCCGCCACTTCATTGAGACATAGAAGTTCTTGTTTTCCCGGAATCTGAATTCTGACTTGATCAAACTCTGGATTTAGGCCAACTAAAAAATCATAGACCCTATCTTGTTCAATAAATTCCTTGAGGACTACTGCATCAGCAGAACATTGAGTTTTGATCACTCTATAGTGATCTAGCTCCATCCATAGAGACTTCAGTTGATTAGCATATTCTGTAACAATTTTGTTCCCTTGCTTTGCTGCCACTGTTTTCACCTTTACGTCATATACTTGGGCAGCATCTTTGGCTTTGGAATATATTTGTTCCACTACATCCCAAATCTCCTTAGCAGTGTTGAGGAACATGTAGGTATCACTAATTTCTGGGGCCATCGAATTCCATAGCCAAGCCATGATCATGGAGTCCTCTTCATCCCATGCTGCAAACTTAGAACTTCCTTTGTTACGTCCAGTACCTGTTAGGTGGCTCAACTGGCCTTTTCCCTTCAACACTGTGCGAACCAGTTGAGACTACTTTAGGTAATTTTTTCCATTCAACCTATATGCAGAATGAATGTTCTGCAATTCTCCAGGATGCTAAGTCTGGACATCTCCTATTTCTTTTACCTCTTCGTGTGACATATTCGATCAGCAGCGGAAACAATTTAGATGGGTTTGTGGGTGAAGCAAGGTAGAGAGAAGGAATAAGGAAGAACAGGTTTTGAGACTTCTTGACGGCGGCTGTGAGAAAAAAAAATGGAACCGATTGGCAATGAAGGCCAATTAGGATTAGGGTTGCGACGGCAATGAAGGCCAAGAACAAGTGGCAATGAAGGCCAATCAAGATTAGGGTTGCGAAGGCAATGAAGGCCAAGAAGGTTTAGACAAACGGTGTCTTCAGCAGAAACTAGGAGCAATCCCTGATCGGAACTGCTCTGATACCATATCAGAGAATAAGGTTTTGTATAATTGTGTTATTTTTTCCTTGAATCAATCACAAAGAATATATACAAAAGGTCTTAGTCCTATTTTAGGAAACAACTTAACTACCCTAATATTAACTTTAGGAAACAGAATATCTCCTATGCTGTAATTCCTTGATATAGGAGATACATTTATTATTCCTAATTACACACAAAAATATATACATTCCTAAAAAAGCATTCCTAAGAAACAAAGCACAAATCCACACGGATTCAGCTTCACATGAATCCACACGGATTCCAATCGGATTCCAACAGATAGCAAAACCCTCGAAGCAGCCATGAGCAGAACACCACAGAGAATTTAAAAAGTGTGAATCTATCGCAGATCAAAATTTGGGGCAAAGAAAGATACGAGCTTTCCTTTCTATCCACACACACCGAAGACTGCATGAACTGCATACTGCCATAGAATCTTAGCCTCCTTGTTTTTACCAAGATCTTTATATTGAACCAACTAAAATTGCTCTAGAGTAGAGGGATAGACCCACTGCTCTTGGATAATCCTGAAAAGGTTGTTTCAAAGGAAAATACTGTGCAAAAATAAGTGGCCTACTGTCTCTGAGATATCTTGAGTTTTGTGTTATATAGACTTATAGGATTACTGAACTAACTGAAATTTTCGGTTGATTCAATTAAGAAGAAAAACCTTCATTGCATATGTGTAATTTGCTTCCAGTAGTTTAGCCCTTCAATCATAAAAATTGAATGACAGATTGGAGGAATGGACCAGTCTTTAATGTCAACAGTGTAATATTGTAATGTCCATAAAGGGGGAGGCAATACTTTTTTTAAAGGGCGGCTCAATTCACGAGGCTCCCACTGTTGTGGGATTCTAGGCAATAGATTTATTGCAAATATGTATATATGTATGTATAGTATTTGTGTGTGTATAAACATGTTATCAATCACATCCATCCTCCTTTCCTTATGTTGGCTGTTTTTTTTTTTTTTGGGGGGGGGGGGGATCTGTGGATAATTTGATGTTTTTTATCTTGAGTATAAAATAGTCTCCATTGGCAGTGCAGTAAATATTGTATTTCAGGTCTTTTTTTCATGTTTTTCCATGCATATATTGTAGGTGAACTGGTGAAGTCAAATGGATTTAATTATGTCTTGTTTTGTTCATTCATTGTTTTGACCTCTTTGCTATAGTAATGTTGAATATGTTGATCCAGTGAATAAAATAATATTATTTTGTAGTATGCTTGTTTTTTACCTATGTTGCGCTTTGTTGCAAATCTTTACATAGCCAGTTCCAAGTCTACATAAAAAAGGAGGGTTGTGTTAGGCAATTGATAGCCAACGTAAAACTTTGTCGAATCCTTATAGTCAACCCCACCTAGTGGAAAAAGCTTTTTGTTGTTGTTGTTATTATAACATGTTTGTTATTGTGTGTGAGCATGTATTGAAACGTGTGCATTTGTGATCCATTTCATTTATTTCTTCAACTGATACTCAGTATAAGTTCCAGAAGCATTTTTTTGTTTTATGTTGATGTTGCTTCTGTTTTCCCTTTAATTTTGCAGGCATTTGTACTCAAATACATTATTTTCTTTCATGATGAGTTGAAAGACGTATTAACCATGCCTCAGAACCTGGGTTTGAGCACATCGTTTAAAAGTCAATCCATTCCATCAAATATTTTTTCTTCACTCACTGCAGGTGTAAAAGTAAGGTGATTAACTTTTTCCTGACCAGACATTTCGTCATTTGTATTTAGTTAGGTAAATACACTAATTATAGAGTTTCAGTTCTTGTGATTTGTACTTAATCCTGTCAATTTCTTCTGCCTCCAACATTCTGTTTTCTTTCTTGTGATCGTGAACATGAACATTGATTGCTCATTGTTGTGCTTTTGATTCAACTAGATGCCCTTTCTGTCTCTGTGACATAATTTAGGCTTCCTTTAATAGCATTTTATTTGTCTACTTAAATCATTTTCAATCTGTATTTGGATTCCTCTGTTAATCAATTCTATTTCTTTTAAGGAGTAGTTATTTGATCGACAACATTAAGTTGACTCAGGACCTACTCTATTCATCATGTATTTTTCTTGTCATGCATCTGTTTGACTAAATGTCTTTGCTAAAGCACTATTATGGAAACATGTTAATTATGTGTTCCTTATAATTGGTTATTGACACAATATGGTTTGTAGGAATAACAACACAATCATAGGAAGGTTCTCTTTTCCTTATGCTCCTTCTTGGTCCAATGCCTTTTGTGAGCATCCTTGAAGCTCTTCATCCCTAATTATATTAGGATGAATTATGATTTGGGAATTCTTGGAAAAAATATTTTCAGTTTAGATACAATTAACCAAACAAGCCATTTATTTACTTAATGAACCACTCTTCTCATTAACTGTTCCTTAATTATTAATATTTTTTACCGAAAATTCCTAAATTGTAAATCTCCTTTACTGTAACTATGAAGCGATGAAATGGTTAACAGCTGGTGCATTGGCCTGTCTAACAAGCATCAAACACAGCTTTGCCTATGGTGTGTTGATAAGCCCCTAGCCCTAGTTTATGCTAGGAGGAAGAAACGTGGGCTGCATTCAAATGGGCTGAATGAGCAGAATGGGCATAAGGTTGGAATTGGGGGAATTGGAGGGACTGCCACTGCCCTCACAACAGATTAAAAAGATAAATGAAAAGATTGTTAACAGTCAATGTTGTTAGTCACGTGTGATATTCCACGTGATTCTCTCTGTTTTTTATATTATTTATTTCTGTTATTTGTTTCCTAGTATAGGTTGATTCAACCTTTAAATATTCTGTTTCCTGTTTTAGTAATCCTAGTTTTTACGTTCCTGATATCATGGGATCTGATTGTCCAATCCTGTGTGTGACCTAGTGTCTATATATTGTACATATCTCATTCATGGAAATACAAGATACAGAGAAATTCTTCACTCTGTTTTTCTACATGGTATCAGAGCTCTCTCCTGAGGGCCTGAACCAGGGTTCATGATTCGATTTGGCACCATTAGTGCTTATCAAACAACATCTCAAACATCGTCCACCCTAGACAGTCAGCCAAACAACACCCCAACACCTGCCATGGTTGCCGATAGCCCTCCATTCATGATTACTGGTCACCGGTTCAACGGGACCAATTATCTAATATGGTCCCAAAGTGTTACGATGTTCATCTGCGACTGTGGAAAGGAAGACTACCTAACTGGAGATGCTGTTCAACCGGCCAAGACGGATCCAGGCTACAAGACCTGGAAAGCTGAGAACAATATGATAGAATTGGTAGAAACTATGAGCAATTCACTTAATATTTCTGTATTATTGATGAATCTGAGGGAAAATGATCCCTAGCAGAGTTAGGATACAAGAATAGAGAGGAAAAGAACTAGAGAAAGGAAATGGTAACTGCCCTGTCAAGAATTCGAGAGCTTGACTCTCTCCCTAACCTCCTTCTGACAAACTAATTGAATACCAGAATTTCCCTCTCTTTCCTCTATTTATGGAGTCTCTAACCGCCCAGCTGTGCTAAGCTACATGCTGGTTCTACTAGTTACAGTGGTCCCTGACTAGTCTAAGTCGGCCCATTTACCTTGGGCTGCCTTCGTACATATGTTTTCCTAATTGGGGACCTATGGCTAACACAATATGGTGATGTCTTGGCTTGTGAATTCCATGACAACAGAGATTGGGGAAACCTATATGTTGTACACCACAACCAAAGAGATCTGGGACGCTGTACGAGAATCCTATTCCAAAGTTGACAATACTGCTGCTTTATTCCAAATAAAGGGTGTCTTGAGAGATCTGAAATAGGGAGATAAGACTGTTACTCAGTACTACAACACCGTAGTGAAGTACTGGCAACAACTTGACCTCTATGAAGATCATCAACGGACCAACAACACAGATGCAGCCACATATAAGAAGATCATGGAAAAAGAGAGGATTTATAACTTCCTTTTGGGCCTCAACACAGAGTATGATGCTGCCAGAGGAAGGATCATGGCCACACGCTCATTACCCTCACTTAGAGAAGTATTTGCAACAGTACAGTGGGAAGAGAGTAGGCAACAACTGACTCATGGGCCACAAAACTCAGAATCAACTTCAGAGTCCTCTACGTTTGCTGTCAGGAGTAACTCCAACACTGAAAATAAACCTAGAAGGAATGGTAAACCATGGTGTGACCATTGCAATAGAACAGGTCACACCAAAGAGGGCTGTTGGAAACTACATGGAAAGCCTGCTAACTAGAAGCCTCGACGACCAAGAGAGAATCGAGGACTCATGATATCTACAGAGGACCAGCGACAAACGACCTCTCTTGAACCTGCCATGTTCAGCAAGGAACAATTGGAGATCGTTCAAAAAATGATTAATGCTCACAAGCCAGAGAAACCCATGGGTATTGGTGCAATAGCACAAGCATGTAATTATCTGACAGCTTTGCATGCTCAAACTGGAAAATCCGATACTTGGATTATTGACTCAGGAGCCTCTGACCACATGTCTAGTAATGCCTCCCTTCTAGTTAATTTTGTTCCAAATTCTGAACAAGAAGTTGTGAGAATAGCTGATGGCACTTTAGTAGAAGTTAGTGGTACTGGTAGTGTAAAATTATCAGAGGACTTAGTTCTAAAAGATGTTTTACTTGTTCCTTAATTGACATGTAATCTTCTATTTGTAAGTAAGCTTACCACAGACTTGAAATGTGTTGCTCAGTTTTACATGAATGGGTGTTATTTTCAAGATTTGGAATCGGGGAAGAGGATTGGCAATGCTAGGACAT
This sequence comes from Ormosia emarginata, assembly GCA_029884605.1. Taxonomy (NCBI): domain Eukaryota; kingdom Viridiplantae; phylum Streptophyta; class Magnoliopsida; order Fabales; family Fabaceae; genus Ormosia; species Ormosia emarginata. Next base: position 20,217,432 of record JAQQTP010000085.1, read on the forward strand.
GTGCTGGACTCTACCATCTACAAATTCCTGAAAGGTTGCAGAAAGAAAATGTGACTCACTATGCTTCAGTCAATGAAGTTGATGATGTATTGTTGTGGCATTATAAGCTAGGCTATCCAAATTTTCTTTACATGAAACACTTGTATCTAGACTTAATGAATAAAAATTCTCTTTTTCCTCCATGTGAAATTTGCCAATTGTCCAAGCATGTAAAGGCTTCTTATCCCAGTCACACCTATCACCCTTCTAAACCTTTTTCTCTTATACACAGTAATGTTTGGGTGCCTGCCAGTGTCAAAAACATTAACGGGGCAAGATGGTTTGTCACCTTCATAGATGACCATACTAGGTTAACTTGGGTGTCTCTCTTACAAGCCAAGTCCAATGTTACACAAGTATTCAAAACTTTACATAAGCTAATTCAGAACCAATTCCAAACTCAAATTCAGACCCTAAGAACTGACAATGCCCGAGACTACTTCAACCTTGATCTTACCTCATACCTACAAAATCATGGAATCCTACATCAAAGCTCATGTGTCAATACCCCCCAACAAAATGGGGTGACTAAAAGAAAAAATAGACACTTATTAGAAGTGGCTAGAACTCTCATCCTTACTTCTAATACTCCTAAGCACTACTGGGTGAAGCTGTCCTCACCGCCACATATTTGATTAACAGAATGCCTTCCCGGGTCTTAAAATTCATATCCCCTTATCAAAAACTCCTAGATTCCTACTCAAACATACAAATTATGTCCACTCTTCCTCTTAAAGTCTTTGGGTGTACTGCATTTGTTCACAATGATCATGGTGGTAAACTGGACCCCCGGGCATTGAAATGTGTTTTCATTGGATATTCATCCACTCAAAAGGGTTATAAATGTTACTCTCCAACCACCAAAAGAATCTACACCACCATGAATGTTAACTTGTTTGAAACCCAATTTTTTTACTCCCAAACATCCATTCAGGGGGAGACCCATACACAACACAAGGAATGGATGTTTGGTATTACACCAGAATCTAAAACCTCTGACCAGCACAACCAGCACAGTCCTGACCAGCACAGCCCTGAAATCATCCCTACCAGTGACCAAAATAGACCTGAAACCACCTTTCACCTTCAGCCAACTCAGACCATACGCCATAAAGAGCCTGCACCCATTACTAATGCCTCACAACAGAAAGAATTGATTGTGTATACCAGAAGACAACAAGGTAAGAAGACTGATCTGCAGCAGAAGGCAAAGCAAAATACTTCAAGAAATTTTCAAGATGGTGAAAACAACACTTGTCCTGAGCAAAGTCAGTCCATTTCCCCTATTTCAAGTTCTGAAGAAGAGTTGGATGTGTCCATTGCCTTGCGGAAGGGAGTAAGAAATTGTACTAAACATGCAATTAGCAATTTTGTTTCCTATGACAAATTATCTCCGAAGTTGCAGGGATTTGTGAATAGTGTGGCCCTTGAGAAAATTCCCAACAACTTCTATGAGGCAGCGAAGAAGGAAGAATTGAGGAATGCCATCAGAGAAGAATTAACTGCTCTTGAGAAGAATAAAACATGGAATATAGTAGATCTTCCACCAAACAAGACACTTGTAGGATGCAAGTGGATTTTCACAGAAAAATACAATTTAGATGGAAGCATCAACCGGTACAAGGCTAGACTTGTAGCCAAAGGGTTTACACAAACCCATGGAATTGATTACCAGGAAACCTTTGCTCTCGTGGCTAAATTCAACACTATTAAAGTGTTACTCTCTATTGATGCTAGCCTGGACTGGCCTCTTCATCAATTGGATGTAAAAAATGCATTCCTAAATGAAGACTTGGAGGAAGACGTCTACATGGAGATTCCACAAGGGGTGAAGTATGAAAATGGCTCCAAAAAGGTATGTAAACTTCATAAATCCCTATATGATCTCAAGTAATCACCAAGGGCTTGGTTTGAAAAATTCACCATTGTAGTTAAAGCTCAAGGGTATAAACAATGCCAAACTGATCACACCTTGTTTGTCAAAATAGGACCAGATCGAAAGTTGGCAATCCTAATTGTCTATGTAGATGATATAGTAATCACTAGAGACCATATTGATGAAATAGACAGATTGAAGAAATCCCTAGCAAATGAGTTTGAAGTAAAAGATCTTGGCAGCTTAAGGTACTTTCTTGGCATGGAAGTGGCACGGACCAAAGAGGGCATTTCTATTTCTCAAAGGAAATATACACTGAATCTACTTGAAGAAACAGGTATGTTGGGGTGCAAACCTGCAGATACCCTTATGGAAGCTAACTACAAACTGGGTCTCAAACTAGAAAGTTCCCCTGTTGACACTGGGAGATATCAGAGGCTCGTGGGCAAATTAATCTATTTAACTCATACCTGTTCAGACATCAGTTTTCCAGTTAGCGTTGTGAGCCAGTTTATGAACAAACCAAATGAGGAGCATTTGGAGGCTGTGTACCAAATTCTGAGGTACCTTAAAATGACCCCTAGTAAGGGATTATTTTTCAAAAAGGGGAATTATAAAGGTGTAGAAGTGTACTCAGACGCAGATTGGGCTAGATCAGTAGTTGACAGAAGATCTACTGCAGGTTATTGCACATTTATGTGGGGGAACTTAGTAACTTGGAGAAGTAAAAAATAATCAGTGGTTGCTAGGAGTAGTGCAGAGGCAGAGTTTTGTGCTCTAGCTCTTGGAATATGTGAAGGAATGTGGATATTAAGGCTCTTCAAGGAATTAAACTTCAGCAACGACTTGCCAATGAAGGTGTTCTGTAATAACATGGCAACTATAGGGATAGTTAAAAATCCTATTCATCATGACAGGACAAAGCATGTTGAAATTGATAGACACTTCATTAAGGAGAAGATTGACTCAAGCCTTATTGAATTGAATTATGTGTCCACTGATTCGCAAGTTGCAGATGTGCTTGCCAAGTCCTTGTCAAGGGTTAAATTTGAAGAATTGAGCTACGAGCTGGGAATGATCAACATCTATTTCCCAGATTGAGGGGGAGTGTTGTTAGTCACGTGTGATATTCCACGTGATTCTCTCTGTTTTTTATATTATTTATTTCTGTTATTTGTTTCCTAGTATAGGTTGATTCAACCTTAAAATATTCTGTTTTCTGTTTTAGTAATCCTAGTTTTTACTTTCCTGATATCATGGGATCTGATTGTCCAATCCCGTGTGTGACCTAGTGTCTATATATTGTACATATCTCATTCATGGAAATACAAGATACAGAGAAATTCGTCACTCTGTTTTTCTACAGTCAAGAATAAATGTGTATAAATAAAGGCAAATGAAGAGTTTGTAACAGTTAGAAATAAATGATTGTGGTATCACCACTAGAACGTGGGATATAAATGGGTAGGGCGTAGAGTGAAGGACTTAGGCAGAAGTTGAGTGATTTGGGAGAGGAATTGGAAAGGGTGGGGACGTCTCTGTGCTCCTGCAGAGCTCCCATTATTATCTTTTATTTTCTGTTTCTGCAATTTTTCCTAGAAATTCTGTAATTACAGAGGTCTACCTCTAAGTGAAGGAGCTAGTCTCCAATATATATCTACCTATAATTTTCAGTCCCTATCATGTGTCCAAATAAGTTTTGTTTTCCTTCTATTTCATTTTCATCTGTTCACCACTATGACTGAGCATCGGTTATACATATCACATGTCCTTCTTATGCTTCATAGCTCTCTAATGTTGGCGGGTGTATTTTTCATGGTTACTCATATGCTTTCCTCATGACTTATTTTTATTAATACTTTTGTGATTTTTTGGCAGTGCCCTTGTAAGAAGCATGGGTGAAATATTATTTATGTGTGGAAGTAATGAAAGGGCTGTGATTGCAACTTTGAGCATTCTAGGGAATGGTATTCAGCATTCTGATGAAATTTCAAAGGATGAGGTAGCTTGAATGTTCTATTGATACTAGTGATTTGTGCAACATCTTGTTGGCAATAGATGGAATTGAAATTCCTATCTTGTTATTGCAGTCTTCTTCTGTGGTTCTGCTTTAATATTCTTATTTGCTGAGTCAAGTCTTGTCCAATGAATAGGTTATTGCAAAAGCACTTGAAGGTCTTTCGATTGAGTCAGCGTTGGATCTGCAAAAAGTTCTTAGAGTAGAAACATACACATCGCAAGCAAGTGCATTGAAGAGGCTTCAAGCAATGATTCCCTTATTCCAAAGTCGTATGGGGGCATTGCTTTTCCTGATCTCTGCTTTACTTTCTCGGGGACTGGTATGCTTTTCTAATTGCAATTGCCAGTCTTAAGAGTTCACTGTGTCTTTTTAAATATGAGACGCTTAGCATCTTTATTCTTTCTCTATTTCTTTGCTTTTTTTTTCTGAAAATATATTAGGCATTCTACCTACAAAGTATGAACTAAGTTTGTGACTGAGCATGCATAAGTTTGAATGTCTTTTTGCCTGAATATTAGAATTTCACCAGATGTTCTGCACCCAAAAAAAAAAAAAGAATTTCACCAGATGACTTGGCTAACTGAATTATTGGGTCTGATTGCGTTTCTACTTTTTAATTTCTCCTATAGGAGTATTGATGTAAAAGAGAAGAATTATGTCCATTTTAAGAATGGGCAATTCAAAGAATTTAAAGACAATAGCAGTTTGTATTTCATTCTTTTCTGCTTTTTGGTTATCTACATTATTCCTCTCTTTCCTGCAGGCTTTAAGCCATGACTTGTCTGGTTGGGATAAATAATTAGTTCATCTAGCAATTAAGCTACTTAGTCTATAAGGATTCATCTAAAGTTTATAAGGATTTAGATCTTCCTAATAATATCATAAGACTCATGATCCAACATAATAACTCCGCTGTAAATGAATTAAAACAACATAAAATATATGTCTAATTACAACCTCTGACCAGTATCTCTAGGAAAATTGCCAAAATACCTCTGGAACTGGAAAAGTAAAAGAAACGGGAAGACAATATTTCTTTCCTCTTTAGCTTACATTTTATTGTTCCTCCTGTCAGTCCTGTGTCTTGCAACAGTTTTATAACCTATGTTAAACATGTTTGATTTAAAATACAACAACAACAAACAGACAAACAAACAACAGAAAACAGAGGGTTGCAGTGAGGAGATTGTGGTCTGTTTGAACATGGAAGTCCCAATTTCAATCTTTACTTAAAATGCACTGACCACTGAGCTTATCATTCTCCATGCTGATGAAGGCGGACTTTGTTACTTCTTGTTTTCATTTCTTATTTGCCTTTTGATTATGCTTAAAATTTTGTTTTTTATCAATTTGAAAAGGAGTCAGTCTGTGTACATATTTCCTACCAGTTCTATGTTTTTTTAGCTTGTGAGCTTTAGAATGAAGCTAAATCCAGAATTTGTATGTCCATATCCTAATCTCTACTAAATTTTGAGCTGATGTTGTGAGGAAGGCTTTGTTTGTTCAAAGCTGTGTATAGCAATGGAGCCTAAGTTTCAGGTCTCTATGCTTTTAATAAACTTTTGAGTTGTATTTCTTTTACTTTTAAGAAAAATATGGGTCTGTCACTTCCTATACTCCTTACATGTTGGGGAATACAATACCCAATTAAGTGTCATTAATTCAAAACAATAACTGTGAATTTGTATTGGTTGTTATTATGTTTTTAAAAATTGCTCATGTTAATGCATGCAATATTTTGCTTTCATCTAGGACTTGGTTCAAACTGACAGGGATGATCCCAGCCTACCTCTGGTTACTGCTCCTTTTGGGCATGCCTCCCAGGTATATACTGACAGATAATTTAAAAATGCTGCTATCCTTTTAACTGCTGCTCATTTTAAATTCTCTGCTAGAACATATTTGAGGTTTTGCTTTTTTGATGAATATTGTGTTGCAGGAAATTGTAAACTTACTGCTCTGTGGGCAGGCTGTCCCTAATGTGTTTGATGGGAGGATGGATTTAGGTGGAGGAATGTTTCTGAAAGGTATATCCCAATATGTAGAAGTTGGTTTTCTCACGCTGCTAGAATCTCTGAATTTCTGCAAGGTTGGTCAGTATTTGAAATGCCCAAAGTGGCCTATATGGGTTGTTGGGAGTGAATCCCACTACACAGTACTGTTTGCTCTTGACACCAGTGTTCAAAACGAGAATGAACTGGAAGAAAGGGAATCGCAGATTCGCAAAGCTTTTGATGCTCAAGATCAGAGTGGAGGTGGTGGTTTCATTTGTGTGGAAGGGTTCCATCAAGTTCTCAGAGAAACAAATGTCAGACTTCCACAAGAAAAGCTTGAGCACCTTTGCAGTACAGGCTTCATTGTATGGAGTGAGTTCTGGCAAGTCATTTTGGATCTAGACATGAGCTCGGGAGGTTTGAAGGATTCATCAGGATTGATGGGTAAGAAGGTCTTTGATCTTTACCATTTTAATGGGATAGCTAAATCAGATTTGAATGGCAGTCAAGTAAATTCTAGGGGTGAAACTCCACTACAAAGACCCCGGCTCACAAAATTGAGAGTTTCAGTTCCCCCAAGGTGGACGCCCGAGGAGTTTATGGCAGATGTGGCAGTTTCCTCTGCTTCTAGTGCAACTGAATCTTCTGGGAAGGACACAGAAGTATCTAAACCTGAGCCTTCTCAGCATGCACCTTTGGTAGACTGCATAAGGACACGCTGGCCCCGTGCTTTCTGCAGCTGGTCAGGGGATGCTCCTAGTATAGTATGAGCCTATGAGGGATTTACGATGAGTCATTTTGTTGTGGTTTTGTGGGTGTAAAAGGGGAAAAAAAATCGGTTCAGCTATGCCAGGAGAGATTAAGTTTTCATGTTTTACTTTGATGTTGTACTTCAAGGCACATAAATGGGGGTCATGTATCCAAATTTTCTCCAATATGTGCATAGCCGTTTTATAATGTGGAGTAATGTATCTGACATTCTCTTCGATTTTGTCATGTCAGTCTAAAGGTTACAAGGAAGAGAGCTGTTATATTTATTGTCAAGCCAACTTGTAAAATCCATTTAAATGTACTCGTGTCATCGATTAGAAAAGATTTAGTTCTTTGGGGGGTTATTAATAAACGTGAAATCTATTGTTGCTTTTGAAATTGTTGTATTATTATATTATTTACCGTGCTTGAAAGTTGAATAGAGAAAATTGAATTGTTATATTTATAATAATATCATCATACCTTCTGCTGTGGAGCATAAACTGTTTACTGATGATGACCTGCATTCTTGTTTTATCAGTTCTAATGGCAAACATCTAAAGCAGGATCTGCATGATTGTCTGAAAAATGCTGCTATATATGTACCGATGTTCATATTTTCGGGGTCTTGCATTTGCATTATCTGTTTCTTCTGGGTTATTCTTCTTGTCATGTCTGTCACCGTTGCCAATTATGCTTGGCTGCCCCTTGTGCCACTCAATTATTATATAATTAGAGCATGTTCATCCGAATAACCTGAGCAAAGTCCTAGAAAAAATTTATGCATTAAGATTTTTCCATATAATGGGTAGATTGCTCTGTTAGGAATTATTAGAAATTTTATTCACCTCTTTATCTCATTATATGCCCAAATAAACTAATCTATGTGACTTTCATATGCAATAAATAAATTGAAACTAATTTTTTTTAAAGCGATAAATATTTTAAAACTAAAGGATTACTGGGCAAAGAAATTGCGTATATCCTTGTTTTGCTGTTGACAATTGCTATGTTGCATTCCACATAGAAGCTACCGGAATGTGTAGTGATTAAAATTAAATGAATGCCCAACATGGTCAAACAAATCCTTGGCTGCTTCTACTAAGAAAAATCTTTATCTATAATGAATTAAGATTATTTATTATTTTAGTAATTTAAGATTTTATAGATAATTATATTATTTATGAATTTTATCTTTTCATATTTTTAGAGACTTTATCTATTTTCTAATTAGGATTTTAGTTTTAAAGATCAAATTTCAAATCTGATTTTTAATTAGTTGTATTTGATTTAGATTTGATTTGTTTTGTAAGAAGGTTATAAATACCCTCGTATCATATTTTAGAAGACTGTCGTTAATTATTGATTATTGAATTTCGTTGGATTATATTCTTACTTTAAGATTGAATTTCTTGATACGGAGTGTCTTTAGAACCCTAAAGGTTCTTTATTCTTTTTTTCTATTGGTTCTACATCAATTTGACATCTAAACCTTGTTGATTCCACACTTTGAACTGTTTGAAGGCAAAACTTTTTCACAGCCAAAATTGTTCCGCTGCTTACCACTCACTAGATCTTTGTTAAAAAGCCATCATAACTTGCATATCCTTCACCGATAAACACAAGCGTACATAATTCTTCAAAATGCTGTCATCCAAATCTCGTTTTGAGACACCAATACCACCATCAGATCCGGAAGCCTCAAATCTATAAGACTACACAATTTCTAAGGATGAGAAACATACTAATATTATATTATATAAACTAAACTAATAGTGATAATATTCTAGCATCATGTTCTAAATTGATTATATAATAATTGGATAATGGTATAAATTAAAAAACTAAGAACATAACTCAATAAAAGCATATGGTATAATGGCATGATGTAATTAAACACAATGATCTTTCATGTACTGAGTTCAAATTCAAATTCTACATATGGACATTTTAAAATTTTATTTATTTACAAATCTGAGTCAACCTGGTCTAGGTGGGTCAACGGGTCACCCGAGTTTGACCGATTCATTACAAAAACTCATAATGAATAAGAACCAAACTAGCCCAGAGGCTGGGTCACTAGTTTCCTGATCCGACCAACCAGGCTCGAGTCAAACAACTATGGTGTGTCCTCCTCTTAGCTCTTATATGTGTATGCCTAAATGATCCATTCATTGTAGAATGTGAGACTTTGAAACACTAAGTAATATAATATAAGATATTAATATGTTAGTTTATTACTTAACATTTTATATAATATTAAAAAATATATATTTAATTATTATCAATTCGACTACATTGATCAAACCAATGAACTATGAATCAAGATCTTCACCAGTTCAATAATTGGTCCAATTTTAAAAATATTGATGAAAACATGTAAAATACAATTTTAAATTTATTTATGTTATATTGTAATTTAACCAAAATTAAAATCCTTTATTTATGAAGAAAAATATTAATTCTTATACATATATCATTTCACCTATTGCAACCAACTAGATTTTGTACCTGTGCATAGTAAATTAAGAATTAAATGATAAAAATAAATATAAAACTCAACAAAAAAATACACTTATGAGGAAGAGAAACTCCTGTACTCTAAGCAAGTATAATCTCATAACTAAATTATATGACAAAATCTTATAAAACCAAACAAAAAACTGTTTACGTAAAATTTTTATTTATGTTAGTTTAATTTTTGTCCTTTTTTTCATTCTATTTGTATTTTTTTGTTCTTTCTTCAGCTATGTAATTTTTAGTATTATTTTTCTTTTTTTAAGGAGTTTATATCAACATTTTACCTTATTGGATTTTTAGTGTTTGAATATATCTTATCCACGTATGCAAAAATATTAACGTTGTATTAAAAAAAATAGAAAAACCATATGTCATACAAATAAGAGGACTATTTGACAATATGATAGAAAATTAGAGTGTGTCTTATCAATTAAGAATGACACATGACAGAATTCTAAGTCGTATATCTTTCTTTTTATATATTATTATATTATATTGATTAATTATGTTGAGTGATTACATATAAATTAATTTAATTTATGTATATGTAACCCAAAAAGAGTAAGTCAAGTGATAAATAATCTAGAACTCGGCTAAAAATGAACTTGTGGAGAAGGGAAACTCTTGTACCTTAAGCAAGTATAATCTCAAAACTAAAAAAGTATGAGAAAATCTTATAAAATCCAAAAAAAAAAAATATGTTAATGTAAGTTTTCATTTAATGCTAGTTTATTTTTTATTTGTTTTATTCTATTTGTATTTTTTGTTCTTTCTTTGTTTATGTAATTTTCAATATTATTTGTTTTTTAAGAAATTTACATTAACATTCTAACTTATTGATTTTTAGTATTTGAATATGTGTTATCTACAGATCAAATATCTAAGCGTTGTATTGAAAAAAAAAAACAAAATGACATACAAATTAGAGGACTATTTGACACATGACATAAAATTAGAGCATATTTTGTTAGATAAAAATCACACATGACAAAATTTGAGGCTATATATCTTCATTTTCTATATTATATTAATTTATGATTGATGATAATCATTTAACGACATTAAATAAGAATTCTAAACATTTTTTTATACATTTTAAACACACATTTACTTTTTTTTACATGTACTTTGTTTTTTTTAATTTTTTTAAATTTTATTATTTAGTTTTTATACATGTGGCATTTTTTGAAACGCATGTTTTAAATTATCACATGAAATCACATATGACTAAAATTGTCAAATTAGATGACATGTGATAGAAGATTAACTATTTTAGATTACATATGTCAAGAAAATAAAATATATAATTGTTGATTGAGATGATACATGACATATTTTCAAGTCATGCATATTCTTTTTTATATTATTATTATTATTATTATTATTATTATTATATTTTTTATTATTATTATTATTATTATATGACCATTATTACTCCTTAATATACTAATTTTTTCTTTAACAATAACGACCATTATTATATTTTGGCACCAAGAAAATATTTATCTAGCAATTAGTAATAATGATCATATGTTTTTTTGACTTTTCGATTAGCATATTTTCTTTAGGATTTTTATTTAGTTTTACAAATAAATTATAATTGAACATATCAATAATAATTTTATTATTAAAGGAGTTATTATCTATAAAAATATTTGATTGGCATGTGTTATTCATTTAAATTTCATCTCAATAAAATTAAATTCATTCTAATTAATATTTTAAATTTATTTTAAATTAAACCAACAATTAATTTATTCTTTGTGTAATTTTTTTCATTTTCGTTTTTTATTTTGTTTTCAACTGAGTGATTTTTTTAAAAAAAATTATTATTTAGTTTTTGTACATGTGGAGTTGATGCAGGTGGAGGACAAAGTTGAACTTCCTGAGGATGGTGTGGAAGAAGATGATGTGGAGGTTGAATGGGATGCAAAGAGCTGGTATGATGTTAATCTTAATGCCAAAAGCGCATTTGCTGATGAAGAGGCTGACTCTGAGCCTGAACCAATTGTCAAAAAGGAGATGAAAAATGCTATACCTACCCATAATGCTGCTAAGATTTGCATTTAATTTATACTTTTGCCTTTTATTATTATCCTAAGCATACTAGAATTTCTCTTTGATGATTGGAAATGACAAGTTTGGCGTTGTGGTGTTCCCTATTGTAACAATCCTTGGAATTTCTGCAACCTCTTCTGAGTTCTAGATATTTAAGTGCTTTTCCTGGTACCCTTACAGTAATTAGCATCAAAAGAATGTCTATGTACTTATACTGATATATAGAAATAGAAACTTAAAAAAGAAAAAAAATTGAAATGGAACAGTTTTGGTGACAATTGCAAAATTTCTGTCAGTAGGGTGAGGCTGGTCATATCACACAGCAGATTGGTGCAACATACTTTCCTGCTGAGAACATACGTGACAGAACAAAGGAACTGAAAGTTCCTGGTCTGCTGGTTATTGATACCACTGGGCATGAATCATTTACTAACTTAAGGTCACGGGGTTCAGGTCTATGTGATATTGCAATTTTGATTTTTGACATTATGCATGGCTTAAATCCACAAACGATAGAATCACTCAATCTTCTAAAAATGAGGAAAACAGAATTCATTGTTGCACTGAATAAGGTGAATATTTCTATCTTACCCTTCTATGAGGTATTGCTTCCTTTATTTTATTATGGTTGATGCTCAGGTCTGTCACACTGTTCTTGCAACGTTGTAGGTTGACAGGCTTTACAAGTGGAAAGCATGTCACAATTTCCTAATTGTTAAGGCAATGGAGCAGCACTCTGAGGATGTCAAAGTGAGTTTAATACGAACCTCATTCAGGTTGTAAAAGATGTTTCTTTTTTGTTTGTCTATGAAAACAGAGAAATGGGAGAAACTTTCAGCATTGTAGCTACAAGTGCTATAAGGTAAATGCGGTACTCTGGTAGTCATAATACTCTTCCATCCCCTGCCAAACAAAATAAAATCTTTGACCGGTATTTAACAAAAAATTACACAAAAGCTAGTTTGGAATCCATTAATTGAACCTTCACCCTTTCTTTTATGGACAGAAAGTTGCCATTAGATCCAATTATGGTAAGATCTGATGATTTTTACTTTGTCATTAAGAACTACCTAAATGAAGGTCATGCTTTTGGGACCCATTTTCTGCTTTTGGTCCTGTTCAAACTAAACATTCCAAATGGGGAAAACTAGGAGTCACAACTATGGGTGTATATCAGTGTATTACGTCTGTAATGGGGAAATAATTTTCTTTAAAAAAAAGGATATTGCTTTGATTATGTATATTAAATTATTTACATGTAATTTTAAATAGAGAACTATCAAAATTTAACAAACTCAAATGTTTTGGTGGTTTCAGACTAGTATGAGTCCATTTTTTACTGTCTCAAACATTTTAGTGTGTTTCAAAATTATCAAAATTGTATCAGATGTTTCAAAATGGGTGGGGCTATGAAAAGTGAGAACACATCCCCATACATTCTGGATACTATCATACTAGCAATGCTGGATGGAAAAATAGCAGTGCCTTAGGGGGAAAACCATCGTTTTTATTGGTGTCTGGGACTGTATAACCTGCTTAATACTTCTCACATAGGTGTTGTATTCATATTGAGTCTTGGATGTTACAGTGGCGAAGGAATTCCAGATTTGTTATTACTGTTGGTTCAATGCAACCAGAAAATAATGGCTGATAAACTTACGTATAGTGAAGAAGTGAATGTTAATTTTATTTTTGCATAATTTTAAAGCTGGTTGAATGCTTTGACTTGGCTTGACTGCCGAGACCTGATTGTTCTTTGATTTTGGCAACCAATGCACTGTTTTGGAGGTCAAGGTTGTTGAAGGCCATGGAACTACTATTGATGTTGTTTTGGTTAATGGTGTTCTTCATGAAGGAGATCAAATAGTTGTCTGCAGAATGCTGGCAAGTTTCTCAACTCTCTTAGTATCACTAATTCACTATCATCTATTACTACTTGCTCAACCCCTTCTGACTAATAAAATTTCTGTTATAGGAGCCAATAGTTACCACCATTCGAGCTTTATTGACACCTTATCCAATGAAGGAACTCCGTGTTAAGGTATGGTTATCTCTTTTGGCGATTTTGTTTTCATGTTGTCCACTGTGTCCCTTGATGCAAAAATTAGAACATCGCTACATCACTTTCCAGCTTATGTGTAAATGAGAGATTTTGACCTACTCACGTATGTGTTTGCATGTTAGTATTTTTTTTGCTTGCTGTAATATATTCTTTGACACTGAATTCCATCCGGCCTAAGGGAGAGGCCTCTGCATGTGCTTTATGTTTGAAGGGTGTGTATTATTTAGTATGTTTTACAATTAAGTAGTGGTGGTCTAATCTCAGGGAACATATCAGCATCACAAAGAAATCAAGGCGGCAATGGGTATAAAGATCATTGCCCAGGTACTTCATGCTGATATTGATCTGACTTTTTTTTTTTCATGTCATTTTTATGCTTATAGTGGCTTTACTAATTCTTGTGTTTATGAATGTGTAGAGATTTAGTTTTATTTCAGTTCTGTTTTATGTCAGGGGCTTGAGCATGCTATTGCCAGAACTGTTTTATATGTGGTGAGGCCTTATGATGATTTAGAAGAGGTTAAAGAAGCAGCTGTGGAAGATGTGCAGTCGATTGTGAGCCAGATTGACAGAAGTGGTGAGGGAGTTTGTGTACAGGCATCTACTCTTGGCTCATTGGAAGCTTTGCTGGAGTTTTTGAAAACATCAGAAGTGAATATTCCTGTTTGAAATATAAGCATAGGCCCTGTCCATAAAAAAGATGTAAATAAGGCCAGTGTAATGCTTGAAAAAAGAAAAGAGTATGCCACTATATTTGCATTTGATGTCAAAGTCAATCCTGGGGCTAGGGAGCTTGCAGATGAACTGGGTGTGAAAATTTTTATTGCTGATATCATTTATCTTCTGTTTGACCAGTTTAAGGCCTATATTGACAACATTAAGGAGGAGAAAAAGAGAGAAGCTGCTGATGCGGCAGTCTTCCCATGTGTTACGAAAATCTTACCAAAGTGTATTTTCTACAAGAAGGATCCAATTATTTTGGGAGATGATATCCTTGAAGGCATTGCAAAGGTATAAATATTTATTTAGGGGAATATTTTTTTATAATGCTTCAATGTCTATGTGGCATAGCAGTTGTCTCAACATAAGGAGCTTTTTCGGTATTAAATCCATCAGTTGTATTTGTTTTGGATCTATATTTGACAAGGGAAATAGAAGTTATATTTCTTTGTCCCTTGATTTTTTTAGGATACGCTTGTGTATCATTATTTTTCAGAGCGGTCTAAGTGAACCCCACTGTTATCACTGCTAATGTGATCAAAACCCCCTTCCCCAACCCATAAAAGACACACCACCACCTTACATTTTTGGGTGACGGCCTTATTAAGGGTCGAGTTGTGAAATCTGTTGTGTGTGAAAAAATTATATGTTTTGGTTTCTTTGAATTTGCATCTGATAGTGTATGCTTGACAGGTTTGGAACTCCAATTTGTATTCCTTCAAGGGAGTTCACTGATATTGGTCGTCTTGCCTCCATTGAAAATAACAAAAAACCTGTTGATTATGCGAAGAAGGGGCAGAAAGTATCCATTAAGGTACGTGCTTGAACTGAAATAGATTCTTTATAATGGACTTGTCAGAAAGTTGGAATTTGAAATACGGATTAAAAAAGCCACCATTTACGTTACAAGTAGGAAAGCTGATACGGTGATACCTTGGAGTTGCACACTGACAGGGAAAATATACGATTAATATATGTTTAATTGTTTATTGGTTTATTTACTGATAGCAACTGTCTTCATCCATACCTATGTAACTAGTATCGTGTTATAACATACTAATAAATATTTTCCACCATTTTGGTGTACAAGTATTGTACCAGTATCAGTGTTGGAACGGTTATGTCTACCATTTCGAAGTACCAGTGACTCTTAAATCTATACAGACCATGTACATAAGGTCATTTTTACCCTTGTTATTGAGAACTTTTAGGGCCGGTCTTACTGTTAGCTTTACAGATTGTTGGCAGCAATCTTGAGGAGCAACAAAAAATGTATGGAAGGCATTTCGATGCTAATGATGAACTTGTAAGCCATACCACAGAGATATATTGACGTGATGAAAAATAATTCTTATATTTTTATTATAAATAGTATATATATTTTATTTTATATTTTTTTAATATTATTTATTTTTTTTAATTCATTTTTTTTATTTAATAAATATTTTTAAAAAGAATGTTAATAATGTTTATGCTTTTTTTTAGGAGTGTAGGATGATGATTTTACCATCAAAACTAATTATCAGATAAGTTATTAATATTGAGCTTAAGGTCAACGTTTTTATGAATTTTGTTTAACAGTCTCATATAGTTGCACTTTTGGTTTATTCAGGCTGATCTGACTAAGGGTGAGTGGAGGCTGGTTGTGAAATTGAAAGATGTTTTCAAGATACAATGAGGAGACTTGATTTGTTGCCAACAAAGTATTTTTTTCTGTTGAAAGTATGCCTCTAAAAGTTGTAACGTGGGATGCTTTATCTACACTTTAGGAGTTTGTTATTTCTATTTTTAGTATTTGATATCTAATATGTTCTTGCTTCAGTTTTTTTTTTTTTAAGATTAAGATGTTACTAGTCATGTCTAAAAATAAGGAGATATCTGATTTGTTTCTGTTAGACTCTAACTCTATTTAAAGAGTTATTCAATAAAATAAAATGCATCTTCCGTACAACACTTTCTTCTCTTTTTCCTCTCTATTTTTCTACTGCTTTCTGTTCTTAAAACAACAAATTGGTATCAAAGAGCTACTATTCCGAGGGATCTGTGAGACTGAGTGAGCAAGCCCAACCACAATTCCTAAACACGAACACACACCAAATCTGCATAGAATGAATTCAGAAGGTTCATCCATTCCAATTGCGCTTCCAGTGTTTGATGGCCAAAATTATCACCTCTGGGCTGTTAGAATGGAAGCCTTTCTTGATGCAAGTGATCTGTGGGAAGCTGTTGAACAAGAGTATGAAGTTCCAACCCTGCCTGATAATCCTACTATGGCTCAAATCAGAAACCACAAAGAGAGGAAGCAGAGAAAATCAAAAGCAAGAGCAACCTTGTTTGCTGCCGTATCGTCCACTGTTCTCACCAGAATAATGACACTGAAAACAGCCCACGAGATTTGGGATTTTTTGAAGCAGGAGTACGACGGAAATGAGAAGGTTAAAGGGATGCAAGTGCTGAATCTGATCCGAGAATTTGAGATGCAAAGGATGAAGGAATCAGAAACAATTCAGGAATATTCCAACAGGCTTCTTGGCATAGTCAACAATGTAAGACTCCTTGGTACTGATTTTTCTGATTCTAGAATTGTTCAAAAAATTTTAGTTACAATTCCTGAAAAGTTTGAAGCCACAATTGCATCTCTGGAGAACTCAAAGGATATGTCAAGCCTTTCCTTGGCAGAATTGTTAAATGCTTTGCAGGCACAGGAACAGAGACGAAAGATGAGACAAGAGGAGGAGGTACAAGGTGCTTTTCATATAAAAGCACAAAATTCAAGAGGCAAAGATAAGAATAAAAAATGGAAGAGTGAGAAAGGTGAAGGCTCCAACAAGCAGGAATATGAGACTTTCCCACCTTGTCCACATTGCAAAAAAACAAACCACTCTCAAAGAAAATGTTGGTGGAGGCCTGATGTCCAGTGCAGAAAATGTGGCAATATGGGACATGTAGAGAGGATCTGCAAGTCTAAACCAGAAGAGGCAAAGGTGTCCACAGATGAGAATGATGAGCAGCTCTTTGTTGCAACATGCTTTGCTACAAGCAACAGTTCCAGCAGTTAATAGACAGCGGCTGCACAAATCATATGACCAATGACGAAAAGCTCTTTATTAAGCTTGACAACACCATTGTTTCCAAAGTAAAAATTGGGAATGGTGATTTCATCTCAGTCAAGGGAAAAGGGACAGTTGCTATAGAAAGCTTAACAGGTTTGAAACATGTTTCTGATGTCTTATATGTGCCTGACATAGATCAAAATCTGCTTAGTGTTGCGCAGCTTGTTGAAAGAGGCTTTAAAGTCATATTTGAAGACAAATGGTGCTTGATCAAAGATACAAAAGGCAGAGATATATTTAAGGTGAAAATGAGAGCTAAAAGCTATGCTCTAAATATGATGGAGGAGGAGCAAATAGCTTTTTCAAATGCTGTCAGCAACACTAATTTATGGCACAAGAGGCTTGGACATTTCCATCTTGCTGGACTTCTATACATGCAGCAACATGCCTTGGTGAAAGGTGTATCATTGCTTGAAGACAAGATGGATGATTGTGAGGCTTGTCAATATGGCAAGCAAGTCAGAAAATCGTTTCCTCAAACAGCATGGAGAGCAACTCAAAAACTGCAGTTGGTACATACAGACGTTGGAGGACCTCAGAGAACAGCATCTTTAAATGGCAATAGATATTATATTATATTTATTGATGATTGTACCAGATTTTGTTGGATTTATTTCTTTAAGTCCAAATCTGAGGTTGCTAACATATTTTGGAAATATAAAGCACTGGTGGAGAACCAAAGTGTAGATGTTTTAACAAAAGCTCTCCCAAAAGCCAGATTTGAAGCTTTGAGAATTAAACTAGGTGTTTGCAGCTATTAAGGCAAGGAGGAGATTTGTTGAAAGTATGCCTCCAAAAGCTGCAAAGTGGGATGCTTTATCTACATTTTAGGAGTTTGTTATTTCTGTTTTTAGTATTTGATATCTGATATGTTGTTGCTTCAATTTTTTTTTTTTAAGATTAGAATGTTACTAGTCATGCTTAAAAATAAGGAGATATCTGATTTATTTCTGTTAGACTCTAACTCTATTTAAAGAGTTATCCAATAAAATAAAATGCATCTTCCGTACAACACTTTCTTCTCTTTTCCTCTCTATTTTTCTACTGCTTTCTGTTCTTAAAACAACATTTTCAGAAAACATGGTTTCAGTGAAATGTTCAGTTCATACAAAAATATGAACGTTCTGTGTGAGGATGTGGTTGGATACACCATCAGACTCATAAAGATGGTACAATGATTTAGATAGACGGCTATGTATGTGAAGGAGAGACAAAGTAACTTCCAAGTTTCTTTTGCAAGAGATGCTGCCCTGCACTGTCAGCTGGGAAGCTCAAGTCGAAAAAAGGGGAGAAAATGGAAACAGGCGAAAGGCCTGAATTTCGTGATTTATTACTAGGTGCATATATTTGTAACTCTTATATTCTTACTCATTTTTTTCAAACATTATTTTTTATATTTTTTAATATTATTTATTATATAATTTTTTTTATCATTTTTTTTACTAAATTATATATCTTTAAAAGAGTATGAATAAAATATAATTTCTAATAAAAAGAATGTATGATTATCTTTTTTCATATATTTATAGTATATTTTTTTTTTTTTTTATGACTCAATACACGTTGATGGAGATGTTTATAATACTCTTAAAAAGTTTTTAAACATTATATTCTTAAGAAATTATCTATTTTTACATATAAACTTTTGTTGACCTATTAATTTTTTTTAAAACAAAAAACTATCACATCTCCTTTTTTTATTTTCTTTTTTTTCTACTTTCTCTTCCAGAAATTTCAATTCCCTTCAACCACAAGAAGACACCATCAACTTCCTTCTGACGCCGACCACCCCTCGCCTCTGCTGTTGATGACATCGACATCACTGGCATTATTAAATCGAATAACAGAGTATATCTCAACTTAGTAACTCAACTACTTGGTCTAGTTCCTTCTTTGGTATTTGGGTTTGGTGAAGGCCCTAGATTGGACCTCCCTATCCCCTGCTTCTCCTTCATGGAATTCATCTTCTCCATCCTCAAACTAGCTCTGAACCTTTCAATAAAGGTGTGAGCTTTGGTATCAACATCTGGGCTGGGACAGAACAATGAGGTTGCACTTGCAGCCTCTCCTCCTCCACCATTTGGGGCAGAGGGACTATTGCCTTGGCTTGCTCTTTCACTGATTGGTGAGTCCACAACTTCATCCAAAAATGGGGATCCACTACGTGAAGAACTACCAATGCTATCTATCCTCCTAACAAAGTCACCTTGCACCCGAAACTTCCACGCAGGCATCTTGAACGGTGGCGGCTGCGGCAGAATAGGGATTAATGGTGACTCATTACTAGTGATGATCACATTATCTTTGCTAAAAGAAGGTTCTCTCTTGTTTGATAAGCGTGGTTTATGGGTTGCCACAGTAGCAAAGTGGCGTTTTTTGTGTTTGCCTTTCTTGGAAGAGAACATGTTGTGAAAAACTGAAGGTGTCGGCAGTGGCGAAGGCCGTGGTGCTAATGGTGGCCGTTATGAAGGAAGAGGAAAAGGCTCTGAATTTAGAATGGTATCAAAATGTTCAAAGCTTCTGTGTCTTTGTTTCTTCTTCTTCCCCCCGCTACGATGTCAAGAACTCTTTCATTGCAATCCCTCTTTTCGTTCTCACGTTGCACTCTTTCGCTTCCCACATCTACAAACCCCACTCCGTGAAGAAGAGCTGGGGCTCCCTCAACCTCCTTCTCGTTCTTTTCGCCATCGTTTGCGGCTTCCTCAGCAAAAACAACACCCAAACTGAAACCCCTCGTTCTTACCAGCACCAAAGAAGCAGCTTCTCATCAAACACAACGTTCACCCTGTGGGACCACCAATATAGGGACGTTGTAACCGTGGACCAAGCTGACGTCAAAGAAATCGAGACCTCCGACGCCGTCCAAGGTGAACTTGGCTAAGGTAGCCGACGACGACGTTGCTCTGTTGGTGGGGTCTTGGGCACAGAGGGTTCGGCCCCAGAAACAGCCCCCCAAGAAGTGGGTGCGGTGATGGTGCTAGACTCGCCAGTTCACAAAACGAAGCCGGTGGTTGAAAGGGGTGGAACTCTAGCGTTGGAAAGGAAAGAGACAGACAAGAGAATGAAGCAGTGAGATTCGGCTTCTCTCCCTGCTACAATAATATTTGCATTATTTATTTTTTATTCAATAATTAATATTAATTTAATATTAAAAAATATTTTTAATTTTAAAAAAAAAAAATATTAACCGTTAAATAAAAAATAAATAGTCTAAATGCTCTAATTACACCTCTAACTATTGGAAAGAATTTGAATTCGAAGCAGTGAGAATTCGACTTTTCTCCATCAGGGAGCTGTCCAGCAGTTCCCTCTAGTAAAATCTAAGCTTTTAATTTTTTATCTAATGATCTAGATTTTTTTATTTTTAAATATTAAAAATATTTTTTAATATTAAATTAATACTAATCAAAATTTGGGCCATTAGATAAAAAATTTAAAACTCAAATTTTGCTGGAGGGAGCTGTAGGACAATTCCTACAGAAGGGAAGCCGAATCCGTGACGACGAAGGAGAAAGAAAAAGAAAAGAGAGAGTAAGATAAGAGAGAAAAAAAGAAGAGAATAAAAAGAAAATAATATACAATTAAAGTAATCTGTTATGCAGCTTATTTGTAACATTTCTCAATTATAAATCATTTTGACATATATATTAATAGTTATAGAGTTTGTAGTATTGATGCTCTAAATCATTTAAGGAGCATTTAAATATTATTGAATTTGTAAATGAGTCATTGGTTCACCGGTCATAAAGCAGTATAATCTCCCAATGCTGCCTAAATATTAGTTTGGTCACTACATAGAATTTGATTTTATTGGGCTTTAACATATAGAACGCAAACAATAAAACATAACACATAATGTAAATGGTTAATTTGAAGTTATATGCAAGTAAAAAGGTTGTGGAGACCATAGTTTCTAAAACTGGACAGGATCGGTCGATTAGACAGGGTTAATTGGGAATTGGTCCGATCAAATACCCAAACTCGTTAAGTAAAGAGCTCAAGTGGAAATTGATGAACTCATCAACTTGTATGAATCAAATACGATTTTACAGGTTGGACTAGGTAACTTATTCAAAAATTGCAACATCGTTGACAACTTTTACCTATTGCTACATAATACACATCATTTGCTAATTATTTACATAATAATTACTGATGTATAAAATTTGGTGTACAAATGTCTTTTTCGTGTAATGCTGCATTTAAATATGAAGAAGTTTTAAAATTCAAAAGCCAAAAATCGAACTTGCCTTCTTTAAATAAGATGAAGGAAAATGCTAAATAATACGAAAAGAAAATTATACGAATCCACCTATTAGAGTTATATTAGAAAACATCTTTTATCTTTTATTACCCATGTATAGTCATGCTTATCGTGATTGCTCAGTTATCAATAAATTGTAAATTTTTGTAAGAAAAATCTCGTAATAATTAATAGCATCACTTTAAAGAGTTCAACACTTCAACTACTAATGCAATATCGATTGTTTATTATTCTTTATTCAATTACTTTTTATATTGTATTTTTTTTATCATCACTGGGGCCTATTGGCCCAAGAAGAAAATAAAACTATACATAATTGAGAATGAGATACTCTTACAAAGTCTTATCATCACAAGAGACTAATAAGAAGGTGATGAGGGATATCTATAACAATATAAGTGAATGAACACAAGTAACTTAGCCTATTAAAAAAATTCATACACATACTATTTTTTCTAAGTGAATAAACTAACAGTATCACTCAATTTTTATAGGTCAAAACTCAAATATTTTAGACAAATGAAACACAATGATAGATGGTCATACACCCTTTCAATATGAAATTCACACCCACCTTCAAATTCATATTTACCACAACATTATGAAATTCCATACTCTTCATAAGATTAGGTCATAATATAAACCCCAAAACTCATCCTTAATATTCAAACAAACACTCAAGTTGCAATAACTCCAAACAGAAGGCTTTTTCATTGTAGTTGGATTTCTTACATGTGGAGGAGATTGACCCACCTTCTTCGAATTTTGTTGGGTACGGAATATGGTCCATGTATAGTTAGTGGGACACCCTTTCTGTTTTTATCCTTTAGTTTGCTCTCTTGCACCCTCTGTTTTTATATATTGTATTTGTTTTCATATTTTATTATGTAAGATATATTTAATTATTATGTATAAGATATATTTATATAATTAAGATATATATTTATTACTGACTTATTATTTACCTCATGAATTAATTTAATCATGTTAGAGATATTTTTCATGATTTTACTCATATATATAATTTATGCAAGTTACATTTTTGTACATAACATTATATATTTATAAAATGTTTAGATATGTATAAACTCCAGTTTTACTCCTATTCGACCACGGTTTTATTTCTAAATCTTAAACTTTCGTACTTACCGATTTGAAGACCAGTCCAATTTTCAATACATTATTGATGACGTTATATATCATGTAGTGACATCTCAATTTAGATAGTCATTGCTATTTGAAGTTATATCCAATAAATCACAAAGTTTCATTAATTTAAGTAAATTCCACATTGAGAATCTTATTGTTTATAAATACAATAACTAAAAAATGATAGTAGATAGCAATTCTTCGTTTTTGTGATATTCTTTAGACTGTTCGTTTAATTAGTGTCCTATGCCAAATGGTTGAGTATAAAATTTCAAAGTTTCAAAATTTCTTAGAAATGAAATTTATAGATAGAATTAAGCTACGTGTTTCGTTTAGCCTCCAATTAATTATAAGAAAAAAAAATGTCTGCTTAGTTAAAAATTTCAAAATAATTGAGTATAAAATTTCAAAGTTTCAAAATTTCTTAGAAATGAAATTTAATAGATAGAATTAAGCTACTTGTTTCTTTTAGCCTCCAATAAATTATAAGAAAAAAAAATGTTTGATTAGTTAAAAAATTTCAAATAATCTTGTGTATGAAATCTAATAGGATTTCAACGAGTTGGATTCTCTCTTCTTCTTTAATAACAAGAGAGAATTTTGTTATGAAAACAAAACTTGCTTATGCATAAAATTGGTAAACCCATGCCTAAATAATGGCTGGTCTATTCGCAAGTAGCGTAAGATGCTTATTACCAACATAACAGCAAAACCTAAAGAGAGCAATTGGACAAAGATTTTTTTTTAGAAAACAAAAATTGCCTAAAGAAAGCTACATAGCCGTTTATTTTAAGCTCATCACATATCCTAAATCACAAGTTTATTATTTTGAACTTAATACAAATCAAAACCAACCAAATAGAAGCAAACAACTTCACGGCTCTATCACTATGCAAGGAAATTCAATATGGCCAAGGCCAAGACAGGTGTTCTGCTCATGGCTCTCTTCAAGTTTCAAAAGCAAGTTTTGCATGTTGGTCCCATTGGAACTTTCCCTTTATTGATGAGCTCTGAGTAGGGCTGCGACCCCCCACCCCCCAATTTATCAATGAAAAACTCCAAGCTTTATCAAATATCATACATAAAAGAGCACTGCATGTATACAAATTACAAAAGGCTTTGAAACAGTACCTTACCCTCTTTTTATGCTAATTACCAAGACAACTTTCTTCATGTCTCATCTCATCATTTCTATTAAAAGAAAAATTTGGGGGGCCTTCAAGAAGAGAAGGAAGATAGATCATATTGTTGCATAATTAACATGACATACTTGCAAAACACACTTTACAGAGGGAACTAAAGCCCGCTTGACCCAATCAACTTGGTTAGCCCAAAAGT
Organism: Ormosia emarginata; assembly: GCA_029884605.1. Classification (NCBI taxonomy): domain Eukaryota; kingdom Viridiplantae; phylum Streptophyta; class Magnoliopsida; order Fabales; family Fabaceae; genus Ormosia; species Ormosia emarginata. The sequence continues at coordinate 20,241,335 of JAQQTP010000085.1, forward strand.
AATGGCCATGGCCATCCAACCCCCAACCAATACCCTTACAGCAGACCTTAAAATTGGAGTTTTACCCAACACTGCCCCTAACCAACCAAAGATCACCAAAGCAAAGCTCACTGCAGCCACAACCACTCCAAGCCTTACCTTATATTCCCTTATAAAGGAGGCTGCAAGCAATGGCACCATTGCACCAACAGAAAAGGCTAAAGCTGAAGCTGCTGCTGCTTGTAAAGGGTTTGGCAAACTTTCTTTCTCTTCTTCAGTATCTTCCAGTTCTCTACCTCTACCAGTCCCCCTTTCCTTCTCTCTCTTCATTTGAGCAACCTCTATGTCCAACTGTGAGTACACAGACACAAACTCCCCTATGGCCATGCTACAAGCCCCAGCCACCAACCCTGCAAACCCAGATAAGATCATGGCCTTAATGTCTTGCTTGACTGCTCCCACACCCATCATCAGGGATGCTGTTGAGACCAACCCATCATTGGCTCCCAAGACAGCAGCACGTAGCCACTGAGATCTTTTTGAGTAGTCGAAGTCCTTCATTTCAATCTCTAGAGTTGTTGCTTGTTGCTCAAGGTCATTGTTTGGAAGGACAAATTTGGCTTGGTTGAGGGATGTCTGATTAGATGCCATGAGAAAGAGTAAGGCACTTGAGGAAAAGATAATCAATAGAGGATGATGATGATGAAGAAGAAGAGGGTGTATGGAGAAAGTGTGGAGGACACACGCTACCAAGAAGGATATTTATGGATGAAAATCGCCTATTTTGGAGGCAAAAGTGGGTCAAGCCCACTAAATATATAAAAGACAAAAAAGGTTTTATATTCACCAAGTGTTATAAAGAATTTGTTTTCAGTTTTAAAGTAAAGTAAATTTTGCCTCATTAAAGAATGTATGAAAAAGAAGGGAATGATTGAAGGTAAGTTTTACTCAAATAGTAACATGGTAAAAGGATATATGGGACCAAATGTACTTTGAGAGATACTTACTGCAACTAAGCTTTGTGTTTTGCAAATTATTGAGCCTTTGGGCTTTTCTGAACATGATGAAATATGAGCAAGAGAGGTTACTAGTTGTTTTTATTATACATTATATGTACATTTATCTTACTATACTCGATCTCGATTAAAACTTGGGGTATGCAATTTATTAGAGGGAAAAATTAACAAACCAAAACAGTATAAAGCAATCCTTAGGAGTGCATTTAGAGGAAATCTTGAAGATCAGCAGATATGATGTTATTTTTCAGAATTAAAAGCATCAGAAAGTTGGAAAAGAAGACAGAGATACTGTTTCCTAAGTTGTTGACACCAGTGTCATCCACCTGATTAATGTTAACGGAGATCTTAACAACAGTATATTCAGCAGACAATTCTAATCAAGTGGTAGAAAAATATTCATGAAATGTAATATCACTGCTTTTGTTCATAAAAAAGAAGAGCACCTCTTTTATAAAGTTCCAAATCATATATGAGGAGACTGTTGATCAGATAAAAAGCTTCTCCAACCAATAGTATATCACTGAATCCCAGAAGCAGTTAAATTAAGGATAAGGGGATTGATTAAGGTGGGAGGATGAAGAAAACAAAGTAAAGTTTGAATTGAATGGAAGCCAAAAAATTCAAGGCTTTGTCAAGTACATATATTATAGTGTATTATAATGAGAATGAAATAATGAATAGTAAAGAGTAATGACCACAATACATCATCTATTTTAACCTTAAAGAAGTTATCCAAATGGGATACAAATTTAAGGCAGTTATACCTGATCTGAAGGCAGCTCATGAGTCATAAATATGGCATGACTCAAACAAGGACAAAGGTATTGATAACCCATATGTAACGGCTTGTTCTTTTCATGCGAAAATAAGGGGGGGAAGTATATCATATTGAGGCATCTTGTTTTCCTTCACTTACAATACAGGGACTGGCCCAGAGAGTCTCGTGTTACATTTGGAAACTGAGGAAAGTCATGTGATTCTGAGTTTAAGTTGAATGTAATGGCTGTTTTTACTTTTTATTCTTAATAGGATGTGTGGGTCGGTTGAAAGCTCTAAATCATAAGCACATAAATTTGGGAGTGTAACATGCTTGCTATAGCACATAATTTAGTTAAATGTAATTCCAGGTTAAAATTACACCCCAAATATATATATATATATATATATATATAAAGACAGTGAAGAACTCATTGCTGATAGGATTGCTGCCTAAGCGTATATATATATATATATATATAAAGACAGTGAAGAACTGGGTGCTGATAGGATTGCTGCCTAAGCTATTAGGGAATGTGAGTCGTGTGGAACTACTAATCTATGAGGTTTCACGTGTTAGACTTGCTAAAACCATACATTTCAATAAGTTAACAAATGCAGCTCTAACCAAGCATATATGATTTCTTAAAATTTAAGAAAATAATAGATTTATAGAATTTAAAATTAAGAAACTACATATTGTTCATACTAATTACTAACCATTAAAATATAGCTGCATTCCCTGAAATGAAACAGTTCAAAAGAAAAAAAATTAGTTGAAAGCAAAACACAGTTAGAGATAAGGTCTGCTCTACTCCAATTTGATTGTGACAACACACAATAGAGCATACTATGCTACCAACCACTTGACACATACTAGCATGCAAACAATAAAAATTTTCAGAAGGTTTTAACTTCTAAATTATGATATGCAACTAAAATTTCAGTCACCGTTACGGCGTTTTGCTTCTGTTTTGACTTTTGAATCCACAACAATTGCATTTGTCCTCATTTGCGTAGAATTTCAGCAACCACAACTGAAATTTGAAACGTAAATTTTCAAATCAAATCACATAATAAATTGAATGGATATCTGAGTTTTACTGTAACTAAGCATTTGGGCTTCATCAGCTTAACACTAGACTCATCATTCATAATCAAGCATGCACGCCCATTAAGTGGCAGTCTACTTCAAGAAAAACATAAAAAGAAAATAGTAGCAAATTTTTTTTTAGTATAAAAATGATTAACAATTAAACTGATTAGCAATATTCAAAATTAATTAACGAGTAATCACTTTTCAACTCTTACTGTTTCAGTTGAAAATATTTGTTGATAACCGACAATGAACTCAATCATATTTTGAAGCCCTAAGAGTTGATGATTAGTGATTAATTCCAACTTGATGTATATCAATTATATTTATTGTAAGAGTTTAAATTTGAATCTCCTTCAGGAGCAACTCTAGGTCGTTCTCGACGCTAGCTTCTATCCCGCACCAACACTTGGCCTGTTTGCCCTCTCCATTGGTGATTCGTTTCGCTGCAACCACCGGGGTTTGCCATCTCCTGATCGGTGAAGAGCGTCCAGTTGTGGCCGCTGGTGTTCGTCTGTGGTAGTTCTTGGTGGTCTCATCCGATTCCCTTGGCCATATCAAGTGTTGTGGTCGTGCTTTTGTTTTCAATTGTTCTATAGCCGGATCAGTGTCTTCTTCTTTGCCGGATCTAGCACCCCCTGTGGCCATGGCCACCTCATCTCAAGTGCTATTGCCAGCTGACGACAACAATGACGGCAATTGCCATGATGATGACGGTAGCAGCGGTAATGGCAATGACGACAATAACAAAGTCGTGTACCTCAAAAAGGAAAATATGCAAGAAGAACTCGAGGTAATAAAAATTAGCCTTGACGATATGCCTTGTGCCACACGCATGCAATTTGCAATTTGAAAAATTTTGTCATTAAAATTCGTGCTATCTTGATAAATCTATTGAGGGTAGTGAGTTGTTCAACAGGCCAAGTGTTTATACATGAGTGAGATAAGGGAAAATTATGTTTATTAGTTACGTGCACAACACATTTTTTTTGGTAATTGATGTACCAAAAATGCATTTGAGTCATCCTTTTAAGTTTGTTGAAGGTTGTTTGGCCCATGATTTCTTATATTAGAACTTATTTTCTATTCCATTCTTAATAATAAATTTCATTATCTTTGATTAAAATAATAATATAATAAAATTACACTATCATCTAATTATGTATGCACATATCATGAAAAAAGAGTTTGACATTTTATAAAGTTATTGTCATATTGATATGAAATATTTATTTGAATGATAATGTACTGAAATTGGATTAAAATTAAATATTTCTTGCTATATATATATGTACTCATAATGATTATTACTTGTTAGCTAATTGCAAGTCAAATTTTCTACTCATACCTTCTGACTTGATTACCTGGTTTAATTATTTTAATTGCCCATGATAATCTAATTTAACTTGAGAAACAGAGGTTCATGAAGAAAAATAAAAGACTCGAGCTATGCTAGAATGGATTGCTGAAGAGGAAAGCACTAAGCGCTGTGAGAAAAGCAAGAGTGGGGAAATTAGATAATTTAAATAATGGAAGGGAGTGTGCATCCCACACGAACACCACCAACGTGCATTATCTCCTCCAATCAGAGACAGAAACCAGAGTTTTCATTGTTTTTGCACTCCAACGTACTTCCATTATTTTGATCACCAACTTACTTGGTGGATGAGGGGGAGAAAGAAGGTCCACACACTTTGTCTGATTAAAGCCCTATAATATTAATATTAAAGTAAGTCTCCAGAAGCAAAGGTGGTTCTACTAGAATAATGACATCCATTAACATATGGCATGTGTTCTCGTCACGCGGTGGTGGACCTGCACACTAGTGCTGATTCGGCGTCGGAGGGAGGTTTCTTGGCCGTAGGAAACAGTGGGAGTGTATTTGCAAAGTTACTTCAAGGCTCAAATTAGACTTAAGAATAGGTGAATAAGAGAAAAAAAAAAAAAAAGGTGAAGAGAGAGCATACTTGAGAAACGTTGAGACTACTATTATATATAGGGTTAAAGATGGTACATTTAGGGGGTGGATAGTGCACTCCCTCCTCATGATTGTCATGATTAAGATGAAATATTTTATTATTAAGTCTGCGTATCTTTTAATGACACCTATTCGTGCTACTATGAGATTATATTCTAGAGTTAAGCTTGTGGGCATTGGGCATAGACACAAGTGATGCGGTAGGTTTAGATTAGGTAGAGCAGGTAAGGCAAATATGGTCGAATAAGTCGGGTGGAGTGTGTGAAGTCGAATAGGTCAAGTATAGTGTATAAGGTTAGAAGATCTGGTAGAATGTATGAGGTCTGATGATTGGGTAGAGTGTATAAGGTTAGAAGATGCTAAAATGTAAGGAGCTTGAGGGAAAAATATCATTTTATTTTTTAGTCAAAAAGAGATGTCAAGTAGTGTTGTTAGAAGATCTGGTAGAATGTTTTTTTAAGGATGTTAAATTTAATGAGGTGGTTGAAAAAAATAATATGTTTTTAAAAAGTAAATATATGATAAAATTATAATAAAAAAAATAAAAAAAATGTAAAAAAATATTAAATATATAAAAAAATTTGATATAAGATTATTGAAGATAGAGTTTGAGTATGCAAAATACAATGATAAAAGAGAAAGTCTTAGAGAATGTTTGGATTATAGTTTGAAAACCATAGTTTGACTTAACGGAAAAGCAACTTTTTGTTTTTTTCATTTCTACTCAAATTATGGTTTGAGATCTAAAATCATGTTCAAACACAACTCAATCATAATTTTTCCAAACATACTCTTTATGGATAAAACTCAGTTTGCACACTCTAAATTGGAGTTTGAGTTATGCAAATTATAATCCAAACATGTTAGTAGTACCGAAAAAGGATAAATAAATAAATATATATATATATATATATATATATATATATATATATATATATATATATATATATATATATATATATATAAGCCTTTTATGAGCTTCGGTCTTGATGATTTATTAAATACTTATTAGTTGTTATTTTTTATAATAAATATCTAAAAATTAAAGTATATATAAATAATAATTAACAAATATTCGACAATTAATTAAGACATCTGTATTAAAAAATAGGTACAAATAATAATCACAATATAAAATATACTGACAATATTTAATTGTTATTATCTCCCTGTCATTTTGCATTAACAAAGAACCAGTGAATGAAGTTATACTCTATACTAGCTAGTTCTTTATAAAAGGATAAAATTTAAGCTTATTTTTATATTTTTATTATATTTATTTTATCAATTAAATTATAATATGTATTTATTAATATTTTTCTCTTACTTATTTTTTTAAAAAAAATGCATACATGACATAATTTAATTAGTGAAATTGATGTAATGGACATACATGAATGAACTTAAGTTTTGTCCCTTATAAAAATGTGTATTGGTCTGAGTGAAAGAGGTTTGAATCCCTTAAGCATATGGTCTTAGATTCGACCACAAGATTCATGTGTATGTAAATGAAAATAATACCGTTGGAAAAGGTTTTCGCTTACACCCCTAATCATACTTTGATAGATTAGTTTTTTATCTATCGGGTGAGACATATTCTGAAAAAAAATAGCTTTTTATTTTGTAGTATATCTATTTTAAAATAGTTATTCAAAACATTTCTTTGTTTTATTCACAAAGGACTTGTTTTAAATCAAATAAATAAATAAAGATATTTAAGAAGATTATAAGCAATGTTTTAAAAGTTGGGTCAAACCGGCCAGTTAAACTGACTGGACTGTGAACTAACTATGTTTTTTGTTTGAACATTATTAAGTTCAATTATGATTCAATTATGGTTCAATCATAAAATTAACTGGTTGAACTAATCAAATAATCATGATTTGGAAGTTTCACCAATTTAATCTCTAGTTTAATTTTTAAAACATTAATTATAAGCTTGTGAATATTTTTGCTTTTTTACAATAAGGGTATCATCAGGTAAACTTTTGCATCAATTGAAATTAAGTTTCTCCTTGAATTATCTTAAGGGCGTAAGCTTCACATTGCCCTGATGCATTTAGAAGAATCAGTTAATTCTTCTAGGTAATGATCCAAAATTTAAATTTTAAAGCATAGTATACACCTCCTTAACTACTAGACCAACTCTTTAAGTTGGCTTAATTGGTTAAGGCAAGAAGCTTATGAAATTTTATCAAATGGGTAAGTTGGCTTGATTCATTATGATTTTCTCACATAGTTCTAGAAGTAATATTTTTATTTATTTTAAAATATTTACGTAGAATAGTTTACACTATGTTATCTTTTCTTTAGTACCAAAATCCCTATTCACTATAACTAGTTGAGCTAATTAAGCCCAAGTGACATTTTCATTCTCCAGTTTGAACATTATTCAATTATCTAAAGCCATCTTCGAAAGAATAAAAGTAACATTAAAAAACCAGAAGCTATATTAAAGAAATATTATCAAATATATATGTACATGTATGTATAAATAACGTGTATGAGTTTTGGAGACAATATTTGGTGTTAATGAAAATCGATCGTGTTATGGAAATATAGGTAGCTGTGGTGCAACATATGTATATCACATTGAACTGCAATGCCAAAATTAATCATACCTGAAAAATTACTGTTAAAACTTAAAACAAATGAAAATAGCCAGGTACCGTAAAATGTTAAGGTATACTTTAGTGGAAATGGCATTGTATTTTACATATTTTCATTAAATCAGACAATAAATTATACATGCATAAAAAAGGAATAAAGAAGTGATTGAACTGTGACACTTATTAGTTCCATAAAACAGTTTTATTAACCACCCCAAGAATTCCATTATATTATCTATTTGGTCAAATAAATGGCGTAAACATGATAAGGAGTCCTATCATATTCCAACTCTTTTAAAGGCAAAATAAAAAGTTAGAAAAAATTAAAGGGAAATGCTCGATTAAAGATAATGCGATGGTCAAGTTCAAACAAAGAGAATGTGACGGTGAAAGATGATATTTCTTTAAATTTTAAGAATTTAAAAAATAATTTGTTAAAAGCTAATTTGGACTATCTTTTGACATTTGTTTCAATCTTGCACCCCTTCAATTAAAGTTAAAAGTCAGAGATTCCTTTCTTTCTTCTTTTTTTTTTTTACCTGAGACATTCCTTTCTTTTATTATATAGTACACGAAGAAACCTTTATATAAAATTAGACGCAGACATGTATATGAAACACTAAATGTTGTTCTTGTATTAAAAGAAAAGAATTTACTAACAAGTGTAGTTAGAGTTGATTAAAGAATTAAAAATAAAAAATATTAAATAAAAAGTAAAGTATTTAATATCAATAATTTAAAAATTAAATCAAAGATTGAATTGGTAAGATCTCTATATCATGATTCGATTAATTCAACTGGTCAAATTTATAGTTGAATCGTGATTAAACAAAAATATACTCGAATTGGAGACATGATCAGTTCATGATCCAACCGATTTTTAAAGCATTGTTTAACATATTAAAAACTCAAACAAAAATATTTATTATTTTTTCTTAGTAAATAGAAATACTTAATAGAGAGCATTAAATATTTCTTAATTAGTGTTCTTGAGACACTGTTAGAAAAATCCAAAAATAAATATTAGGATCTTCTGCAAATTAAAAAAAAACTATAAAAAAAATAAAGTTCTTGTATTGTTGTTCACATTTATTGAAATATATCTACAATTTCTATTTTGCAATAGAATGAAATATTTTGTAAGGTTGAGATTTCTGTAGTTGTTTAAAAATTGTAGATGATTAAAATCCTCTAAAAAAAAAGAAGAAGAAAAGTGAATGAAGCTTTCAAGAATGTCCGTACCCTAATGAAAATTGCATTGCATTAATTAACAGCCAAAGAGTACTACATCTGTTTTTTGGGTGGTCAAAGAAATGCATGAACATCACAAACGAAGAATCCTACCATATTTGTGCAACACTTAAAAGAACCAAAAGTTAGATAAGAAAGACTCAAAACGAAAAAAGAAAAAGATCCTATGATAGTGAAAGATGAATTTCACTTGATTATTATAATTTTTTTGTTACAAAATTTCACTTGATTTTTTAATCCAGTTTATAGTTTGTAAAATATTTTGTCTTATTTTCAGTACACCTGCACACAATAGAGATTATTATTTTACACAAATAACTTGCTTTTTATATATTGTTAAAAATATTTCATATAAACTATCTCAATGATTTTGTAATCAAAAATCGTTTTGATGAATAGATTACAAAATAGAAAATTAATTAAAACAGAAGCACCATTAATAATATATCTTGACAATTGATTTTATGTATTTTACAATTTTATATGAAAATAACCAATATCAAAAGTTAAAGATGATTTCACATAAATGTAACTAAATCAATTAAAATTATATATTATTGGTATTATTGTATTTTTAAATTAATTAAAATTCAAATTATTCATATAATTGTTTAACTAACAACTACTTATTTATTGGATAATCACTCTAAATATTTACAATTAACATTTTTACACATTTGGTTTCAAGAGTACATACAAACATCTTCTTTTCTTTTTTTGTACAAGTACATACAAACATTTAGTTAACAAAGTGAGAGACCCTTTCTTTTTCATGGTCTCAAGACAAAATGTGAAGTTCATTTGAACACAGACCAATTAAGTAATCATTTTCCTCTTTTTTGTCTTTTATGTTTTTTTTTTTCTCTCTTTTTTACATTATAGTAGAAGACATTACACTAGTGTTGACTCAGGTGTGCCCCTTAATTAGGCTACAAACTTACAATTGCGTGCGGGCGGTCGGGCGGGCGGGCGGGCGGGCAGGGGTACCCTAAACATATGACGGTGAAATCAGTATAAGCTTTTGTTTATTATTAGTGTATCGCATGAAATGAGTGCAATGTCTGTAGCAAATGGTAAGCAACCAGGTGTCTTATCTTGTCTAGAGTTGACCAAACTGAATTCCATGACATTTTGTTGGAGGTGGTCAAATAACCTAGGCTATTCAAGAACCGATAGGGCCTATTAAATTAGGATGGATTTGAATTTTAAAAATAAATTTGATATATTTTAAGTCAGATTCATATTATACTTTGAATTAGCTTAATTATTTAGTCTAATATCATTATTTTAAAATTTATATATTTTTAAACAATTAATTATGAATAATTAAACTTTTTAATTTAAGTTAATTTTTATATAACATTATTATACATTTATATTGATATTGTTTATCTTAAATATATATCATAAAATATACTTTAATTTTAATTTTTAATTTTAAAAATTTTATTATTTAATTATACATAATATTTAAATTTATTGAAATATCATATTGACCCAATTCATTTTAGCCATTAATCAAATCATGAACTGACCAAACTGAATCCAAGTCAAATTTATTCCAGCCCATCTCATGATCAACCCTTGTAATCCGAAACATAGGCATATCCGTACGTAGAATGGTAGTGTCAGATAGGCCAGCCTTATATACCTTGTCTGCTGGATTGAATTTTAGTACAGTCCACGCTGAATCAAAAATTGATTCCAATTATGGGAGAAAAAAGAAAAGTGCCCTAGTTCAAAGTTGGTATAAAAGGGAATGAAGATTACCAGCAATGAATTCAACCCAAAAGTTATAATTATTGGAAAATAAACTAAATTTGATATGCATAATCATTTAATCATTTAGTATTCATGTATTTTTATATTTATATGCCTTTACGTTAATGTATGTTTTGGTTCATAATATTTATTTATGTACGTATTTAACTAGAAAAGTGTTATGAATAACATAAATCAACTATATTTTTTGGTGGATGAGAGAGAAATTAATTGTTGTGGGATCTATTAAAAAAAGGTTGATATTAATTATTGTTGCGAGTCCTGTTAAAAAAGCCGAGGCTAAAAGAAAAATGTTACATTATTTGTACTTTTTTTGTAAAATAATTCATATGAAATAAAATTGAGGATTTAAAATATTATTATCGGATGAAGATTTTCTACTATTAGTCAAAATAGGAAAAGATTTTATTTTTTTAAAAGTGAAAAAAACTAAGGTAGAGGGTGGGAGAAGGGAAAAAATTTAACTATTTTTTTCTTTTTAAAAAAACAGAATCCTCTCCTAAAGAGAGGATCCTCATCCATTATTATCCACTATGCGCATACTGTAATTACAAAATCAGCAATTCTTATATGATAGTGAGTGGATGGTTTCATACACCTTGAGGTCGTTGAATGGTTTCGTGTTAATGGTGTTCTTTGGTTGGAGGCGGGGTGAGGTATTTGTAAAAAATATTTTGATACTTAAATTAGTCTTAAAGTTAAAAAGAAAGAAAATAAAAAATACAAAAAAATGAATCAACCTAACACTATGTTTTGATACTTAAATTAGTCTTAAAGTTAAAAAGAAAGAAAATAAAAAATACAAAAAAATGAATCAACCTAAGGTATTTTTAAGTATGTGTTTATATAGAGAGTGGCGTCCCTATGATCTTAAGTAATGGGTCACACATGAGCTATTGGACTTGGATCTAATAAAATATACTGGTCTACAACCTCTTACTTAGTAGTTGATGAGCCAAACATATCAAGTGCCAATGTGTATAAGTTATAACATCCAATTAATATTTACTAATTAAAAATTAAAAATTTGAATAATTATAAATTTGCCTAAATAATAATGTTAATCTTCCTACTTACTAAATATAAAAAACACTGAATATTTTTATGTTTTTAAGACATTGAAAATATTTTATTTTTCATTTAATACTATCTCTATTAAGTATTATAAAGATTATTAAGAGAATATTTCAAGATGATATAGCAAAACTATTCATCCTAACTTTACCATTGTGACTAACATTGGACTAAAATGGACTAGGTAACTCGGTCCCAAAAAGGATACCAGTCCACATTCTCCTAATTTGGTAATCGATGAGCCGAGTGTTGAGTGTGAGTGTCGAGTGTCAACTAGGTGTATAGAGAGAAAAAAAAAAAAACATGCCACATAAGGTTAAGATGCCAATAGCAAGGATTTGTCCAAAACATGACAATGAAATCCAAGAAATGTAAGCAATAATATAACACTAGCAATTATAATGATAAAGCATAGCATATTCAAGAACAACCAAAATCCTCTCTTTCATAATGAAATTACCAAAAAATAATGCTCAACAAACATAAACCAAAGTTTTAGAGTCAAAATGTTATAGTGAAGCAAGATGTAGCAAATATGTCAACATTATAGGATATGCATATAGTTTATATATTAACAACTAAAGTGATAACAACTTAGTATAGATAAGTGAAAACAAGAAAGAAAGTAATCAATATAATATAGAAAAAGAATATACATGGCCTGCAAAGTTATCATGTATCTTCCTTGTCAACAAATACATGGTTTAGTTTGATGACATATGGTAAATAACAAAATTAAATTTTTACCATGTGTCATCTGATGTAATTTTTTTTTTTCATATGTAAAATGATGTGGCCAATGTCACATTTACAAAAAAAATTAATAAATAAATTAATAAAATTAAATCAAATAACTCTAAAGTAAAATCAAGTTTCAGCTTTCTAGTTTCATCTTTCTTAAATTTATGGGAATAGAAAAAATTGATAGCTGTAAATTCATTTCAAAATGACTAAGCTTGAAGCTTCAAGTCTGAAAATTACACGCAAATGAAAAGGGATTGGCAGTGCAAAAGGAATACTTAAAAACAAAGGCCTAAAGATACACACATTTGGAGAAGATACACACAAAGACAAAGATTTGTCATTGTTGCCAATACCAAATCCTCACTGCCACCATTGATCCCCATCATACCAAACGACCCAACACCTAAACTTGAACCTAAACCCGAACTAAACTATCATTACCTCACCATCAACGTCGCTCAACACCACGAAGTCGTTGACCACCACAATTCTGAACCACGCCACCCAATAACTATCATTCTCTTTATATTAAGCACATATATTAACTTGTATAAACTTATTATTCTCTATATATTTTTGGTTATTTTGATTCCATCTAATTGTGGTAATTTTATTCATAAAAGTATACACAATAGCTATACTTATACAAGTCGTGTGAAAAAATCAAATTGATATGAAATTGATACAAGCGATAATTAAAAAAAAATGTATATTTGCAAATTGTATAGCAATAGGATAATATAAGATTATTTTAAAAAATATCTAATAGTATTGGCAAGTAATATTTGCAAATTGTATATTTGTATAACAATTTGCATCAATTAATTATAATTATATTATATTAAACTAGAATCAATTAACTATTATTTCACATTCATTCATCTCCTAAGCATTAGAATAATATATGATTATTAAAAAATATATCTACCAGTACTGGCAAGTAATATTTGCAAATTATAATTTTTTTTAACAATTTGCATCCATTAATTATAATTATAATTATATTATATTATTTCATATTAGAATCAATTACATATTATTTCACTTTCATTCGTCTCCTAAACATTAGGATAATATATGATTACAAAAAAAATCTAAAAAAAATCTACCAATATTGGCAAGGAATATTTGCAAATTGTATATTTGTTTAACAATTTGCATCAATTAATTATAATTATATTATATCATATTACAATCAATTACCTATTATTTTACTTTCATTCATCTCCTTTTTAAAAACATACTAATACACTTAAATTTCTCATTCATTACAGTCAACACTCTCTGTTTTTCAGGTAAGGTACTTAGTCAACACTCTATCAAAGTGTCATCTTCTAACAAGGTTTCATGAATTGTTTCATTATAATAGCTTATTGACCTTTTCAATTGCATTTAGGTTAAAATATGGCCAACCATGCATAAATTGATTATGGTTATGAACCGGATCCCGAAGAATTTATGTGCGAGATTACTTTAACAAACTACATGGCCACAAGAAGCAAGTTGGTGAGTTCTTGATTAAATGTTTATTGCAGTCTTTCTATAAAACAAATTGTAATAATAAAATTTAAGTTATGACATGTTTGGACACTTATTTTTTTTCCTAATTTTGTAGCACCTCCCTGTCCAATTTGTTAAATAAGATCCGAATAATCGAAGGCGAAACGTTACTTTACAAGTAGCTGGATATCCTGCATATGTTTGCAGACACATTGTCAAGCGGAATGCCTATTACATTGGTCGAGGTGGCATAGATATTTAGCAAGAATCACAGATTGAATCCTAGAGATAATTAAATTATCTTAGCTCCTCGTGAAGCTGATGACTTCATAAACAACATCCTCCACATGAAAATTATTCAGTATCGCAGTATCACTGAAGAATCACCCCCCCCAATTTAGATGTCTTTCTTTGCTGATGTTATTATATTAGATATAGAGGATCTTAGAGTTCTTTATATGCATTTTCCCCCCCAATTTAGATGCCCTTTTTAGGTTTTAATATTTATGTACTTGGATTTGCTTTTTTGGTTTTTCGTTAATTTTTCTTATCCATGTTTCTTCTAAACAAAATTGCTTTAAACTCTTTTTAAATTATATTTATTTTAAAAAAATTCTGTCCATGCAACGCACAAGTGGCAAAACTAGTTGTATATGTATAGTAGTATGCGGATCTTCTCATATAATCATGATAACAATAATTAATAAAGAATAATTACAATATTAATTCTCTCGAATTAACTCTTGGATGATGATTGTTAGGTTGGTGTAAGTTATAATCTTAAGAGTGCAAGACGCAGTTAGGTTGAACAAAAACTCATCACTACTCACTTTATTGTCAAGTTTATTGGTGCTTTTAGGTGTAATTAAGAAAAATGATGTAAAAATATTATTTTTTTATATATTATTTTTCATATTATTTTTTAAAAATTATGATTAAATGAGAAAAAATAAAAAAAAAAATATAATTAATGATATAGATAATATTATAAAAAATAATATGAGAAAAAAATAACATAGAAAAATAAACACGTGTAAAGTGTATAAATATCCAGCAACTGCAGAACAGAATTTCACGCTTTTACAATCCAAAGCTTGAAGCTTGCCTACGACAAGCTGTACACATATCCTTTTTTTTTATTATTATTAGTTTGTTGGGGCCACAAGAACTTCAAGAACTTTGCATCCAAAACAAATTATACGATTGGTATTTGAAGTGGCCTCAATATTATTTCCTGCATTAACAATATTTAACTTTAATTAACTAAATTCATTTTTCATTAACCAAATAAACCCGTCACTTATGTTTGAGATGATAAATTATTATTATAATTAATTATCAATTGAATTAACTATTTATTATTAAAGTTTATCATATCATAACTAATTACAAAAAATAAAATTACTAACTAAACTTAAATACAGTTTGTTAAATTTCATGATTTCAGAGTAAAGAGAGAAGAGAAAGTTGAGAGAAATGGAGAAAATTGTATATTGATAGAATGGAAAGTGAAAAATACAATAGGTAATCTTGGCTTATATAGCTAACTAATCCAAGTAAACTAACTAACCATTAAAACTAATTCTAACTAACCCTAACCAATTCTAACTATCTTAACAGCCCCCCGCAAGCTGGAAGGTGTACATAACACTTCCAGCTTGAGATGATCAATACAAATGCATATCCAGAAATACAATGATAATGCCAAAAACTGGTAAGGCATGCAGGCCAACAAATGCTTAACCACCATAAAAGGCAGAAGCTTCAAATGCTTAACTACCTTACAAGGCAAGGCAGAAGCTAAAATCATCAAAGCCAACAAAGGGCAAAAGCTTAACCATTAAGCAGAAGCCACAACTCAAGGCTTAACCACTTAACAGAAGCAAGAACATTCATCAATGCTTAACCACCACCATGGGCAGAAGCTTACAAAAAAAAAATCAATGCTTAACCATCCATGACAGAAACTCACATCAACACTTAAACATCATGGACAGAAGCTTACAACAAAAAATATCAAAGAAGCAAATCACCAAACAGTTGGTGTACACAGAACTTAAAAACATTGGAAATACATCTTGATCAAAACAAAGAATCCAGCAAAAAAATGCATGACAGGGAACACAATCCCAGAGATCCAATGCAACCATGGTCTCCACCATACCAGATTTACAAGATCAATTGGGCTCTGAAGGACAAGCAGGAGTTCATTGACATTATCGAGACAGTCTACAGAGGTGCAAGGAAAGGACGTGGTCTGGTGATTCTCCCAAAGATTACTCCACCAAGTATCATTTCTAAGCATCACAAATCACAAGCAAAGTTCCGCTTTCATTCTTGTAAGACCATATATTGTGGATCTTAGATCTAATATCTTTGGATCTGTCCATCACCAGCAAGAACTCAAGATCAAGGAATCGCAATCGTGGTGAGTGAATAAGGGCGCAAGAATCAGCGTCAGAGGCTTCAACAGCGGCGACCGGCGGCCGGAAATCGCCTCCCACGACAGAGCACGGTGGCGCTCGCAGCGGTGGTGACAGATCGACAAAATATGGTGGAAGGATCGGTCCAAGAGGAGGAAGAGGTGGAGGCGGCGTCGGAGAGCGATGGAGCCGTTATGGCTAGCTCGTGGAAACCGAGATGAGACAGGATCGGAGGGAGAAGTGCGGTGTGAGAGAAGAACGAGTGTTCTTGGAGATCTTGTGGAGTTGGTGGTGGTGCTGAAGGCGTTGAAGGCGTGAAGGATGCTTCGAATCCTTCAGTGGCGGTGACGTTGAGGCCGCAAAGCATGGCGGCGAAGGAAATGGTGAAGAGCAGTGAGAATCGCAGGGAGGAGTTGTCCATGGCAGAGAGAGAAGAAGTGATGATCCAAGTTTCAGAGTGAATGGGAATGAAAAAAAATTGTGGATTTTCTCGGGAAAGTGTAAAAGGAAAAGAAAATAAACTAAGAAGGAGAAAAAGAAAAGAAAATGCAGCGAGAAGAGTGTTCAAGGTGGGTGGAATGGTTCTGATACCATGTTGAATTTCATGATTTCAGAGTAAAGAGAGAAGAGAAAGTTGAGAGAAATGGAGAAAACTGTATATTGATAGAATGGAAAGTGAAAAATACAATAGGTAATCTTGACTTATATAGTCAACTAATTCAAGTAAACTAACTAATCATTAAAACTAATTCTAACTAACTCTAACCAATTCTAACTATCTTAACACAGTTCAAGTAAAAAATAATATGAGTGTTGTTTAAAATAGGATTTGGGTCCTTTTATTTTCTTTAAAAATAAGATACTGTCATTTTATGGGAAAAAATTATACAATATTTTCTATATAGGATTTATCGTTGCCTATGCATGGTTCCACTAATCCTGCATATGTGTATTTTTCTCTCATAATATAATGTTCCTCGTGTTTTTAAGAAAAAAAGAAAGGACACAAATTTTTTAAAATATTAATTATGTGTTAAAAACTTAAAATTGGTTCTTAATTAAATATTATCTTCGTTGTTATGCCAATTCTTGAATGCGGTAGTTCATTGATGCAACTGTATCCCCTCCATTTTTTTAATCATTTTTTTAATCATTTTTTTATCATTACAGCTCTACCCCTAAGAATTTGGTTTCTTTTCCTTTTTGTTTATCGGTAAATAAAAAAATTAGGTTATGTGCCCTACTAAGAGTTGCACCACCAAATGAGCCCAAAAGGTCATGCAAAGTTTTGGTTTTATTGGGCTGCTTTAATTGGGTTTTCTTGCACTACCGCTATTTGCATTGTGGCCTTGTGTAATGAATACAAATTAATCAGTCATGACCCTCCAAAAAGAAAAATAAAATTAAAGATGAATGTTAAATTTGATACTCGAGCCAACTGAAAAACAGCAAAAATATTTAAACCAAAGAAAAAGAAAACTGCTAAAACAAAGATAAAACAAATAAGAAATATATTAACAATTTAGCTATGGACCATCAAAGCACACAATTGCAACATTCCTAACTATCACGTGAGGAGGCGTTTAACATACAACATGAGGCAGATGTTACTATGCACCCTTATAAGTTATAGTGTATGCTGCACATGCTGAATTCACCCACAATTAGAAGGAAAAGTGCTTTTATACCAGTTTATTGGTATTTGAAAAATAGTCCAAAAATTACAACAATTTCCAGTGTAAACCTTTATGATTGCTGTGAGGGAATGAGAAGTAAGTTTGTGAGCATTGATATTTTGATCCAAAAGCTTTTGTGGGTTGGGAAAATCTTTTAAGCTATTCAATTTTGCAGAGATGGAAGGAATTAAAACATGTTTTCGGGTTGATTGGAGTGGATTGTTAGGAAGAACTAGAAGCTTTAGAGGACTAAGCATGACAGCCATCATTAAACGAGCATTTGGAAGCTTTAGAGGACTAAGAATTAGAAGTTATTGGAAGCTCGTCTCACCAACGTGGCCCATTGTTAGGGAGAACTTTCAGATAAGAGCAACAAGCGCTTGAAACCAGCGGCGAGGCGAGCCATCTTTGACTTGTTGACTTGTGCTTTGTCAAAGTCCATGGAATGGCATAAGTCGGTGGCAACGAGGTCAATGGCTCCTTGACCTCCGATTCTGCCAGCAAAGATGCCGATATTTGTGTAATTCTAGAAGCACAATGTGAGGGCTGAATCGAACTGTCGTTGAGTTCGAAGACGACAACCATACTCTGCATATGAACAATCGTCAGATCTAGAAGCTCAACCCTGTCGAAGACTCTGCTCTCGCTTCAGATCCAAAATATTTGTCGATTCACTTCCTCAGAAACCACTGCCATGAGACCCCTATCCATCATAAACCAATAAAAGCCATGGCAACAAATTCTATTGCATCCAATGTTTTCACGAGGAAGACAACGCCTTTGACCCCGCCACCTCAATCACTCTCCACATTGGTTGAGGAAGATGAAGGTGGTGCTTTGGCGACGACGGTGGCTGCTGTTGTTGCCGTCGTTCATGGCAGTAAAGGTCGTTCAATATGGGTGTGATGATTTCATAATACCACATTTGTAATTTTCAATAAACTTGTTCTCTTAGTTACCAGTCATTTATTTCTGCCATTGATGAGTTTTTAAGCTAAAACAATGGCTACAAATCAAGGAGCATGCTGCACCTTGTCATGGAAGGTGCATATTAGAAGGCATCTACAACATAGTTACAACAACCGTTTTTCCTGTGAATCATCAATTTTCTATTTTTTTGTATTTTTGTATTTTTTATTTAGCTGGGTGTATATGTAAATTTAAATATATATAAATATTATCAATTAAAATTTATAAAATTTTTTATATGTACAATTACACACATATATATATATATATATATATATATATATATATATATATATATATATATATATACATACAAAAAAATATATAGATTTTAACTAATAATATATTTATACAGTTATTTATGAAAAAAGAAATCTCATCTAAGTTTCTTGTGATTTGGTTGGGTCTGTATGCAGATTTAGATGTATATAAATATTATCAGTTGAAATTTGTATAATTTCTTATATGTACAGTTATTTATGAAAAAAAAAATAGATCTAAGTTTCTTGTGATTTGGTTGCATCTGTATACAGATTTAAGTGTATATAAATATTACCAGTTAAAATCTGTAAAATTTTTTGTATGTACATTTATTTATGGAAAAAAGAAAATTGATCTAAGTTTCCTGTGTGTGGGTCTAGGTGTGTATATAAATATTACCAATTAAAATTTATAAGATTTCTAATATGTACAATTACTTATGACAAAGCAAAAAAAAAAAAAACTTATATATACTCAAAGTTGCATGTCATCAATCTCCACTATTGATATATTTTTATGAAGATCAACGATAATTTTTAGTTGTTGTATTGAAAACACAGCCATAAGGTAAAGCTCTACTTATAAGTTGTAACATCAATTGCACAATTCAGGCCAAGCAACAAGCATAAACTTAGTTAACTCAATTTTTTTAAAAAAATCTTGATAGCTCTTTTAGCATGAAACTGGTAACTCGATGAACCAATTGCTTGAATGGATCTATTTATACCTTAGTGTGTATTTAGATTAGTTATGAAAAAAAATTCAACAATCAATTATATGTATAATTGTTTTCAATTTAAATCAATTATGATAAAACTAGTTTTATGTTTGAATATATTAACTGAAAAATGATTTTAAAATAATATTTTTGTTTAGATTTGTTGGGAGTCAAAATTAACGATTTTGAAAAGGCTATAAGCAAGCAGAAACACACCGAGAAAAAAACAAAGTTCTAGAAGAAAAGATCGACATAGTAGTCGGTCTACGTCAACGGTATTTTGTCAAATGGTGATTAGCCAAGATCATAAGGTTCAAAGAAGACCTAGTCAACAAGTAGAAGGATTTAACAAGAACCAAGCACTTGGAAAATCATACTCACGCAAGTGGATAAGCGAATTCGACAAAGCAACAACACAACCAACTCGTGCAGCTTTAGAATCAATCATAAGTAATTATCAAAGTAATGTAAGTGAAGGTCCATCAACATTGAAGTCTATGTTCAACAATAAGTAGTTAGCAAGCTAGTATGAAGTTCGTAGCGAGCCCCAAGACTGAAGGTGGGCAATTACTAAGAATTAGTTGGGAGTGAACAAAAAATGTAGCTTAATGGAGAAAATGGAAGTTACAAAGAGGAGAGAGAAACTACCCATGATCTAGAATAGTTTCCACTTTGTACATAGTGGGAAAGTCATGTAAATAATAAGCACATGTGAAAATCTGCATGACTACTAAGTGGAAGCATCTTAGGGTTTTATGGTTCAAAATTTAGGTGCCAAAGTTAGAGGCTTGTTACTTATAAATAAGGGTTATAACAAAGTTATCTAGGTTGATCCATTTGCTTGCAAACACCCTATGGATTAATGGATTGACGGGTTATAGTCAAGTATGACTGACACTTTCAATTCACATGTCTCTCTATGTTTCAACATCTTTGTAATTTCATGGATCATTTACATCCTAGTTAATATAATTTCAATTCTTTAAAGTTCATACATGTTCTTCCGAGTTCTTACTTGCTCGTTCTTTAATTTCTTGTTCAATGTTGTTGTTGGTTTACACTTAAGGTTAATTTCTCTTTACTTTGCAGGTTTACAAGTCCTTTTAATGCTTTTTCTAACTTAATGCAAATTTACGCTTTCCTTGTGTTTACTTTATGCATTTACATTATTCTTCATGTTCTTTAATGTTCATGCATGTTTTCATGTTATTTTCATGTTTAATCTTCATTCACACACACATAACACTCTTAACATATTTTTATCAACATTTCACTTCAGCATCGACATTGATATTTTTGCCATTTACATTTCTGTCATTTACATTCTGTCATTTACTTTCATATCAGTTTACTTTCAACAAGTTTACTTTTGACATTTCTTTACTTTTCCATTTACATTTCTATCAAGTTTACTTTCGATAAGTTGACTCTCGACATTTCCTTTCCGCCAATTTACTTACTGTAAGTTTATTTTGACACATTATTTCCATTAATGCACTCAATCTTCTTGTGACATTTCTCATGTCCATTTTCTTTTCATTTGATGTTTTGATCGGTCAACAATTATTTAACACTTTGACATCAAAATCTTACCAATTACTTGAGAATCCCGAGAGGAGTCAATTCACTCCCAAACATTAGATCTTGAATCAAAAGTGAAGTAATCTTCACTTTGAAAAAAAAAAAACACCACAAACAAGATTGTATAAAAAAATCATTTTTATATAATAAATTGCTAAAAGAAGGATATGAGTTTTCAAAATCAAACCAATCCAAAAAATCAAAAACCAAATGAACCGAAAAATTGAGAATTTGAAAAAAATTAATTGGATTGGATCGAATTTTGGTTCCTAAGTTGAAAACCAATCTAATCCAAACCAAACCAAAAATCTATATTTTTTTCAAAAATTATATTTTACCTACGAAATTCCCATATTACCAATACTTATTTGTAACTTTCTTACTATACCCCAAGGCAAGCTTAATTCACTCTCTTGGTCCTTTTGGATTTAGACATTTATTGTAGGATTAGCAATTAATTTAGACTTGTATTTAGAATTTGGATTTATATTTTGATTAATTTATTTGAACTTAAATTTGTTTTATTTTAATGAATTAGTCTAAAGTTGTATTTGATGTATTTTAATGAATTTAGATATCCATATTTTGATGGATTTGATGAATTTAAGTATTAAAAAAATTACAACAAAAAATAAAGAAATTGATTCAATCCAAAATGATTTAAATTAGATTGGATGGATTGGATCAGATTTATATTTTGAATCAAACTCTTCTGAACTGGATTCAGAGTGCTGCCTGAAAAGGTAAATGATGGTTGATTCCTCTGTGGCACAACAATGACAATAATGGTGCGAAGGGGTGAATACATGCAAAAGGCATTCTGACGCTCAAGTCAATTTGTGTGCAAAGTGAGTAATGTATATGATTGGAGATTGGATACATACATTTGAGAACTTGCAAGGTATATGTATGAGTCTGTTAGGGCATTGAGAATTTGTGCATTCAATGTGAATTAAATGCTATGGAATAAGATCTGGAGGACCGTTATTTCCTGTGTCTTACTGCCTATTTATGTGGGATGTGCATTCGTATCTCTTGAGGTAGTTGTGCCTAACAAATAGGCAATTACGAACGTGCAGTAATATTTGAGTTTTATTATGGCTAGCCGGGTTACTTCAGATCTGTGGACCCAATACCCGATCTAGAACATTTGCCCCTAGCTTAACGCTTAAATAAGACAGCTAAATGTCAATATATAAGTTTAACAAGAGTACACAGCACATGGTGCACAAAAGGATCCTAGTTATCGTGTAAATGTTAGATCTCGAGATATTTTTCCAAAGGATTGAAGTCTATGATATACCATAGTGTGCCCCCGAGGTTACTGAGTAAAACAGGGATCTGTGTGGATCATTCTGCTTAAGTCATCATACTGTTGTCCAGTAGGAAGTAGGTTCCCCCCATGTATAGTTTGTGTGGTTCGTGTTATGTGTAGTTTGGTTTTTAGACTGAGATCCATGATGTTGTTTTACCTTGGTATCTTGTTGAGGGTTTGTGATCCGGCTTAAATGTTCTTCTAGGATTTTTAATTTTGAACGTTCTGGGCATTGTTATTTCGATTGCCTTTGTTCAGAAACAGTATGCCATGTGGTTGAAGAATAGTGGTAGTTGCCGTTTGGGGTTTGTAATGTCATGATTAGTCACTTTCAAATTTCAAAAAAAAGGCGTCATGATGAGACACTTTAAACGAAAATGCATATTTGTCCCAATTAATGGCAGCGATTTGGGTGATTTTTCGATGCTTATAAATAGGAATAGGGTTTAACCCTTCCCACTTTTTGCCTACTTTTGCACTTCAAATTTCTTCCTCTAGTGACCTAGGTGATTTTCAACGAACTCTCGTGGTGGATGTTGGTGATTCAAAGCCTCTTCTGCACTTTCTTCACTGTTTAAAGCTTTTTTCCTTCTCCAAAACTCAAGATACTCCTCATTTTCATCTTTTTCTCTATAAACATTTAGTATGGGGAATGTCAGGAAGTGAGGAGACAATTCAAAACATTGACACGTCAGTGGAGGATATAAGTCCTCCTTTGTCCTTACCACTTCAGCCAAAGTAGAGGCTTCAAACCCACAGTGGGGATTCTGATAAGGGTTCGGGCTCCTCGACTAGGATGAAGGTCTTGGAGGTGTTCTGGAGGGTGGATCAAGCCAGAAAGCATGCAAGACAAAAAATGACAATATTTACAACTTACTGTGGATGGACTTAAAGACCGAGAATTTGCAATTCGACACCCATTAGAGGAAGAAAAGGTGTGCTTGATCCATACGGAGGGCGGACACTTCATGTATATGTATAATGCTCTCTTCATTCGGATCAGGGTATGACTGCCATTCATCGAGTTCGAGATGGGTGTCCTTAATCGCTTACGAGTGGCGCCTACTCTGCCCCGATAGCTCCTTCACGGGTGAATTTTGTTATTCCTTCACCTTCGAGCAATGCAGTCCCTCAACCAATAATTGAGGTGGTGCCCCTATCTCCCATAAACACCGAGGTTCAAGATAGTGGGAACAGTTCTCCTACTATGCCACTGCAACCCTAGAAGAGGCGGGTCGAAAGTAGCAAGGATGCAAGAGGGAAGATGCCGGTCATTGAGGGCATCCAGGGGGAGCCCAAGGTGATCGAGGTCCCAACCGGTCTGGGGTCTGATGGTGCTCCGCTCCGTTTTCCATCTAGATCGGTGTGGACTGGGGGGCTGATCCTACCAGCTTCATTGACAGTGCCTTGTTAAGTCCCGTCGAGACAGATGTATTGATTAAGCATGAGATGGCAAGGCTCCTCCATGAGGCCCAACTTTAGAGTTTGTGCATCGCCTATTTCCTTCAATTTATGGAGGAGGCTTGGGAGTCTATCTGGGAGGCTTCTAGCTTGGAGAGAGAGCTTAACACCCTTCGAGGTGAAAAGCAAAAACTTGAGCTGGAAAATACCCACAAGTATGGGCAGCTAGCCCAGGCTGCCTTGGAGTTTGCCTAGAAGGATAGGCAGCTAGCCCAAGCTGTCAAATAGCTTAAGTTACATGGCTCTAAGGTTGGTAGGCTCTGGTTTGAGGTCACCCGCCTCGCTGTAGATGTTGTCGAGGTCACTTCTCTCTAACCTCAAGTTGTTGAGGTGGATTTGCTCCGAGCTAAGACAACTGAGGTCGACGCACTTTGAGTCTAACTTGGTAAAGCAACGACTGGGGAGAACATATTGAAAGAGAGCCTGATCTCTACTGAGTCCATCATAGCTGATGTCCGAGCCCAATGTGAGTTTCTGCGCTAGACCAAGACCAAGTTGAATGAAGAAATTTCACAAATGGTAGATGACTGGTCGAGGTCCTTGGTGGAATCATTCGAGAATGCTCTTAACCCCTGTCTTAATGAAGAGGAGGTCGATGCAATGAGGAAGGTCCAGGATGGCCAAATTATAGATGCTACTATTCTCGTAGCTGCACTTAAATGATCAAGTAGAGCAAATAATGGATGGCAGAGGAGGGACAAAAGCTACACCAGAAGCAGGATGAGAAGAAGCTAGGGTCGTGGTGGTCAAGGTAGTGCAGACCGAGGTGGTGCAGTCTGAGGCGACGGTGACTATAGAAGGTTCAAGCCCTACCATCTGACGCCCAATTTTTTCATTTCTTTGCTCATTACGTGGGGCTTTATTATTGTATTTGGACAAGTCCCGACCTCAGGCATTTTTTACTTAATTTTAACACTGCATTTTCTTCATAGTGACTTCTTCTTTCTTTCGTTGAGATGAGTCCAACACTCAATCTCGATGCATCTTTCATACTTAGTTGAATTTTAGCCTTTGTAGAGTCAAGATGGGTCCAATGCTCGATATCGGTGGCAAGACTTTAGATTGTTGAAGCATTTAGGGGTCTGCGTCCTTATTGGGGTCTGTGGTTCGATATTCATAATTCAATGTCCAACGCATTCCTCCATAGTCTCTTTGTTGATTGCTACTTGAAGGAAGGTAGGGACTTTACTACTCTTAATGATCTAATGCCCCATCGATTTGTAGCAATCTATGTATACTTGGGAACCGTTACTTTGAATTTATTGGAAATTAAAGCCGCTTTAATGCAATAGTAGTCTTTTGCTCCATTTCCCAACTACCCACTGCTTCGATATCCAATCACAGGGGATGAACAATCAAACGTGATTTCAAATATGCAGTCGATTCACCTTTTTCAAAGTCAATCAGAGCACATTACTCCCTTTATAAATAGGAAATGTTTACAGTAAGGTTATCACTTGTTCTTTTCTTTCATTTTGTAACTATGTTTGAGACTGAGCCTTTTCTAAAGAGCTGCCCCTTCTTGTTTCTTGTGAGCGTGTTGAGAGTCATGTCCCTCTCTAAAATTATCTTTCATTTATTTCCCAAATTCTTAAAGGTGTTTCATTTTTCTTTGCATATTTTTCTGGTGGAGGCCTTTCTTTCCAGGCATAATGGCTTAGTAAGAGCCAAGTAACTGTTCTATATGGCTTGGTTAACACGTCTCTAAGTAGCAGAAGTCTTTCTTTCCAGGCGTATATAGCAGCAGAACAAGATCATACTCTGCTGGAAAGGCTCATAGCTTCTGTCGTAATTCTTGTGAGGCGTGGAAGGGTTTCACCGCTCTCCTAATTGCCACCGAAGGTGCTCACCATGCCTTGGGTGTGCTGGGGTGTGCAAGGGAAGGGTTGTGAAGCCTTCTTCTCATATTGATCAAGAGGAAGGAGATGATTGCTCGCATATGGAGGAACCGTTAAGGTGGTCGTGGTCAGTGTTTGATCATCATCATCATCTCACCAGACTATCTTCTTGGCTTCTTTCAAGTGGGTACTCTTGCACAAGAGTAGCTTGTAGGTCCTTCTTGTAAAGTTAATGATGTTTGGAATGTGAATAAGAATGAATTTGCTTTTTTGAATATTTTGATTTTCATTGTCTTGTAAAGTTGGCTTACTACTCCATGTCTTGCTCGATCTCGGTGGCTATTGATGAACATTTGTTTCGCCTAGCCGAAATGAGTTCAATACTCGATCTCAGTAGTTGGGGTTCATTTAAGATAGTTGCCACTTAGTCGAACCTTAGGTGCAAGTGACATATAAGCCTTTCGTAGTGATGTTAACTATCCTAGACAACGGTCTACAACGTATAACCACATTAAAGCCTTTGTTCAGTTTATGGGTTAGGTGTAATATTGTGACTACATTAAACCTTTTTGGTTGGTTTGATTTGAAATTGTGGAATAAATGGCACAAAAACTTATTGGTGTGGAGTCCATGATCTCGGGTTACGGTTGGTTACTTTTAACCTCTGTAAACCTAGTCAGTTTATGGGTTAAGGTCCGGTCATAAGGGTACTAGTGAAAACCCTTGAATGCGTTCCTTGACCTCAGTCACTAGTCAAGTGGATTCCCCTATCGGGCCGTCATGTAAGAATATACTTAACCTTTGTAAACCTAGTCAGTTTATGGGTTTAGGTCAGACTCATAAGAGTACATGTGAAAGCCCTTAAATGCACTCCTTGACCTCAGTCGATAGTTAAGTGGATTCCTCTGTCTGACCGTCATATATAGATATCAGAGTAGTTGATCATCTTCAGACCTTATACTCCTCGGACCTCGCCAAGGTGTGATAATCTTGTGGGTTGTGTTAGGCCAAAGTACTCGTGTACTCAAAGTCACGACCAAAGTACTGACTTAGATGACATCGGGCCAAAGTTACGAATGCGTATTATGCTAGAACTCAAAGTTATTGGTTTAGTCCATGACAACATTCGTATCTCTTATGGGAGTTGTGCCTAGCAAATAAGCAGTTACGAATGCACAATAATGTTTAAATTCTATTCTGGTAGGCCGAATTACTCTAGATTCGTGGACTCAATACTCGGTCTAGAACACAAACCGATTTGATGATAACCTAGACGTGGTCTGATCATAACCAAACTAATGATCGGGTTCAGGACTAGGTCGACCTAATATTTAGACAAATTATGCAAATGGACATTATACATAATTAAGCCATAAAATTTTAGAAATATGAAACTAAAACTTAAGGGATGTTTTATAATATATATTTTGAAACAAATTATATTAATATAAATATATTATCATGCTATGTAAAAAGTATTTATTTAAGTAAAAAAATTATTATTTATCAATAATTTAAAAAAATTATTTAAAAATATTATGTGGCATTGGGCTAAAACTTAAAATATGACTCAAATCCAATTCAAAAAACATTGGATTTAATTTCTAAATCATGAACCCATTTCAATTTGTTCAAGATGGGTTATCAGGCAGGCCGGATTTTAAAAACCTCTGCAAGGCAAGGTAGTTCCATTTAAAACTCTCTTTTAACTCAAATGCTAGCCTTTATTTATAAAGGTTAAGTTAAAATTTTGAAGTCATGATTGGAAAGAATAAGTAAATTAGTTGCTACACACATACATATGTAAAAATAAATTTTGTGGTCTGATCAAATTCGACTCTAAATTAATTAAGATTTAATGTGATATTTAAATACTAAGAAATTTATACAAAAAAATGTAAAAATAAACTTATTTGGTTTGTTATCAATAATTACTACTTTATGTTTTATTATGTCACTTATTTTAGATAATTCGAATTATATGATTTTAAAACTCATTTTTATAAAAAAAATTAAAAAATAAAAAATTATTCTATTTTTAAATCAGAATATATCACAAGTTTCAGTGATAATTTATAATAATATACACATGACTTATATCAAATAAATGGCAAACCACAAAAATTGAATTCATGACTTTTTCATCACACATTCAATTGTATCAATATAAACAGTCATTCAGGAATTAATAATTCCTTTTTTTTTACCATATTCTTTTTTTGGTTATGAATAAAGAGGTTTTGTTGTAAATGGCCATCGAAACATGTACCAAATTTTAGAGGCTCGACTCCAGTAAAAAAAAAGCTCGATGAGGCATGTAGAAACCCAAGTCTATAATAACATTAAATTTGTGATTTGACCGTGTAAATTTATTTTACTTGGTATTATCATTTTTCATAAAATGAGAATTTATAAATAATTTAATGAACTTAAAATTAAATATAAATAAAAAATTTAATTGATATGCATTATTAGTGTAATACTAATGTTAATAAATCAGTATATATATTTTTAGTACAAATGTTGTAATGCAAAACAGAATTCACTAGAACAGAGAATTCCACAAAACTTTCAACTAACAGCTTTTGTAGATAAAATGTAACAAGAACAAATTGTTTCAGATAATCAAGAAAGAAGCAGAACAAAAACACCAAGATTTAACGTGGTTCAATTAGAGTGACCAATAATATTGATATCAAATTCTCCTTTGTGGAGTACAAATCTTTCTCTCACAGTTTCAGATTTCTTCACACTGATACAAGAAGAATTTTTAAAGAATTTTCAGGAGGGAGAGGAGAAAGTTGTCCAGGAACAATTATATATAACCAACTATCAACAAAACAACCGTTAACCAATTTCTAACAAACTATTATGATGCCAGCTGTCATAAAAATAATGGTTTGCCAACCAAGTAGTTGTTTATAGCTTGTTGACTGAACTAAAATAACCAACAATTCTCCACCTTGGTTCAATTAACAATTTCATATCGAGGTCTGCAATTACGCCCGAGGGGCTCGATCTCCTTTCATTGAATTAGATCAAGCAAAGTGAAAGAACTTATCGCTTGGTAGCACCTTAGTTATCATGTCGAAGGATTATGATCAGTTGAAATCTTCTTGATTATAACTGATCCTTGAGCAATCACTTCTCTCACAAAATGTAATTTAATATCAACATGCTTTGTCCTTTCATGATATACTTGGTTCTTTGATAGATGAATTGCACTTTGGTTATCACAATGTACTTTGTGATAACTTGGTCTTGTAGCTTGATTCTCGAGCAATACCCTCAAGCCATAGAGCTTCTTTTACAACTTCGATTAAAGCAATATATTCGCTTCGGTGGTTGTGAGCCACAACCTTTTGTAAACGGCTTTCCAGCTAATAAGTACCAAATGCAGTAAAGACATAACCTGTGAGAGACTTTCTTGTATCAAGACAGCCTGCATAATCAGAATCTACGAAACCTTCAATAGCAGCTGTTCTTCTTTCACTTCTAGCTCCACCATAAACCAGAACTCTACCAAGAGACCCTTTGATGTATTTTAGGATCCACTTTAGAGCCTGCCAATGTGCTTTCCCAGGATTTGCCATAAATCTGCTTACCAAGCTCACTGCATGAGCTATATCAGGACGGGTACACACCATAGCATACATTAGGGACCCTACAGCATTAGCATATGGAATACCTTCCATATAAATTTGATCTTCATCTGTCTTGGGTGCTTGATTTTTACTCAACTTGAATTGCTGAGATAAATGTGTTACAACAGGTTTTGAATTTGACATACCAAACCTGTCAAGAACCTTCTTGAGATATACCTCTTGAGACAAATACAAAAGCTTTTCCTTTCTGTCTCTATAGATTTCTATTCCCAAAATTCTTCTGGCAGCACCTAGATCTTTCATTTCGAATTCTCTATTTAGCTCAGCTTTAACTCTTGTAATTTCACTCTTACTGTTGCTTGTTATCAGAATATCATCAACATATAGAAGTAAAATTATAAACATACTTTCAGAGAGAAATTTGAAATAAACACAGTTATCATACTTGCTTCTTTGGAACTTAATTTGAGTCATGAATTCATCAAATCTTCTATTCCATTGTCTAGGAGATTGTTTCAAACCGAAAAGATATTTTTTCAGCTTACAAACATAATCCTCTTTACCTCTGATTTCAAATCCCTCAGGTTGTTTCATCATAATTGTTTCATCAAGCTCTCCATACAAGAATGCTGTTTTCACATCCATCTGTTCCAATTCAAGATCAAATTCAGCTACCATGGCCAAGAGGATTCTTATGGATCTGTGTTTAACTACAGGTGAGAACACATCATTAAAGTCAATTCCCTCCTTCTGTGTAAAGCCTCTAGCAACAAGTCTGGCTTTAAATCTGCCTGGTTCAACTCCTGGAATGCCTTCTTTCTTTTTGAAAATCCATTTACAGCTGACCACTCTTGAACCAGCAGGTTTTTTTTACCAAATCCCATGTATTGTTGTCATAAAGAGACTTAATCTCTTCATTCATAGCTTTAAGCCATTTGTCCTTCTCTTTACTAGCTAAAGCAGCTTTAAAGCTTTTTAGTTCATCTTCCAAGACCTCATTTGCAGCTACCAGAGAGAATGCAATCAAATCTGCATATCCATATCTTTCTGGTGGTTTAATCTCCCTTCTGGTTCTATCACGTGTTAACATATAGTTACCTTCATCTTGCTGCTCTTCCTCATGATCTTCTTCCTCAAGTAACCAATTTCCAGTTTGAATTTCTTCAGGTTTGTCTTGAGACTCCACCTCAAAATTAACTTTCTGAAGATCAAACTCTTTACTCTGATCAGGACTAGATTGTGTCACATCAGCCTTGGTTTTATAAGCCATTTCAGTTTCATTGAAGACAACATCACGACTAATGATACACTTCCTATGACCAGGTTCTAAACACCAGAGTCTATAGGCTTTAACTCCCTCTGGATACCCTAGAAACATGCACTTAATTGCTCTAGGTTCCAATTTATCTTGCCTAATATGAGCATAGGCAACACAGCCAAAAACTTTAAGCCTTTCCAGATTTGGAGGATGACGACCACAATTCTTCAGGAGTCTTCATGTTAAAGTTGAGGGACATCTGTTTAAGAAACCAACGGTCATTGCTTCAAAAATCTTAGGCAAACCTGCACTCAATAACATACACCTCACTCTTTCCAAAATGGTTCTATTGAATCTCTCAGCTAAACCGTTTTGCTGAGGAGTGCCAGCAGCAGTTCTGTGTCTTGTTATGCCATTTTTGTTGCAAAAATCATTGAAAAAATCAGAACAGAATTCAAGGCCATTGTCAGTACGAAACCTCTTAACTTTCCTTTCTGTTTGGTTTTCAGCAAGAGTTTTCTAATTCCTGAAGTTTTCAAAAGCTTCATCTTTGGTTTTCTGAATGTAGATCCACAATTTTCGTGAGTAATCATCTACAATAGTCATGAAATATCTTGCACCAGAGTGAGAGGGGATCCTGGATGGTCCCCAAAGATCAGCATGAACATAATCAAGTGTTCCTTTTGTTCTTTGCTGGCCAACATTGAATTTGACTCTACAAGCTTTACCATAAACACAATGTTCACAAAATCTCAGTTTTTCCACCTTGTCTCCAAATAGTAATTCCTGTTTTCCCAATTCAATCAGTCCCCTTTCACTCACATGGCCCAACCTCATGTGCCATAACTCGGTTTTGGACAACACTTTCTCTGTTATAGCAGCTGCCGAACCAATTACTATGTCACATTCCACTGAATACAGACCATTCCTTTTAATACCTCTCATGACAACCATAGAACCCTTTACAACTTTTAGCACTCCTTTTTCACCTTTGAACACATACCCTTTCTTGTCTAGTTCACCAAGAGAAATCAAATTTCTCTTGAGGTCAGGTACATATCTCACATCAGTAAGAAGCCTTTCAATCCCATCATGAAATCTGAACC
Organism: Ormosia emarginata; assembly: GCA_029884605.1. Lineage (NCBI taxonomy): Eukaryota > Viridiplantae > Streptophyta > Magnoliopsida > Fabales > Fabaceae > Ormosia > Ormosia emarginata. The sequence continues at coordinate 20,273,334 of JAQQTP010000085.1, forward strand.
TTATAGATCCAATTCCTGCAATTTTACAAGGCTTATTATTTCAAGAATACTTGATCCCCCTACTTGGTCACGAATTCCTCAAACCAGAATCTGTTAGGAGTCATATGAAAGGTGCGACTGTATCCATTATCCACTCGGTTTCGGATTATTACTAGACACCACTAAAGCTCTCGATGATTCATAACCATCTTTTGCATTTCCGAGTCCTTGAATCTTTCATTATTAGCACTGCCTTTCTCGTCTTTCGGGCAAATTCTCCTAGTATGTCCTTCCCTTTTACAATGATAACATCTAATGTTAGGAAAATTACCTCCACCATTCCTTTGTTGTGACTTAGATCTTTTCTTGTCATGCTTACTTTCTTTCTTTGATGTTCTCCCTCTTACTGTCAAACCTTCACCAGTTACAGAAGACTTTGGCTCCTTTCTTTCATTCAATTCTTTTGAATTTAATGCAGCTTGCACTTCATCAAGAGATAAAGAATTTCTTCCAAACAATAAAGTTTCTTTGAAATGAGCATAAGTCTTTGGTAAAGAACATAACAGTAATAAAGCTTGATCTTCATCATCAATAGTGACATCAATATTTTCCAAATCAAGAATCAATTTGTTGAACATATCTAATTGTTCTTGTATAGACTTATCTTCATGCATCTTAAAAGAATACAAGGCTTGTTTAAGGTAGAGACGGTTTACCAGAGATTTGGTCATGTACAACCCAAGTCTTTTCTTTTGAGACTTGTATGAGCACTTTGTCACCGAGACTCAAGATAATTGCACTGTGGGCTTTCTCCAACAATGCCTTCTTATCCTTTTCAGCCATCGAGATGTCCAGTTTTGCTTCTCCTTCAAGTGCCTCTAGCAGACCTTGCTGAACCAGAAGTGCTCTCATCTTCATCCGCCATAACCCAAAGTCGTTTTGTCCAGTGAATTTCTCAACCTCATACTTGGCTGAAGCCATCGCGTGTTCGATCCACGCTCACCGCACCAATTTGTAATAGAATTCACAGAGAATTCCACAAAACTTTCAACTAACAGCTTTTGTAGATAAAACGTAACAAGAACAAATTGTTTGAGATAATCAAGAAAGAAAGAACAAAAACACCAAGATTTAATAAAGCAAATTATACTCTAACCTACATGCAACCAATAATATTGATATCAAATTCTCCTTTGTGGAGTACAAATCTTTCTCTCACAGTTTCAGATTTCTTCACACTGATACAAGAAGAATTTTAAAGAATTTTCAGGGGGGAGAGGAGAAAGCTGTCCAGCAACAATTATATATAACCAACTATCAACAAAACAACCGTTAACCAATTTCTAACAAACTGTTATGATGCCAGCTGTCATAAAAATAACGGTTTGCCAACCAAGTAGTTGTTTATAGGTTGTTGACTGAACTAAAATAACCAACAAATGTCAAAATATTATTAAATATTAATATAAAACTCTTTATGTTAATGATACATATCACTTTAATTTATAAATAAAAACTATTTTAAAAGAAGGCCTATGTGAAAAAGGAATTCTTAAAACAATACGTAGTTCTCCTAAATGCTTCTCTCAATTTGAGAGTGCATCTTTGAGATTCTCTTAAAAAAATGTTCTTTATTATCTAAACTGAGTTTAATATACCCTTATCATACAACTAAAAAAAAAAGATAAGCAACGTGTCTGACTTGCATTTGGAGGAAATGAACTAGCTAGGAAACAAGACTCATGCGTACGGCCAACGTGTGCGTTTGATTCGGAGTCAAATCTGACCATAAATAATTGGGTTTCTGATAAGTAATAAAATGTTGAATTAGGAATTAGGAAATGTCCCCCAAAACGCAACTCATGAAGACACGTGAACAAAGACAAAAAGAAAGAATTAAGACAACATTAAAAACATTCATAATAGTTACCTTAGGCTTTGATTCTTCACTTCTACTTTTTTTTAATAATTATTGCTTAAAAATATAAAATTATAAAAGTATAATAATTATTATTTTGATCTGAAAAAGTATAATATTTTACTATGATGACTAATTTTTAATTCATATTTTATTTTAATTTTTTATCTAAAATAAATAATTTTATAATAACATAACTACACTTTTATTTATTGCTATATTTTTTTTAATAAAATCTGAGCATTTAAATTTTAAACTTTTTTTAAAAAGAATATGCTGAAATAAAATACAGTTTACGAAATGATATTAAACAATTTTATTTGTTAAGACTTTGCGTATTATCTTACAGCTTTAGATTAAAATGCACAAGGAAGTTGTTTGAATTTAAATATTTTATGAACTTACTAGGTTTCAGGTCCAATACCAAAAACTTACTTGACCAAAAAAGACTATTAAATAAAATCTAAAAACCTTTTACTACAATAAACGAATTGTTCTCCATTATAATTTCCTATAAGGAGGATTCAGTTGAGAATAACATTATGGTTAAGAAGAAAAAGGTTGTTGGGAGTGTGAATTTGGCGATTATCATGCCTCACCAAAAGAAAATTTTTAAGAAAAAATCTCAAGGAAAAATATGGTACTAAGAAAAACAAACCTGGTCAAATTCACAAATACATAGAACAAATTTTAGGGAGGTTTCTTTTGTTAAAGGCATTGAAATACATAGGAAAATGTTTGATATATATAAATTGTAAAGCTGAAGATGTTCCTCTTGTTAAACTGAACAAAATTCAGTTTCCTAGGAGAGATCTTCAAATGGATGCTATTAAGTGTCCAAAAAAACTGAATTAAGCGGAAGCAAAATATTTTCTTCCATTTGTATAAATAAATGGGTATTACAAATATTTCTCATAGTAAAATATCAATCATATAAAATAAGTTATTTCAACAATGGCAATAGAAGAACAAATAAATATCAAAGAAATAACAATTTTAATATGAAAACCCTTCAGTGTAAGGAAAAAAATTATGGAACCAAGTACAATAAAAATTTCGACTAATAAATCAATTGGTACACAAATTAGTCCTCATAGTAGCATTAGAGAATATCACAATCAATAATACATCATTAAATAGGTGGATTAACCAAGCAATAAGATAGAAACTGCACAAAAGTAGGTATTATAGATCTACCAAAAGAGAAGGTGAAACAACAAACAAAATATACCAAAGTATAGTTCTCAACACCAGGAATAACATACAAAAATTTAATGAGAAATCGTAAGAGTTTACCCATCTAATGTTGAGCTCAAAGAGACCAAACTTATTTCTTCTTCTTCTCCTCTATCGACCTCTTTCTCTCTGTTTTTATCTTTTTTCATTATTTTCATGCTCTCATTGTAACTTTTATGTGGCTTACTTTTAAATAGGGGTGTCAAAATGGACCGATTCGGCCTATTTAGGCCAACGAAATTTTGGGTCCTGCCAAGTCAGCCTAGGAACATTGCAGGTTAATAAATTCCAAGCCTAACCCAGCCCTATGCATGCTGCGGGTTAGGCCAGGCTGGCCCGCATCATTCTTTTTTTTCTTTAGTTTTCAACACTTTAAAAAAATCTTATGTTTCAATACTTTTTTCTTTTGTATAGTTTAAATCACACAAAACATCAAATAAAATTCTTTTTATGAAAAAAATATTAATTTTACATTAAAAAATAAGAATAAAATCTTTATATATCATATAAATTACACAATAATAACTTAATTAAAATTAAGCATCCAACTTATGGGCAGGTCGGTCTGCATCGGCCCAGACTAAAATCAGGTCAGCCTATTCGAGTCAAATTTCAATTGTGCATCAAATTTTTTGACTGAGCTTGCCCATTTTATCAGGCTATTGAGCTAAACTTATTTTGAAACCCTTACTTTTAAGCCATTTCAAAATGCTTTTTTTGTTTCTTTTTTTAAAAAACTTAGATGTGGGCCCCACTTAGGAACGACTCACCTAACAAATCTCCCCATCCTGACTCAAGTGGGGATGTGCTGCTTAACCAAGCTTGTTTTCTTTCTAGAAGAAATTAACTTTGTCATAGGCAAAGTCTAAGTCATTATATTCGAACCATTGTCATCTGTATGGATTTTATCAAGTGAAAACAACTTCACCTCTAGCGTTTCCCGTATCCAATGATACTGCACCTCTATGTGCTTTGACCTCAAATGAAAAGTTGGGTTCTTACTGAGATGGATGACACTCTGACTCATAAAATAAGACAAACTTCTCTTGCTTGAGACCTAACTCTTGTAGGAATTTTTGCGTCCACAAGAATTTTTTAGAAGCTTCAGTAATAACAATATATTCAGCCTCCGTGGTAGACAAAGCAACACATTTATGTAGTTTAGATTGTCCATGCATCGTTCCTCTTGCAAAAGTCATCAAGTACCTAGAAGTAGAGTTCCTAGAATCAAGTCTGCATTTGTGTAGCCATCTAATACAAGTCGACCACTCCCAAAGCATAGACAAACTCTAGAAGTACCTCTAAGATACTTGAGGATCCATTTCACTGCTTGCTAGTGTTCTTTACTATGATTATGAAGAAAACGACTAACAACACTAACATCATAAGCAATATCCAGCCTTATGCATACCATGACATACATCAAGCTACCAACTATGGATGCATAAGGAACCTTCTTCATCTCTTCTTTGTCTTTCTCATTATGACATTGTTATGAACTCAACTTGAAATGACCTGCAAGTGAAGTACTAATAGGTTTAGAATTACCCATGTTGAACCTCTTTAATACCTTCTTAATGTACCTTTGTTAAGATAACTATAATTTCTTATTTTTCTTATCACGAGTAATTTTTATGCCAAGGATTTGCTTTGTAAAACCCAAGTCCTTCATGGAGAAAGACTTGCTTAACTTCTTCTTTAGATTCTCAATTTTCTTGATGTTATGACCAACAATGAACATGTCTTCCACATATAGCAAGAGAATAATAAAATTACTATAAGAGAATTTATTAACAAACACATAGTGATCAGAAGTATTTTTGTTGTACCCATAATCCTCCATAAAAGAATCAAACTTCTTGTACCATTGTCTAGTGCCTGCTTGAGCCTATACAAACTTTTTTTTAATTTGCACATAAGTTGCTCCTTTCCTTTGACCTTAAAGCCCTCCAGTTGCTCCATCTAAAGTTCTTCCTCCAAGTCACCATAAAGGAATGCAACCTTCACATCAAGCTATTTAACATCTAAGTTCAAGCTAGCTGCTAATCTAAGCACAACTAGAATAGAAGACATATTCACCACAAGTGAGAAAATTTATTCAAAGTCAATACCCTTTTTCTGATTAAACATTTTCACAACCAGTCGTGCTTTGTATATAGACTATGAGATATTCTCTTATGTTTTTAGTTTGAACACCCATTTGTTCTTGAGTGCTCATCAGTCGTGTTCCTATCATCTACTTATATATCTCCCTCATCCACAAAGATTCTAGTAGGAGGCTCTGGTGGAAAATAATATAACTTCTAACAACTGGCTTCATCTTCTCAACTTTCTCAAAGTCTTCAATGGTTTGGTCTTCAAGAAAAATCACATCTCGGCTTCTGATAATTTTCTTGTCAACCGGATCCCATAGTCTATAACCAAACTTCTCATGATCATAACCTACTGAAATACACTGTTTGGATTTCCCATCAAACTTAGACCTCTTATTTATTGGAATGTGAATAAAATCCCTATAGCTAAACACTCTCTAGTGGCTATATGAGACATCTTTCTCTGTCCATACTCTATTTGTAACATCACCATCTAGAGGCATTGAAGGAGAAATATTGATCAAATCCACTGTAGTTCTCATTGCTTCGGCCCAAAAGGATTTAGACAATTTTGCATGAAAGAGCATACATCTGAATACATTTGATTCTATCATTAACAATACAATTCATTCTCTCTGCATCTCCATTATACTAAGGCATCTTTGGAATTGTTTTCTTAAGTCTGATCCTATATTCTCTGCAATACTCTTCAAACGGACTCATGTATTCACCACCATTATCTGCTCTGACACATTTAAGCTTCGCTCCCTTTTCTCTTTCAATACTTGCATGGAAGTGCTTGAAGACACTGAGTACCTAGTCTTTAGATTTCAAAACAAAAGCCCACATTTTTTAGAGTGATTATCAATAAATATAACAAAATATAAAGCACCACTAAGAGAATACATAGTACAAACATCAGTGTGAACCAAATCTAGAACATGTGACATCCTATAAGGACCATAACTATGAAAGGAAACTTTATGTTGTTTTCTGACAAAACAATGAGTGCAAGTCTTTAAGGGTGTACCTCTAAAATGAAGAGATTTTTGTTTGGCAAGGATGCTGAGTCATTTCTCACTCAAGTGGCCAAGATGCATATGCCATAAGTCGGTAAAGAAATCTTCAACTGCATTCACCTCCTCATTGTATAACTTCCCTGACATCTTATAAAGAGTAGTGAAACTATCTCCTTTTGCCACCACTAGTAACCCTTTGGTGAGCTTGCACTTTCCATCACCAAAGTAAGTGTGGTAGCCCTCAATGTCAAGAGCTTTAACAAAAATCAAGTTGAGATGGATATCAGGAACATATATGACATTCTTCAACTGTAGCTTGCATCCAATGCTAGTTTCATGACAATCACTGTCTTATTAACCCAACAGTTTTACTATTTATCAATTTCCAATCATTGTCAGATTTATCACTAGGTCGAACAATGTCCCCCTCAATGGGTTCATACAAGTCTTTACTATATAACATATCTTCCATGATGATATTCCAAAGTGTATAATTTGTAGAGTTCAAATTAATCATATTTGAACCTTGATTTTTCTCCATTTATATGCATAGATAAAAAACAATCAAAGATCTATATACCACTTTGTTGGGGAAAATTGAGCTAAGCGGAAGCAAAATATTTTCCCCTACCTGCGCAAATGAATAGATACTATAAATACTTCTCACAACAAATTACCAACCACACAGAATAAGTTATCTCAACAATGGCAATAGCAGAAAAAATAAATATCAAAGACACCACAATTTTAACATGAAAAATCTCTTTGTGTAAGGGAAAAAATCATAAGACCAAGTCCAGTAAAAACTTCCACTAATAAATCAATGGGTACACAAATTAGTCCTCCTAGTAGCACTAGGGAGCACTACAATCAACAATATATAACCAAATAGGTGAATAAATCAAATAACAAAATAAAAACTCCACAAAAGTGGGTATTATAGATTTACCAAAAGAGAAGGTGAAACAACAAACAAAATATATCAAAGTATAGCTCTCAATACTAGGAACAACGTATTAGAATTTCATGAGAAACGGTAAGAGTTTACCCATCTAATGTTGAGTTCAAAGAGACCAAACTCGTTTCTTCTCCCTTTCCTCCGTCGATCTCTCTTTCTCTGTTTCTATCTTTTTCATTCTTTTCATTCTTTCACTATAGCTTTTTCATGGCTTACTTTTAAGTCATTTCAATTTTTTTATTTGCTTTTGTTTTTGTTTTAACTTAGTTATGGGCCTCACTTAGGAGGGACCCATTAATAATAAGAATTCCTTATGTTAATTTAGGAGGGAGTTAAATTTATACTTATGTTTGAACTAGGCCTAACTTATCTTTTGTTGCTAGTACTATTAGCAAATTCTAACTTAAGACATGTTCATTGGGTTGCTACTAAAAATGTTATTATGTAATTAGAAAAGAAAAGGAATGAATGTTATTTTATAAAAAAAGCTGATGATATGGAGGTTATTGGTTATTCTGATTTATACTTTGATGATTGTCTAGATGATGAAAAGCCAACTTCATGATACACTTTAAATTACCTGGTGGAGGTTATTGCGCTTGTTTTATATAATTGTTGAGAATTCAAGTGTGAGGTATGAATAAAAAGTCTCACAATTAGAACAGAATGGACAAAGTGAGGATCATATAAAGTAAAAAAACCAATAAAGCTAATGCCTTAATGTTTTAAGTTGAGACGTGATGTCAGGTGTATTGGGGTGGTTTCCTTTATAAGTCCATTGAAATAGATTGATCACTTTGGTGTTTTGGACTTTCCATGATGGCTTCGAACATGTGGTATCAAAGCTAATTGTTCAGTTTTCCTGGGATAAATATTGAAGAAATGGTGGTCGATGAAGAGCAAAATGAGTAGGTGGCCCGACTAGGTGACAAACTATAACATGTGTGGAGACATGATTCAGTATGTGGTGAAGAGCGGTAACATGTAAGATGCGACTCTTGGAGAAATAGGCCAGGTGGCCTTGGGGGGCTCATTACCCACCCTGTTTTTATCCTATTTAACTATTTACGCTAAGGCTTGAGCTTCTAAAAAAGCCTATTTGGTATACAAACTAGCCTATTTATTTATTATTTATATATAATTATAAATTTAAAATATTTATATAATTTATTAACTATATATGAGTATAATATATTTATTTTATACAAAATATAAAAAAATATTACAAGTTATCCATATTTAAAGATCAAAAAGTTTAAGTTTCTTAACTTATATGAAGGTCTTCATATAATATAGGACTTTAAAAAGCCTTTTGGGACAAGGTGACGAGTAGTAACATGGTGGTCAAGACGTGGCTTGGTTTACTGAAAAGTGATAACACATTGGAGATACACGACTCTTAGAAAAGATGGGCTTAGTGTGATTGGGGAAAAATCATTAGTTGTTGAATACTCATAAAAGGATTTCATGCGAAGGAAAGTACGTGTTAAGGACTCACACTTTGAGGGGGAAGATTGTTGGGAATTTAAATGTAAGATATGAGTAAAAAGTCCTACATTAATTAGAAAGGAATGGATAAAGTGAAGACCGTACAAAATGAAATGATTCATGAATCTGATGCTTTAAGATTTTTTATTGAGGCGTGGTGTTGTTTCCACTGATGTGATTTTTTCTGTACGTCCATTGAAACAAATCTCCTCGATGTATTGTAAATCCATTGAAATAGATCTAGTTAGTGTTTTGAACACCCCCAAATGACCCCAATAGTAATGTGGCTACTTCTTATGATATATGTTTGAGAAATTTTATTTATGGGCTTGGAATTGTAGATTTCATCTCTAGAGGTTTATGTACTGTGATAATAATTCTCTAACCTTCTTAACAAAGAAAACATTCTTGATACAGTCAAAGAAATGGTTGAGAATGAGATTCTCGTGGAGCACATTAAAATTGAGGATTTGCTTGCAAATCCACCAACAAAGGAATTTAGGTACATTGTATTTATGAAATATTTTAAAAATATAGGTTGTATTTTGAATTAACTAAAATTAGAAATAATTTAATTTGATTTAATTTAAAAATTAAATTTTATGTTTAGAAAAACATAAGATTTGAATAGATTTGAAAATTAATATGAACTCGTTAAAAATGAAATTAATTTAATATCATTATATTATTTTGTATTTTTACCCTTATGAGAAATAAAATTAAAAAGTTAATAAAAGTAAAGTACTCTATTTATTTAAAACAAAATCAAATCTTACTATATTTGATAGGATTTCTAAATAAAAAACAATAATATTCATAAAATTTTAAAAATTAAATTATTTCTTATTTTTTAATATTCTAAATACAAGATTTTAATTTATAAATCAAATATTTTTTTTTTCAGATTGCAAACATACTTGTGTTTTAAATCTTTTTATGTAATTGATTTGTGTGAGTTTTGTTTGTAATTTCCAACTTTATGTTATTTATTTCATTGAAATTTTGTAATTGTCATTTAACAAATTTATCATATATATGCCAATGATTAATGGATTGGTTATGTTATTGTTGGAATATTAATTATTATTATGCAGCGTGTTTATTTAATTATATCTTAATTATTTAAATTTTCTTTATGGAAATGATATTTCTTGGTAAACATGTTTAATGGTTCCTTTTGCAGATTTCAGTTGTGTTTTCATCGGAAAACATGCACAGGACTCAAGCACAATAGCATAAAAAAGTTCACACAAAACATGACCATAAAGTGTATTTACATTTACATACTTGTGTTTTGGTCATGCAAATAAGACCACCAATTATGCAACTATTGGTTAAGTTAGACTGATTGTAGCATATCAAAGCTTATGGCTTTTAATTGGCTGTATTGCTGGTTTTTAATTTGTCTTTTTTATGTGATTATAATCAAACTGTGTCTTTTCTTAGTGGCCACAATTGATATTCAACCTGAGCATGATTTTTAAATTTAATTTAAAATATATATAAATCCAAATCAATGTTCTCAAGTAGGGAAGTGTTGGAATTCTTGGTTTGAGATGTTATTGATTTTGTATTTGTTTACTAAAAACTAGTTGAATGTAAAATTTGATTATTCTTGGAGCTCAATATGAGTGATATACTTGTAATGGGTTGAAAATCACTTGTCTATTAGGCTTTAGGCCCAATATGAGTATGCTACCTTATGGCATAGGGCTTAGTAATATAAGGTCCATGATGAGTGAAAATTAGGGTTATGGTATTTATCGAGGCTAGACCCTCTCTTCAATTCATTCTTTCTCTAACATCATACATACTCTTCTATCAAAAGTTGCTTTCTACAACAAAAGGAGCAGGAAGAGAAGAGCTTAACTTGGTGTTCTGTGACATTCATCAACGATGGAAGATACACGCTTCAAAAGGTATGTAAAGATTTCATAATAAATAGTTTAATGTTCTATTTTCAGTATAACATTTAATCGATGGATTTACATATTGATCTTTTGTTTTTCATGAACATTTCACTCTTGGTTCAAAAAAAGGTTTAGCATATCTGCAACCATAATCGATCAATAGATATTTTCGCCAATCAATTTTATTCGACAAATTTTACCATTTTATGGTGAGCTTGGTGTATCACAAAATAGTGGTGAACAATTTAGTAATGAGATTTATATAAAGAAATTATATTAAAAATTTATCCATTCAAATTTCATAGTCATTTTTAAGAGTATACCAAACTCGCTCTTAAGACTAATTTTTAGGAGAATAGGATTTCTCATAGTTGCGAAACCCAGATCAGATGTCAATGCAACGAAAGGACCTGGTCACCAATTTGAACACTGGACAATCAAGCAATCTGAACAGTTCCAGTTTGACAAATAAACCAAGCACTTACTCGCCTATTACTGCATATAGTACTGTCGCATTATCATTGAGAATTCTGAAAAGTCATAATGATAGTAGCCGTTTGATTTATTAAAAAAAATAAAAAAAGTCACTTGAAGACAATGATCAAATGGACCACAGTTCCTTGAAGATACTAACTAAATTTATTTTTAGACCCCACCCTACTCTTTTCCTAAACGTTACCTTCCTTTCCATTGTAGAATGTGTGAACCATGCTTTACTTTTCTTTCTTCTCTTTGTCAGTTTGTCTGTCTCTTTCTTTTTTCTTTCTCTACCAAACTGGCTCCTAGGACTAATTCTTAGGATAATAGGATTTCTCATAGTTGTAAAACCCTGTTAAATGTTCGATGTAGCGAAGGGACTTGGTCACCAGTTTGACCATTGGACAGTCTATTAGTCTGAACAGTTTTGATTTGACAAACAAGCCAATCACTTATTTATCTACTACTGCATATTATTAACATTGTCATATGTGTCATTGGGAATTTTAAAAAGTCATAATGACAGTAGCTGTTTGGTTTTTTGAAAAAAGAAAAAAAAATCACGAGTAATGCTAGTAACACACTCTTTTGAACACTTCTTTCAATACTAGCTTTACTATTTGCTCACTCCATACACTTGAAAGGATTATTGGGAGAGAGATACTAACAACACTTGTTTTTAGACTAATAGTAAAGCAAGTGTTAATAGGAGTGTCCAAAAGAGTGTGTTGCTAGCATTTCTCAAAAGTCACTCGAAGACAATGACCAAATGGACCACATCCCCTTGAAGAGACAAACTAAATTTTTTAAAGACCCTATGCTGCTATTTTCCTAAATATTGCCCTCTTTTTCATTAGTGAATGTATGAACCATGATTTACTTTTCTTTTCTTTCTTTGTCTGTTTGACCATCTATCTCTTTCTTTGTGTATGTGTGCCAAAATGGCTCGTAGGACTAATTTTTGAGATAATATGATTATTATAGTTGTAAAAACTATATTAGATGTCGAAGCAACAAAGGGACCTGGTCACCAGTTTGACCATTGGATGGTCCAACACTTTGAATGGTTTCGATTGATAAACAAGCCATGCACTTTCTCACCTACTACTGCGTATTATTAATATTCTCGCATATATCATTAGGAATTCTAAAAATTTATAATGACATTTGATTTTTTTTTTAAAGCCACTTGAAGACAATGACCAAATGGATCACAGTCCCTTAAAGATACTAACTAAATTTATTAAAGACCTCATCATACTCTTCTCTTATACGCTACTCTCCCTTCCATTGCTGAATGTATGAACCATGATTTACTTTTCTTTCATCTTTTTATCCCCTACACTACTCTTTTCCTGAACGTTACCCTCCCTTCCATTTCTAAATGTATGAACCATGCTTTACTCTCGTGTGTGTGTGTGTGTGTGTGTGTATGTGTGTGTGTGAACCATGCTTTACCCTACTCTTTTCCTGAACGTTACCCTCTCTTCCATTGCTGAATGTATGAACCATGCTTTACTATTCTTTCATCCTCTTATCCCCCACCACTCTTTTCCTGAATGTTACCCTACATTCTATTGTTGAATGTATGAACCATGTTTTACTCTCTTGTGTGTATGTGTGTAAACCATGCTTTACCCTACTATTTTCCTGAACGTTACCCTCATTTCCATTGCTGAATGTATGAACCATGTTTTACTTTTCTTTCATCTTTTTATCTCCTATCCTACTCTTTTCCTGAACGTTACCCTCACTCCTATTGTTGAATGTATGAACCATGCTTCATATCACCTCTACTCTTCCTGAATGTGTGTGCATGTGTGTGTGTGTGCATGCGTGTGTGTATGCGTGTGTGCGCATTTATGTGTGTGTGTGTGTGTGTGCGTGTGTGTATGTCGTGCGTGTGTATTGTGTGAACTATGCTTTACCCTACTATTTTCCTGAACGTTACCCTCCCTTCCATTGCTGAATGTATGAAACATATTTTACTTTTCTTTCATCTTTTTATCTCCCACCTTACTCTTTTCCTGAACGTTACCCTCACTTCCATTGTTGAATGTATGAACTATGTTTTACTCTTCTTTCATTTTTTACCCCCACCAGCGTATGTGTGTGTGTGTGTGTGTGTGTGTGTGTGTTGTGTGTTGTGTGAACCATGTTTTATCTTACTCTTTTCCTGAACGTTACCGTCTTTTCTATTGCTGAATGTATGAACCATGTTTTACTTTTCTTTCATCTTTTTATCTCCCACCCTACTCTACTCACTTCCATTGTTGAATGTATGAGCCATGTTTTACTCTTCTTTCATTTTGTATCCATCACCCTACTTTTTTCTTGAACGTTACGCTCCCTTTATGTGTGTGTGTGTGTGTGTGTGTGTGTGTGTGTGTGTATGTCCTTCTATTGCTGAATGTATGAACCATGTTTTACTTTTCTTTTATCTTTTTATCTTCCACCTTACTCTACTCACTTCCATTGTTGAATGTATGAACCATGTTTTACTCTTCTTTCATTTTTTATCCCCCACCCTACTTTTTTCCTGAACGTTACCCTCTCTTTGTGTGTGTGTGTGTTTTATCTCCCACCTTACTCTACTCACTTCCATTATTGAATGTATGAACCATGTTTTACTCTTTTCTTGAACGTTACTTGTGTGTTTTATCTCTCACCCTACTTTTACTCTTTTCCGAACGTTACCCCCCTCTGTGTGTGTGTGTGTGTGTACCCTACTCTACTCATTTCCATTGTTGAATGTATGAACCATGTTTTACTTTTTTTTCTAAACGTTACCCTCCCCGTGTGTGTGTGTTTTATCTCTCACCCTACTCTACTTACTTCCATTACTAAATGTATGAACCATGTTTTGTTATTGTGTGTGTGTGTGTGTGTGTGTGTGTATGTGTGTGTGTGTGTGTGTGCGTGCGTGTGTTATCTCCCACCCTACTCTACTCACTTCCATTGTTGAATGTATGCTTACTTTTACTCTTTTCCTGAACGTTACCCTCCCTTTGTGTGTGTGTGTGTGTTTAATCTCTCACCTTACTTTACTCACTTCCATTGCTGAATGTATGAACCATGTTTTACTCTTCTTTCATTTTTTTATCCCTCACCGTACTCTTTTCCAAAATGTTACCCTCCCTTTGTGTTTGTGTGTGTGTGTGTGTGTGAACCATGCTTTACCCTACTCTTTTCTTGAACGTTATCCTCCCTTCCATTGTTGAATGTATGAACCATACGTTGTGAACCATGCTTTACCCTACTCTTTTCTTGTACGTTACCCTCCTCCATTGCTGAATGTATGAACCATGTTTTCCTCTTCTTTCATCTTTTTATCTCCTACCTTACTCTTTTCCTGAACGTTACCCTCCCTTCCATTGTTGAATGTATGTACCATGTTTTACTTTCTTGTGTGTGTATATGTGTGTGTGTGTGTTCAAAACACGTTGAAAATGACTTGGGTATACAAATTATGAAGGGATAAGTCAAAAGCATGACGAGTGTGAAGGAAAATGTGTGTGTGTGTGTGTGTGTGTGTGTATGTGTGTGTGTGTGTGTTCAAAACACGTTGAAAATGACTTGGGTATACAAATTATGAAGAGATAAGTCAAAAGCATGACAAGTGTGAAGGAAAGTGTATGTGTGTGTGTTTTCAAAACACATTGAAAATAACTTGGGTATACGAACTATGAAGGGATGAGTCAAAAGCATGATGAGTGTGAAGGGAAGAGTTACGGTCCTTTAGGGTGGTGAACAAGTATGGTGGGTCATATGGAGAACTAGTCGAGTTATTTGATTTATTATAGGCAAACCAATGTTTGATCAATTTTATGAGAAAATTAGTTACTCCTTCAATCACACTATCTAGGTGGTCGAAAACATAACAAAACATGACTAATAATCCATAAAAATTAAAATTAACAAAATTAATGCTTAAAGTGAATCAACAAGACTAACCTGAGTTAACTAAGCCCATAATGGGAAAAAAAGTTGGGTAAAAATGACTCACTCTTAACATAGGTTGAGTTTGTTGTAAACCAACCCAATATTTTAGTGGATTGAGCTAAGTTAACTCGTGATTCATAGCTCACTTTAATAACTCTAGCTTTCTATGTTCATACTCTTTTCTTTTATGTCCATAAGCTAAATTACTATGATTTCTTTTTCCTCTTCAATTTGGAGATCCTACATTGAAAAGGAATGATTAGTATTATTGATAAGATATGTTGTATTTGTACGATAATTATACATGCCATGGTTTAAAGTTTGTTGTTATGATTTTATAGAGGATTTGAAATTTTGAAATAATAGAATTAAAATTTGGAATGAGCATTAGTGTTTTGATAAGGCTTTGAAAAGTATTGATAATATTGCTTTGAGTGCACTAGTTATTATTTTTGTAAGGAAAAATATTCACTTATCACGAAGTGTTTATTAGAATTTTTGTGAGAATGAATTGACATTATTATTGACTTTAAGATAGAGTGATTCTTACAAACGTTGACTTATCCAACATGTCAACAATCATCCTTAAATCTTAAGCAAATTTTGATTAAATTATGTCAATTATTTTTTTCTGATATAACATTTCTCTTTTGTAAGATACTTTATGTGTATTTGTATTATTATTATTATTATTATTATTATTATTATTATTATTATTATTATCTCAAGATATAATGATATATGATACAGATATCTCAACTTCCTATATTGATTGTCTGTATTTAGTTCTTTTGTTACAACACCTATATATATATATATATATATATATATATATATATATATTTTAAATTATGCTAAAAACCTTGCCTTTATCCTTTACCTCATTCTATTAAGTGAAGTAAATTATCATATAACTATCATTAGTTTTCTCTAAATAGTATCCTAACTAAAGTGATTAAGACATCATTATTATTATTTTTATGTGATTAAGACATCGTGATTATTTCCAAACATTTACATTATCTACTTTAAAATTTAAAAAATTAGATAAAAAACCAAAACTTAAAATTTGTTTAGTTCAATGGTTTTTTTTTTTTTATAAAAAAGAGTTTGGCAATCATACTTACCCCTTACCTTGTACTTTTTGTAAATGGAATGAGAAATTACTTGGCAAACAAACACTTTTTGGAAGGTATTCATTCGATACCTGAATTGCATTTTTCCTTTAAATAACCATGCAATTTATTGGCTTCATAACAATAAAACAACCATTTATATTAAAATTAGATGTAAAACTACACCTTGGCAAGTTGATGCCAAAGTTTATCTTAATTGTAAAATTTGGATCCCCTCAAATATTCTCTATCTCACTTTCTATTTCTATCTCATACCTTATCTTTTAGACTCTTTTAAGAGGCCATTTAAAGACTCTACTAAAGACTTCTTCGTTAAATTCACAGTGAGTCATAGATATTACAAAAAGAAAAAAAATTGAATAAGTGAATCATTTTGAAAACTTGATAACTTGAGTGAGTCCTATAATTCACTTGCTAGTAGTAACAAGAAGCTAATTTTTTTTATGTCATACTTGATCAAAATTCGGTATACCAAATAAAAATTGAGAAAACCAACTAATTTGAACTCAGAAAAACTAAAAAAAAAACAAATAATTTTCTATCAAATCAAGATATCTGAGTGATTATGTTATTTTATTCTTCTTTTTTATTTTTTTTATGCTGGTCAGGTTTTTTTTTTTTTTTAACCAAGCCAACTAAAGAATCAGTGAACCAATCTCATGCATACTTTGATCTCAATACAGGTTTTACAAGTATATATTTAGCATTAATACTTGTTCTTATTTTATCTTTTATAAATTAGTTACAGATTCTAAAATAAACTCATGTAAATCTTTCAAAGAAAATTATAGTAGAACAAGGAAATGTTTCACATATATTCTTCACTTTTTGTGCAGTATGATACTTCATTCCATCACGAATAGTTAATTTACTGTAAAAAATAAGAAGTAAATGTGATTAATTACTTAATATCTGATTATATAATTTTTTTATAAATTTTAATTAATAATATTTATATACGTTTAAATTAACACAAAAAAATTAAACTAACATTTTTTTGTCATAAAATTAATAATATTTACACATAATAATAAAATTTTAAATAAAAAATCCTACTATAACAGATAAATTTTGGTGGAGGACCAGCAGAGTACGGGAAAGGCGTCCGTAGAACAAAATAACATCTAAGGAGTTGCAGAAAAATCTGTAATGAGTTTTCTAGATTTATGTGTGGGGAAGTATGTTTTTCATTTACTAGCTAAATGCATTTTATTTTCTCCACAAAAAAGAGTGACAAAAAGAAAACTAACGTTGCCATTGCTATTGCCCATTGCCATCACATCACATCTAATCTAATCAAACTCTTAATAATGCTTTGCTCTTTAACCCACTCACTCTAGAACGCTTACCTCAACTTTTTGTAGCTAAAGTCAAATTGTTTATTGTAGTTGTTGCTGTTGATACTTGTGTCTTGTGTAACTCTCACAACCACCACCTGAACATTGGTGTTCCTGTCTCTCCCTCTTCACTATCTTCAATCACTCATCCCAACGCTCTTCCATTCACAACCACCACAGACCCAGGAGAGATTTTTTTTTTTTTAAAAAGCTTTTTTTATGGACCCGAAGTTCATCGGAAAGCCGCCGGCGACGGTGGACATAGAACGGATGCCGGAGCGTGGGTCCCACCACCGCAGGTCCCACTCGGACACCTCCTTCCGCATCGCCGCCAACTTCGATGACCTCCTCCTCTTCGACCCCTCCGACCTCGACATCTCCACCCTCCCCCTTCCCTCCCCCGCCGCGGCTGGCGGCGTCTCGGGTGCGGGCGCCTCCGTCCCGATGAACATCGACTCGGATGAATCCAGCGGGCAGAGCGCGAGGCCAAGGCCCGCGGGTGCCGCCGTCGGCCACCTCCGGAGCTTGTCCGTGGACTCCGACTTCTTCGACGGCCTCGGGTTCGCCGGCGCCGGCGACGAGAAATTTGGCGGGAAGTGCGCGGGCGAGAGGAGGGTGGGGCATCACCGGCACAGCAATTCGATGGATGGTTCTTCAACGACGTCGTTTGAGGCTGACTTATCCATGGACTGTGTGAAGAAGGCTGTGGCACCTGATAAGCTCGCTGAGCTTGCTCTTATGGATCCCAAGAGAGCTAAGAGGTTCTTCATCAACATGATCTTAAGCTCCTTCTTGTTTTACCTTTTGCTACTTCACTTTTACTTTTTTAATGTTTTCCTTCTTTTATGGATTTTTTTTTTTGTTTTAAAGAAATAATTTTGAGTGCATTTAAATTGAATTTGTGTTTGTGACTCTGATCTTGTCATAAATTTGATTTAATTTTTATGTATGTTTTTTTATTTTGTAACGGATAATTTTATTTTTTTTAAAAAAATTTCTGGTATAGAGTTGTTGTGGTTATGAATTATGGTGCTTTATGATGGTTTTTTTTAAATAAAAAATAAAAAAATAAAATGGTTTTGGATTGTGGAGCAATCTTGGTTTGATGAACTGATATTGGTTTGGAACGTTGTTGTGTGTATATAGGATTCTTGCTAACAGGCAATCTGCTGCTCGATCAAAGGAGAGGAAAATTCGTTATACAAATGAGCTGGAGAAGAGGGTGCAGACGCTTCAGACTGAAGCAACTAACCTCTCTGCACAGCTTACCATTCTTCAGGTATGTCCTTTCCATTTCATTTTGCATTTATATAGCTTTAGATAAACTTTAGTGTTATAATTTGTAAACATTTTTCATTTCATTTCATGAAAAGAAGTGATAAGTTTTAGCTGTTTATCAGTTATTTGAAAATGATTGGATTAAATTACTCTCTATCACATCCGTTGTATTTTGTTCTTATTACACTAACTTCCCTTATATTTTGAAAATTTACACCTAACTCCTTTTAAAGATAAAAGCACCTACACAAAGCTCCCTTTGAAACCAACACCATCCTCCTCTGAGCTTTTGTATAAATTTTCACAAACCTCCTTCCTCAAGGGATGTTTAAGTAAATTTACAAAATAGAGAGGTGGGTTATGTAAATTTATCCTTGCATTTTGCTCTTATTACACAAGTCTCTTATCAGATAAAGGACCAAATAACCACACTGTTGAACTCAATACTGAATACCCATTGCTTGATGTCTATCTGAAAATATTGTCTCAAACCAGTCCTTATATTGTATCTTTTGTTTAGGCAAAAAATTAGTGTTCTATCAGATTGGGCATGCTTTTGGCCAAATTTCCACCTGATTGGATGATGTGAACCATTAAACCTGTGACTGCTATATCTGAAACAAATTATTGACTTCATTTTGATTATGATAAGCATGAAATGACTCTTGATGCAATGGTGGGTGTTGTATAATGAACTACGAAAGATATTGAAAGGTTTAAAACTAGTCATCTGATACCAGGTATAATTTGAAGCCTTTTAACCATGTTTATCAATCTGTATATGTTCTTTAGTAGATTGCATGTTGATGAAAGTGAAACCCTTGCATGCCCAATGTATATAACATAACATGGATTCCATAACAAACCTGGTAAAGTTGAAAGAAAAGAAAAAGTTGGTCATCAAAACATATGCATAGCATTTAGAGAAAAGAATTTGATTGTGGGGGAAATATAAGTGTAGATGAGATGACTTTTTTTACAGTTAACATCTGTGTAAAAGTCCACTTGGGCTTTTAGCGCAAGTGGTAAGAGTGGACTGGGGTGGGTAATGCATGATTATAGAATCAAACTCCCTTGTTGCATCCTATGTCTTTAGTTTTCTCATCTACTATTGTCATTAAACATCTGGCCTTCTTTCTACATGATCAAAATGATTTTGGTCTGAACAAGTATGTCAGTTTTGTGAACTATGCCTTTGTGCTTATTTTTGCCAAACTTTACATAGCTGGTCTTAAGCCCGGATAAAAGAGGAGGGTTTTTGTTAGGCAGTCAGTAAACTAAAACTTTATCGAATCTCTTTTTACTTGGATCGACAATGCAATTGTGCTTATGCTAGGTCATTATGAAGATTTGGTTTTTGATACTGCCCCATGGCATCAACTAATACATGTAGCCAACCTCACTTAGTGGGATAAGGTTTCATTGTTGTTGTTGTTGAAGTAGGTATGTTTTGTTGTCAGCTCCTGTATTTGGTGGCAATCCTCTCCTTGTACTACTCTGGTTAAGGGTTAAGGCCAAGGTGCAGATTGCCAAGTTTCCAGAAATACAATCATATTTATGTACCAACTGTTTGGACTGGAAGTTACCAATGACATATGTATCAAGACACGCGTGTATGACATGATTGCTTCATAAATTAATCACAGCATCTTGTAGTTAGGATTTATGTGCATCTAGCTTTACAGTGTACAACAATAAGACTTTTTGGGGTTCAGATTTATTAGTGTATTTGGGGAAAACTATAATTTTTTGTTGAGTTCAGAGAAATTTCACATATGCCATTTTTGTTGTTTTGTGAGAAAGTAAAAGTGGCAAGGTCCTTTGACGGTGTGCTACATATGCAATGTATTGGACCGGGACCGGGTTCGACACCTACGTTGCCGGGTAGGGTACGGGGAAAATAAAAACTGGAGCAACCCGATCTCACACAATAAAATATAACAACATAACACGACACCCTACGTTAAGTTGTGGCGAAGAAGAAAGAGAGACGATGGAGGAGTGTGCAAGGCAAAACCTCCTCGACATAAATCAACCATGATCATAGTTTGCGTAAAGGGGGAAATCATGACAATAGGTAACGGTTTCCACGATTAAGGGGACAACCTTAATGTGCACTAAATGCTCAGATATTCCACATCCTAAAACGCTCATGTATAAAGGTACTCAACAAGAAGACAAAGTTAAGATGACCTAATTCCCAATTAGACATATTACTCTCCTTGTGCACCTACTGACTTGAATGTCAAGGCAAAACCTCCTCGTGATTTTTGTAGATACTCACCCCTTCGCTCCTAAATGCTCATATTTCCACATCCTAAAACGTTCATATATAAAGGTACTCAACAAGAAGGAGGATACCACCATTAGATCTTGTTTTACGACTTGAATTCGGAGTGTTTTTTGTAGTAACTCTCAGAACCCAATTCTAAACATTGACGCCATATGTGGAAGAGATAAATTTCTACTCCCATCACCACCTTCATGACTCTAAAAATAGCCATCATCATGGTAAATACAAGGAGGAGGCAAACCTCAGTCAACCCAAACCGCGCTTCTGCTATGCATAACCCACTGTTTGCAAATCAACGTCCAGCGTCCATCCCTATTGCTGATGAGCCAGTCCTGAGATCGTCGCTGCCCAACCAGAACCCAGGTAGGACAGGTAGGAGACTTCTTTCACAGGAGAGAATCTCCCCCCTCCTGCAAGAGTTTCGGTGAGGCAATGTCTTGGTCCGCAAAAGGCACCTTCGAAGGATGTTAGACCGTGAATGTCGGCGCTGCAATGCCTTGGTGACCATGTTGAGAACGAAGCTCAGTCCCGCCCGGCTGGAGTTGACCATCAGGAGCTATCCAGAGTAGAGCTGCTTTCTCTAGTTGGACTTCAAGATGAGCGAATCCAGCAGTAGGACGAAAGGATCCGTAATGTGGCGAGAGCTGCTAGCCAAGACCATGAAGGTGAAAATCGATTCCCAAGGGAAAATTGAGAAAACAAAAAAGACTGACACCAGCATGATGACCGCCATTTGGAGAACTTGAGGATCGTAGGTCCCGGTCATAATGTTGAGCTTGCCCCTTCAAGGGAGCAGGAACATAGAGCAGGGAATACAATTTTGCAAAAGCAACCCTTCTCAGACAGACTGATGACTTATGAGATACCCAGGCGCTTCAAATATCCTATCAACATTGAAGTCAATGACAGGACGACAGACCCCCAGGAACACTTGGATGCCTATATTTATGCACTCTTGTTTGCTGGAGGCGACGACTCTCTTATGTGTCGTGTTTTCCCCTTCTCTTTAAAGAAAGTCACCTTGAGATGGTTCATCACCCTAGCTCAGAGGCCCGCGGATAATTGGGGGAGCCTATCTTCGAGATTTTTGCTACACTTCAACACTAGCAAAGTGCAGCCTAAATTCATTTCGTGCCTCTCCCAAATCAAGCAAGGGAAGGAGGAGTCTCTCCGAGATTTCATATCTCGGTTCAACAAGTAGATCGTCAATGTCCGTGACTGGGACGAGAGACTTGGGTTGTTTTACATAAGAGAAGGACTCTGACCAGGACAATTCTCCTTCTCGTTGGCAAAGAAAGAGCCCAAGACCATGGACGAGTTCCGCGCCTGTGTTGATAAATACATCAATGCTGAAGATGTCTTCCGAGCAAGGAAGCACCTTGAGAAAGAGGAGGCTAAGCCCAAGACCAAAGAACAATCAAACCAGCAAGGTCGGAATTCGAGGCCACCTCTCAAGGGGAAGTATGAAAATTACACTCCTCTCAATACACCTCGGGCTCAGATTTACCAGGGGATTATGAACACTGAGCTCCAGGACGTACAGAGACCTCCCCTCATAAAGAAGTCGAAGGACAGGTCCAAACACTACGCTTGACACAACAGTCGTGGTCACAACACGAAAGATTGTACCAACCTCCATGATGCCATCGAGTCCCTCATCTGAGATGGACGTTTGGGTTGATGTGTGCGCCAAACTTGGAACAACGATCAAAGGGGAGGCCATTACAGGAAGCGGAGTTATAGCCCCCGAAGTCCATCTCCTCCCTACCAAAGAAGACGTTCTCCAACTAGGAATGATAATCTCGACCCACGTTCACCTTGGGGAAACGCCCAAAATCAAGTCAGGGTGCAACCCCGAGATGATGACCAGGAAGGTAACCGCCATCACCCTGAAGTGACTTGGACAATCACGTAATGTCTTATAATTGTTACTTCCGCAGTGTAAAAATCCTTGGATATCAATGAATTGTATGTTTTTCCAACTGTTGTCTCATCTAAAGCCAATACCTCGGCAGAGACCTTGGGTCCCCGGGTATCTTGGCCCATCATCCAAGTCAGTACTTTGGTCGGGACCTAGAGTCCGCGAGTACTCTGGCTCGACGCAACCCCTAAGGTTACCACACCTTTGCGAGGTTCAAGGAATACAAGGTCCGAGAGGATCAGCTGTTCCAACGTTTAAGTAAGACGACCAAACTAGGGAATCCACTTGAACACCCTCTGGGGTCAAGCAATGCATTCAAGGGTTTTCACCCGTGCCCTTTTGAGCTGCACCTTAACCCATAAGCCCGCCATAGTTTATAGAGGTTAAGGGTAACTGATCGTAGCTCGGGATAGTGGATCCCATACCACGAGGCTACCGTGTCACTTTAAACTAACCCGACCGCCGAGATCAAGTTTTGCACTCATCTCGATTAGGTGAAGCGAGTGTTCGTCACCTTAAACGAACCCAACTGCCAAGATTGAGGTTTGCACTCATCTCAGCCAGGTGAAACGAGTGTTCGTCAAACCAAACGGACCTAACCGCCAAGATCGAGTTTCGCATTTATCTCGGACAGGTGAAGCGAGCGTTCGTTCACCGGGCAAATATTGAGATCTGACGTTGGACCCATCTTGGGACTACACAAGTTGATTGCTAATTACAAAGTGAATACCGAGATCTGGCGTTGGCCCAACCTCAAAGCTATAAAAACAACTACAACAGAAAGTAAAACATCCAAAGTTTAGGTTTATTATTATTATTCACATTCTAAACATCATCAATTTTACAAAATGAGCCTATAAATTGCTCTGGTGCAAGACTGCCCTTTTGAAGTAAGCCAAGAAGGGATCCTGGTCAATTAATGATTATGGTCAAGCGCTAACCACGACCACTTCAACGGTTCCTCAAGACGCACACGCATGTCTCTTCCCTATTGATCAACTTAAGGAGAAGGCTTCGTCACCCTACACTTCCTAAACACCCCTACGCACCCACAACATGGCAACAATCAGGGGAGCAAAGTGGGAAGGTTTGTGAAACCTCTCTATATCTCACAGGAATTATAACAGAAGCCATGAACCTTTCTAACAGAAGCAAGACCTTGCCCTGCTATTGCGTATGCCTGGGAAAAAGGGCTTTTGCTGCTAAGAGGCGCATTGACCAAGCTACACAGAGAAGTTACTTGGCCCCTATCAAGCCATTACGCCTGGAAAGAAAGGCCTCCACTAGAAGAATATGCAAGGGAAAAGAGGAAACATCTTTAAGAATTTGGGAAAGAATAGAAAGATGGTTTTGTAAGGAGACATGACCCTCAACACACTCAAGGAGAGGGTGGGGGGCATTCTTTGGAAAAGACCCATTGTCAACCATATCTAGAAAGCGAGAGAAAGGAACTAGTGACAGTCTCACTGCTAACATTCCCTTTTTATAGAGGGAATAATGTGTTCTAACTGGTTCCCAAGAAGGTGAATTGGCTACACGTTTGAAGCCATGATAATTGTTCTTTCCCTGCGATTGGCCAGCAAGACAGTGAACAGTTGGGAAACAAAGCAGAAAACTACTACCATCTTTAAAGCAGTCTTAATTCCCAATAAATTCAAACCAACGGTTCCCAAGCAATCAAAGACTGCTACAAACTGCAGAGTAAAGGCTGCCAAAAGGACATTAGATCCGAAGTCTTGCCACTAAGATCGAGCGTTGGACCCATCTCGGTGAATTACACGATCAAAATTGCTTAAGTGTAATATTAACATCGAGATTGAGCGTCGAACCCATCTTGATGTTGCGAAGGCAAAAATTTCAACAAGTATGAAAGCGGCACCGAGATTGAGCATTGGACTCATCCTGGCAAAAGGGAATCATACATCAACAGGAAAGAAATACCAAGTATTGAAATTAAATAATGTTCGAGGTCGGGACTTGTCCAAGTACATGAATAAAACCCCACGCTGGGGGCAGAAAAACAAAAACTTGGGCATCAGAAGGTGGTGCTTTGATCTTCTGGGGTTTCCACCGCCCCCTCGAACTGCCTTGCCTCAGCCCATACCACCTCGGTCTGCACTGCCTCGGCCATGATCGCCCTGGTCTTCTAGTACCGCCCTGATCCCTTCTCTACCTTCCATCCTGTGATCTGCTTGGTCATTTGGGGCAGCCTCTGAAACGATCATGTCCACGATGTGGCCATCTTGAACTTCCTTCAGTGCGCCGATCCCCTCCTCGTTAAGACTGGGGTTAAGAAGACGGAGTTGGCTAAGAGCGTTTTCAAACATTTCCTCCACGAACTTTGACCAATCATATACTGTTTGGTTAAGTTCCTCCCTTCCAAAGCTCACATTGGACCCGGGCATCAGCGAGAGTAGACTCGGTCAAGGTTAGGGTTTTCTTCAATTCATCCTCTCGAGCTGTTACCTCACCAAGTTGGGCTTGAAGCTCATTGGCCTTAGCAACTTTGACTCAGAGTGACTCCATCACAATAATTTGAGCCCGGAGGAAAGAGACCTTGACAGCTTCCATAGTAAGGCGGGCGGCCTCAGCCCAAAGCCTGTCTAACTTGGAGCCACATGACTTGAGCTCTCTATCAGCCTGGGCCAACAACTCATCCTTTTGGGTTACCTCCGTGGCGGCCTGGGCAAGCAGCCTATCCTTCTCAACAAGATCTTGCTCAAGTTTCTTCTTTTCACCCTGAAGGGTATTGAGCTCCCCCTCTAAGCTAGTGACATCCTTGACAAAATCCCAGGCCTTCTTCATGAATCAAAGGAATGAGGCAAGCCACAAATTCCCAAGTTAGGCCCTACGGAAGAGCTCCGACATGTCAAGTTGAAATAACGCCTCGATCTCGGTCTGACTAAATAAGGCGTCGTCGTCGATAAAGACGGAAGGATCAGCCACTCGATTCCACATCGATACCAGCAGAGACCTGAGCATAACACTCTCAGACTTCGAACCAATGGGGGCCTCAAACACTTCAGGACACTTCGGGATGCTCTTAGGGACCAGTCTCTTCCCCCTCGGACTCGTGCTGCTTTTAGCCTACCTTTTCCGGGGTCGCAAAGGCTGGACAGGAGAACTGGTCCCAATATTTTGAACCTCAGTGGGCAAAAGAGAAACCACCTTGGGAATTACCTCGAGAACCACCACGGCCGCAGGAGTAGGGACTGCATTGTCCGAAGGTATGGGGACAGCAACAGTCACCTCTTGAGCAAATGCCGGGGCTTGAGATCCTGACGCCTCACCACTCTTGGCCACCAATTTCTCAGCCAAGTGTCGAAGTCCAGACGGTGGAGCCATGCTCTCTGCAAACAAAAGAAGGAAAAAGTGTTACAACGCTTGAATAAATTCCTGCAAGAAGATAAGTGCAGAAGGAAAATATGCAGGACGAGATATCTAGCATGGCCTTAATAGAATCGACAGGCTCATCTAAGGCATCCTTACGGGAGATGACCCCTCTTTTCCTGGTCTAATTAATAAAAAAGTCCAAGACCCAGGCCTTAGGAGGAGAGATCTCAGAGAACGGAGTCTCTAACTCTTTGTTACTCCGCCCCCAACCAACTTCGGACCAGTATAGATAAAGGCACGTGCCACCTTTCAGATTGACTAAAAAAGGTGTCATCCCCGAAGCCCTTTCTACCCTAAAGAAGTCCTTTTTAAATTTTTTGGAGGAGTCTTGGTAAGGTTTGAAAATGACATGCTCGTTTTGCACCCGCAACATGACCCATCCCTTGGTTTGGTTGCTTCTTGAGGTCGTCAACCAAGAAAAAAGGTAGAAGAAAGATTTGACCGAATATGGCCATTCAAAGACCTGACACACAAGCTCGAATGTTCAGACAAATCCCCAAGCATTCAGATGGAGTTGAGTAGGCGCCACTCGCAAGTGAAGGAGAACGTCCATCTCGAACTCGGTGAATGGCAATCGCACCCCGATACAGGTAAAGAGAGCCTTATACATGTACATGAAGTGTTCACCCACCGTATCGGTCGAGCACACTCTCTCTTCCTCCAACGGCTGCCTGATTGCAAACTCCTAGTCTCTGAATCCCCCCACGGTCAACTGCAAATATTGTTGCTTCTCAAGAAAATCTTCCGCAATCCTCACATCGGAAGGGGTGCCCCAAAACCTCCCAGTCTATCCATCGGTATGAGTGGGCATCTTGGGGGAAAACAAACTTCTTCTCTGCAGGAACACCCCACCCTCGCTCCACAAGTGTAGCCTCCTGGGTTCGTGCCATGCCTTCAGAGGACGCACCTGAATTAAATTCAGAAGAATCACTCAAATCTCCTAACGCCTCTAGAAGCTCGGAGAGCGGATGGGCTGGCCCACGCCTTACTCGTTCTTTGGCTTGATCTGCCCTCTGGAGTGCTTCTAGGATCCTCACTCTGGATGAGGAACTAGGACCCTCATCAGAATCCCCACTGCGGACTTGAAGTCTCCATCGAGCCCGTAGCGGTAGGCATGACAAAAGACTCAGAACCTCCACTGGCGGGCCACTGTTCTGCACTGTCTCCTCACTTCTCGATATTTTTCCCCAAATAAATGAAAAAAAAAGGTAAAAAAGGAAAGGGTGAAATGAGGGGTACATTGAGTTTGGAAGAAAATAAAGGCTTTGAAGAGTGAAGAAAATGCTGGATAGGCCTTGAACCACGTACAACCGCCGCAAAAGACGCTGAAAATTACCTAAAGTCACTAGAGAAAGAAAGTTGAAGTGCAAAAATCTAGAGTGTAGGTTTGAGCAAAGAGTGGGAGGGACTCAACTCTACTATTTATAGACGTGGAAAGTCACCCCTAAACCGTTGCCATTAATGGAGACAGATACACCATTTTGATGTAGATAAGCCGTTTCGTTTGAAGCGCCTAATCATGATGCCCCCTTTTCGAAATTTAAAAGCGGTTCATCATGACGTTACGAACTCCAAATGACGGCACCCACTACTCTTCAACCATGTGTCGTAGAGGTGTAAATTGGTTCGGATAACCCGACCAATCCGATCAATCTAAACCGAACCAATTAAGTTGGTTCGGTTTGGTTTGGGTATATTGATTGGTTCGGGTAAAATCTGAACCAATTAAAGCTTAATTGATTCGGTTCTCAGATTTGAAATTTCAAAACCGAACCAAACCAAACCAAACCATTTTTTTTTTGTAACTCTTGAAACCCGTTTCCATTTTTACCAAATCATTTCCAATCCCTTTCAATATTTTCCTAAATCCCTAACCCAGTCAGGCGACCCTCACCCCTTTGCTACCCCTCGTTGCTTACCCCCTCACCCTCGCCCTTGCCGCTCGCCCCTCACCCCTCACCGCCTTATTTGGAATTTTGGATACATAATGTGTACTTTTTTGTATTGCATGTATAATTATTTAGCTAATTTTTGTGTTAAAAAAAAATTAAAGGTCAATCCAATCACCCAAACCAAATCAATCCATAGATGTTCGGTTTGGTTTGGATTTGGCTATCAAAAAATAAGAAAACCGAACCAATTGATTTTGATTGGTTCGGATTTATTTTTCTCTAAGAACCGAACCAAACCTTCCAATTACACCCCTAATGTGTCGTACCATTTTTGAACAAAGGAAACCGAAAGGACAATGCTCATAACATTCAAAACTGAAGCAGCACGTGGCTCCTCGAAAGGACACCTAAGCTGAATATCAGACCTTCAGCAAGACCCTGTGGTAAAACAACACCTCGAATCTTGGTCCAAAACTGGATTATGCAACGTTGACCCCACAAACTGCATGGGGGCAACCAATTATTTACCTCGAATAGTGGAATGATGATGTGAGCAGAGCGATCTAACCCGAATCTCAATCTTATTCATGTACCCCGGGATTTTACTATGACATATCACGGACCTCAGCCCTTTGAGAGAACATCGCGAGATCCGGCATTGGCACTATAACCAGATCCCTTTGTCCATTGTGCGTCGTGTGCTCCAGTTGAGCTTGTATCTTCATACTTAGCTGTCTCATATGAGTGCCAAGCTGGGGCAACTGTTCTAGATCGAGTTCCGGGCCCAAGAATCTAGAGCAACCCGACTCGCCAGGCTAGTACCCTACATTACTATGCGCATGAAGCAGCCTGTGTGCAAGGCATAACCTCCTCAACAGAAATCAGCCCTAATCATGCCTCGCGTAAAAGGGGAAGTCATAACAATGGGTAACGGTTTCCATGAATGGGGGGACAGCCTTAATGCGCACTAAATGCTTGGATATTCCACATCATAAAACACTCGTTTATAAAGGTACTCAGCAAGAAGACAAAGGTAAGATGACCTAATTCTCAATTAGACACATTACCCTCCTTGCGCAGCTACTAACTTGAGCATCGGAGTGCCTTTTGCAGGTACTCACCCCTCGCTCCAACATTGCTATGGCTGTGCCTACGGAGGATACCACCATCTTTTACCTTCTCAGGTAACCCTTAGAACCTAGTTCTGAACACAATGATTTGGTTCCTTTTGTTGGAGAGAGATGTCATAATTCTCAAGGATAATTCCATTTAGTTACCACACCACTACTTTGGGATATAATGGTCTTAGCTTCTTTGTGGTGTTTGGCTAGTGACTTTTTAGAAGGCTTTCTTCATTGGATATTGAGAGAGATTGGCATGCATTGCTCAATTGATGTGGTTTTGTTTTCTTTTTTCTCTAATAGGATATCTTATCCTTGTCTCTTATGAATTTCTTCTGATAAAAAAATGAGGCAATGATGTGTTCTAAAATAATACCATAGCACTTGTTCAGTAGTGGATACTGACGTGTACTTGGATAGGCACGCACTGGTGCTTTCCACTTTGCGCAGCAGCGAAGCGTGTTGAAACAGGGGTGGTTGATACCTGCAAAGGAACTCCAACACTCAAATCAGACTGTGTATAATTAGGCTTTAAGCTAAAGAGCAATTGTTAACTGTTGAAGGTGATTGAGCTTGATATTTATAGAGTTGCAATAGGGAGATACGTTCCCTTAATTATTGTAGGAGATCCCTATAAGATCGGAATGTTGATACTGCAGTTATGAGCAGTCAAAGGTGGTTATGGACGCTATTATTACGCGAGCTCATGATTGACAGTTACGGATAATCATAGGATTTATCCACTGCGTAAATCTCACACGGTTGTTGCTGCTACCCAATGCCGTGGTCCGTCATGCATAGTATCGGGATCTCAACCGGAAGCTGAGTGAATTCCTGTTGGGGTATTGTTGAATTGGAGGCTAGTGTAGGTAGAGAAGGAGGAAAAGAGAGAATATAAATTGACAATGATATTAACTTGATGTGTTGATAATGTGTTTCAATTCCATAACCTAGTACACTTATTTATACTAATATTTAGGTCAAATACTAACACTACTGGTACTGGTCCAAGCCCATTAACATAAGACTAATAACCTAATAAGTAATAACCCTAATATTCTCTAACACTCCCCCTCAAGCTTAAGACTAAGCTTTAAGCTTGTTACAATTACATCTTAAAGAAAATAAACTAAAAACATAATGCGCCTAAAAAAGTGTGACGGTGGCGGTGCAATCGAATCTGGGATGGAGATAGGGCCAATGCATCTGGGACTAAGATGGACAGGGCCAGTGCATCTGGGACAAAAGCTGGACAGGGCCAGTGCATCTGGGACAAAAAAGCTGAGACCAATGCATCTGGGACAAAGTCGAGGCTAGTGCATCTAGGACAGAGTGGAGGCTAGTGTGAGTCATAACCAACATAAGTCACCATCGGAATGATCGTCGACGGAAAGAAAAAAGTCACCAGTAGCATGATTCATCTGTGGGAGAGAAGTCACCATCGGAATGATCGTCAATGGGAAAAGAAGTCACCACCAGTATGATTCATTTGTGTGAGAGAAGTCATGACAAACACTAGCATTGAAGTATATGTAGAGATGAACTTATTCCCATTCTCCCCCTCAATGCTATGCTAGCAATGGAAAAGAACCAAACAGCCAAAACTAGAAATAACTGAAAAATCCAACGCAAGAAAACAAGGATCTGAGGGCAGATCGGCGTAGAGGAGGCCAAGACGAGCTTGACGAGAGGAACGGCGGCCGGAGGGGCGGCCGGACGCGCCGGAAAACAGGCCGCGCGGTGGCTGGGTGGCTGCGGCGAAGGGCGGCGCGTGGGGGCGCGTTACGGCGGCGTTGGGGCTAGGCTTCGGGGGTCTGGCCGGTCGGAGGGAGGCGGTTCCAACGGTGTGGTTGGCGGCCGGAAAGGAGGCGGCGGACGGCGGTGGCAGCGGCAAGGGAAGGGAAGACGTCACGGCAAGGGAGAAAGGTCGGCAAACCGGAATGGAAACACGGTTGGCCAGAAAAGATATAGAAAGAGGGTGCCAAAAGGAGAACTCGGCAACCAGAGGCAGCGGCTAATCGGAGTTCTAAATCTTTGGGAACTCGGCAGCGAAAGTGATGGGACAGGTCACGGAGGATGGTACCGCTCTGATACCATGTTGAATTGGAGGCTAGTGTAGGTAGAGAAGGAGGAAAAGAGAGAATATAAATTGACAATGATATTAACTTGATGTGTTGATAATGTGTTTCAATTCCATAACCTAGTACACTTATTTATACTAATATTTAGGTCAAATACTAACACTACTAGTACTGGTCCAAGCCCATTAACATAAGACTAATAACCTAATAAGTAATAACCCTAATATTCTCTAACAGGTATTAATGACAGACTCTGGCCGGATGTGTGTTGGGTTAACCCATAGGATAGGATCTCATATCACGGTCCAGAATAGTTGCCCCCAGTTTGGCGCTTTGATGGGACAGCTAAGTGTCAAAGTATCAAAGTTTATGGGAGCACACGACACGCAATGGACAAAGGGATCCTAGTCAATGTTAACGTTGGATCTTACAATATTTTGTTCCAAAGGGCCGAGGTCCGTGATACAACATAGTATGCCTCTGAGGTTAACGAGTAAGGCCGAGATCCAAGTTGGATCGATCTGCTTACGTCATCATACCATTAATGTGTACTGGGTTGACCCATGGTACTGGGTCCCGAATCACGCTCCATAACAGTTGCTCTCAGCTTGGTGCTTAGCTAGCATAGCTAAGTATCAAGGTAAGTCTTAATGCCCCCGGGTTATGGGACCCAAGCTTTACACGAAGCCGGAGTCTGCAATGCCCCCAAGGGATCAAGAGCTTTAACTTTGAGGTGTTAACGTGACAGTCACTTGACACTCGTGGACGTGCCGCAGTTCGGCCATGGTCCACGTGTCAGGTGATTTGAGGTGGACATTCCAGTGTGCAACCGGGGTCCGTAGAATGAATTAGGATTGTTGCCGTATTTTTTTCTTTTTCCATGGTTCGTACTGGGTCCAACGCCCATTATTAATGTGCATTTGGTAGCCATTTAAGGACTAAGGAGAATTACAATTGTGTAAAACCTTGGTCCAAGATCCGACGCCTAAATTATTTAGCACCCAAAATTCCTTTGAAGACTTAGGCAAAATAAAAGATGATCTGTAGCTGAGGCTTTTAATGTTAACGGTCTAGTTCAAAAACTGCCTAGCACTTAGGAATTTTCAAGTTCAGAACCAATTTAACACAAGATATTCACGGTAGGTACTTGATGGTGGACCATAGTCCACATATGTCGTAACCAATGTTGCCAATTAATTACTCATACCACAAAATGGTTATGGCCAAGTGTCGAGGATTTAGGTAAGGACCCAAGACTCACAACAAAACCACCAGAAGTCAGTTTCGTGGGTCATTCCTCTTAACTTGGATTCTAAGAGACCCCAGATCCCATAAGGAACAGGCTCTGTAAACATTCTCAAGGCGTTTTCTGGCTTGAGGGTCTTAAAATTAAAAAGAAATCTCGGATCCTATAAGGAACAGGCGCTAGACATTTTCAAGGCTTTTTCGGGCTTGAGGGTCTTGAGATTTTAAAAAGAAACCCTAGATCCCATAAGAAACGAGCTCTGTAGACATTTTCAAGACGGAGTCCGGCTTAAGGGTCTTAAAGCTAACCCCGAATTTCCTCTCGCACATCTAACTCAGTCATGAGAATGTTGACTTGGTCCTGAGCCGGGCTAGATGTGTTGGCTTCTGGTTTCCTGGACGTCTGACTGATCTTGAGGCTCTTGTTGTAGCATTTACACGCCATAATCTGATCCCCCTTGATTGTGACGAACTCATTATTCTTATTGAGGATTTCATGACCAAGTGGGTAGTAGATACCACGACGCCAAGTGCATTCAAAGCAGGACGACCCAAGATGATGTTATACGCTGAAGGGTAGTCCACGACTAGAAACTTGACCTTGACAGTCCTGAAGAGCTTAGTGTTCCCCAGGGTCAGGTAAGTCTCAAAATACCTTGCCAGAGTGATCTTTTCACCAGTAAAACCGGTAAACTCACAATCATAGGGAATTAGCTCTTAGCGTGGAACTTCTAGCTTTTGGTATAGGTCTATAAACATAATATCTGCTGAACTCCCTTGGTCAACAAAGATGCGTTGAACCTCGGCATTAGAGATTATTCTCGAGATAACTAGCGGGTTATCATAATATGGGATAATTCCACCGTAGTCTTCGTCTAAAAACGAAATTAGGGGGGGTTCCGATCTCCGGCTCGTGATTTGGGTGCGGAGTGGGAGATGCTCAACACCGCCATCCTAAGCGCTTTCTTTTGGGCACCATTGGATGACCCACCGCCGACGAAACCACCAACAATAGTGTTGATGGTTCAGTTAGGCTGGGCACGATGGTCGTCATTGTCATCAGACAGAGTGTCCTGGTTTCGATCCTGCTGGTTGTTAGTATCACGGTGAGATGGACTCTGGGATCTTTTCCTAGGACTCCAGGTCCTTCTTCTTTGGCGCGGAGACAAGCTCCGTCGAGGGTTGCGTCTTCTTTCACTCTGTTCTCTGCAACATCCATTGTTTTGGACATGGCTGATGTACTGATCTAGCTCTCTTGCCCTAATTAGGGACTCCATAGCGTCACAGAGTTGGAAACAATCTTCAGTGTCATGGTCGTAGCCCTTGTGCCATGAACAATGTTTGGCACGATCCTTTTGCACATGTTTCTTCAGAGGAGTTGGCCTTTTAATATCCTGGAACTTAGTCTGAAAACACGTCCCTCAGAATTGTTGCACGTGGAGTGTTCAGAGGAGTGTAGCTAGAGTACTTGGCTCGGGGTGGATCGTCCTTAGAGGAGTTCTGGGGTTGTGAGGAGTTCTAGTTGCCCTTTTGGTGTGAGGGCTCACCCTTCTCAAGGCTCCTCTTAGCCTTAGTAACCTCCTCCAAGTTTATGTACTTTTGGGACCGTTGCCGAAATTTTTCCATATTCTCTGGTTTTTTCTTCGCCAAAGATTGAAAAAATTGGGAGTCAGTCCGGAGGTTGCTTCTGGCATAGTGGAGAACAATCCTCTCATCGAGGTTCTCCACATTGATACAAGCCGTATTGAACCTCTTTAAGGTATTCGTGAAGGGGCTCGTCGCACCCTTGGCGAATCTCAGAAATAGATTCAATAGATCTGGGTTGTTCCTTGCTGGTAGTGTAATGGAGTAAGAAATGTTGTCTGAGGTCCTGCCAGTTGATGACGGATCCCCGTGGTAGGGTCATGAACAATCTGAGGGTCGTCTTCTTCAAGGAAAGGGGGACTGCGCAGCATAGTAGTTGTGAGGATCCTCATGGAAGCACATTGATTGGACATAGACGTCTATGTGCTCCTGAGGGTCCGTAATCTCGTCATAGAGCTCAACGTTGGCAGGAAACTTGAAGTTTCTCGGAACTCTAAACTCCATTAGTTAAGCAGAGAAGGTTGCTCCTTATCGTCAAGGCTCAGGTTGTTATTAATAACATTAGACATTTTGATGTCAATGTGTGGCATTCTTCTTTGATTGTTGACTGCGTTTCGCCTTCCATTATCACAGTGTGGTCTAGGCTGGCCTTCCTGCACAGATCGTTCCAGATTTTCTAATCTGTGGCGTTGTTCTTCTAGCACTGCCATTTGATGTTGCACCAAGTCTAGGAGATGATTTCCAGACATATCAAATTGGATCGTGCCTTCTGGATGAGACACGCGATCATCAACGTCTTTGTTCCTGGGTCCCAGACACTGTTGTACTGGGATTCTAGGCCCATGACCATCAAAATTGGCTCCAAACACGCGGAGACCAAATCAATCCCTCACAGAGGTCCTGTGCGATGGGTGAGGGCTTTCATCGAAAAACGAGGTTTCATGTCCATCGCGTAGGTGCCTAGTGTTGGGCTCTTGGTTCCTCGCGATGTAGGTTTCAGCAACTGGTGGATTTTGGGCAGTACGGTTGTTATGTGGTGGTGGGACAGGGTGAGGATGATGGTGCTCTGCTAGTCCTTGTCGTTGGCCTGCAGGGGCATGTGCAACACCTCCTCTCATTGAGTTTTGTCTCGTGCTCACCATGGTTGAGTGAGAATAAGAATTTAAGGTCCCCACAGATGGCGCCAATGTTCAGTAGTGGATACTGACGTGTACCTAGATAGGCACGTACTAGTGTTTTCCTCCTTGCGTAGCAGCGGAGTGTGTTGAAACGGGGGTGATTGGTACCTGCAAAGGGACACTAACGCTCAAGTCAAGCTGTGCACAATTAGGGTTTAAGCTAAAGAGCAATTGTTACCTATTGAAAGTGATTGAGCCTAATATTTATAGAGTTGGAATAGGGAGATACGTTCTCTTAATTATTGCAGGGGATCCTTATAAGATTAGAATATTGATACTGCAGTTATGAGCAGTCAAAGACGGTTATGGGCATTATTATTATGCGAGATCATGATTGACAGTTACGAATAATTATAGGATTTATCCACTGCGTAAATCTCGCACTGTTTCTGTTGCTACCTAATGCTGTGGTCCATCATGCATAGTGTTGAGAGAGAGAAAGAAAAAGAAAGACATATACTGAACTGTGTGTTTCAACTACACAACGGAGACTGAATATATATTCAATAAGTAATAAATAATTACACAATATACATGATGTGGGATTAACAACTGTACTACTAATTTATACCTAATTACATATATTTCCAACACTCCCCCTCAAGCTGGAGCATATAAATCATATGCACCAAGCTTGTTACATAAATAACTTATTCGTGGACCTCTCAGGGACTTGGTGAAGACATCTGCTAGCTGATCATTTGACTTGACAAAGTTTGTGATGATGTCTCCTGATAGAATCTTTTCCTGATGAAATGACAATCGACCTCGATATGTTTGGTCCTTTCATGGAACACTTTGGATTGGAAGCTATATGAAAAAGCTTGATTGATTGTCACATATGAGTGTCATTTTCATAACTTCACCAAATTGAAGTTCTTTGAGGAGTTGTTTCAACCAAGTGAGTTCACAAGTGATCGAGTATTTATAGCTCGATATTCCGCTTCAAAGACTAGATCTTGCAACAACATTTTGCTTCTTACTTTTCCAGGAAACTAAGTTGCCTCAATGAGTACACAATACCCGAAGTGGATCGTCTGTCAAGTAGGAGAACCTGTCCGGTCGCGTCAAGATCTCGAGTATCCAACGACACGAGTATGTCCCTTATCTTCATAGATGAGACCTCTTCGGGAGCTCCCTTAATGTATTTGAGGATTCGTATCACTTTGCATCCAAGTGGTCCTCACAAGGAGAGTTTAGGAATTGGCTAACCACACCGACCGCAAAAGAGATGTCGGCCGAGTAATGTGATGAGGTAGTTTAACTTCCCAACTAATCTCCTATACTTTCCGGATCCGATAGAGGCTCCCCGATTTGGTAGGAGTTTGACATTTGGATCCATGGGAGTATCAACTGGCTTGGTATTCAACAATCCTGTTTCTTCAAGGATATCCATAGCATACTTTCTTTGAGACACTACTATACCATCCTTGGATTGAGTTACCTCAACCCCCAAGAAATATCGTAGTTTACCCAAGTCTTTGGTCCGAAAGTGAAGAGAGATGTTGTTTTAACTCACATATGCCATGGTGGTCACTTCCAAAGTGATGACTATGTCGTCAACATACACAACTAGATAAATGCGGCCTTGGGCGTGTGGCGATAAAACACATAGTGATCCGCTTCACTTCGAATCATACCAAATTGTTGAATCACAAGTCTTTGAATCGTCCGAACCAGACTCTAGAGACCTGTTTGAGACCATAAAAGACTTGTGGAGACGACATACCAGGCTAGAAGACTCCCCCTGAGCAACAAATCCAGGAGGTTGCTCCATATATACCTCTTCTTCTAGATCACCATGCAGGAATGCATTTTTAATATCAAGTTGATGAAGAGGCCAGTGTCGAATGGCAGCAATGGACAAAAACAATCGGACAGAAGCCATTTTAGCCACAGGAGAGAAGGTATCCCCATAATCTAAGCCAAAAATCTGTGTATACCCTTTCGCCACAAGACGGGCTTTGAGACGATCAATTTTACCATCAGGACCCATCTTGACTGTATAAAGCCACCGACAACCAACAACAGATTTCCAGGGAGGAAGAGTAACCAGTTCCCAAGTACCACTGTTGTGAAGCGCACTCATTTCATCAATCATTGCTTGTCTCCATCCGGGATGGGACAAGGCATCACTGGAGATTTAGGGATGGAAACAGAAGACAAGGAAGAAAGACAAGCAAAGTGCAAAGAAGAAAGGCGGTGATAACTTAAAGCAATATAATGAGGAGAAGGATTACGAGTAGGCGGATACCTTTTCGCAGGACAATGGGAAGATCAGAGTCGTCTGACAGTGTGGGAGCTGGTAAATGAGTTGGTTCCGGAGAAGAGTCCGCAATGACCTCAGTAGCAGTATCCAGAGGAGGGACACGGGGTACAGGAGGTTGTGGTTGGCGGTGATAAGTGTGGAAGAAACGATCAGTGGTGCTGGGGATCTGTATGGGTAGAGGGTGGGGCGGTTCAGACTCGACAGTGACAGGGACAAGAGGAACCGGAAGGAACGTAGAGATTGACTCGGGAGGCGAAGGAGACGACTCAAAGAAGGGTACAGACTCGAAGAAAGTAACATCAGCCGAGATAAGGTAACGTCGTAGAGTAGGAGAATAACAACGATAACCTTTTTGGGACCGAGTGTAACCAAGGAAGACACATTTGAGGGATCGGGCTGTAAGTTTGTCTAGACCAGGAGAGAGATTATGGACAAAACAAGTGGACCCGAAGACATGAGGCGGAAGAGAATGAAGAGGCTGATGTGGAAACAAGACAGAATGAGGGACCGGTTATCAAGCACGAGAGGATGGCATGCGATTAATAAGAGTAGCATGGAGTC
This sequence comes from Ormosia emarginata, assembly GCA_029884605.1. NCBI lineage: Eukaryota > Viridiplantae > Streptophyta > Magnoliopsida > Fabales > Fabaceae > Ormosia > Ormosia emarginata. The sequence goes on from JAQQTP010000085.1 coordinate 20,311,643, forward strand.
ACCCCAAAAAGAGGGTCCGAGTAAGAGTCGAGTTGTTTCAATAAGGTGTCTATTTTTACTTTCAAACTACTACCCTATTTTGTTGAGGTGTATGGGCACAAGATGTTTGGTGAAGAATGCCATGAGAAGCCATAAAAGTCTGAAATTGATGACATAAGTATTCACTAGCATTATCACTGCGCAGAGTACGAATAGGAACACCAAATTGAGTTTTAATTTCTTGATAAAACTTTTGAAATATGGAGAATAACTCAGACCTGTTTTGCATTAAAAATAACCAAGTACATCGAGAGTAATCATCAATAAAGGTAACAAAATACTTGGACCCTAAAGTAGAAATAGTACGACTAGGACCCCATACATCAGAATGAACTAAGGTAAAAGGAGACGCAACTCGAGTACCAAAACGATCAGGAAACGGACTACGGGTATGTTTCCCTAACTGACATGACTCACAAGGAAGACTCGATAACTTGGAGAGCCTCGGCACCATTCTCTGTAGTTTGGCAAGGTTAGGATGACCCAACTGAGCATGGATGGTAAGAGGGGAATCTGTGGCAGAGCAAACATGAGAAGGGTTGAAGAGCTGGTAGAGGCCATGGGACTCATATCCGGTGCCAATCATCCGTCCCGAACTCCGGTCCTGCAGAGAAACAGAATCTTTAGTGAAAGTAATGGAACAATCAAGAGAACGGGTTAAACGACTAATAGAAAGTAAATTAAAAGGACACCCAGGAATATAGAGAACCGAATCAACAGTGAGGGAAGGTAGGGGATTAGCAGTGCCAATCCCTTGAGATTGTGTCTGAGAATCATTAGCTAAAGTAACCATAGGCAAATAACCAGAAGTAGAGAGTTGAGAAAACAAAGCCTTATTACCAGAAATGTGATCGGATGCACCAGAATCAAGAACCTAAGGGCCAAGGGATAGTGACTGAGAGAGACAAGCATAGGAATTACCGGTGTGCGCAACAGAAACAGTGGAACCAGAGGACTGACGCTGCTCAAACCACTTCAGAAATTCTGCATAATCAGCCGGAGAGGCTCTAGGTGGTTCAGAAGGCTCAAGAGTGTCTGGTGGAGTAGACTGTGCAACATTAGCAGTACGGGGAGGACGGCCATGTAAAGTCCAACATTTATCAATGGTGTGACCCAGACGATGACAATGATCACATTTCGGACGAGGTTTGGAACATGAGTGACCCCCACGGGAATGGCCATGACCGTTGGTCCGAGAGGCAAGGCGGATGTGTCACCGGTGATGGGAGCAACAAGAGAATCGATCTTGTGCTTAGCCGGAACTCGAAGCAAGGTAGAACACGTCACGAGAAAGAGTGGGAACGGTGAGGAGATCCCAAAATCGATCACGGATGGTGGAGTAATCCGCAGTAAACCATAAAGGCCCAAAAGCATGAAGAAGGTGTTCGTTGTTCAAGTTCCTTCGCCGGGGTATCTCTTTGGAGGCAACGGTTCATTGAAATCGTGGAGAGCACCATGAAGTCGCCCAAGTAGGTAGACATAGAGCCATCAAACCTCCTCGGGGCAATAAGACTCATAAGATCATGACAAACCCCATACAATCGTTGAGTATCATTGGTGTAGAGGACCTTGGCCTGCGCCCACACAGATTCACAGGTCAAATGAGCCCGAAAAATATGCTTCAAAGAGGAGTGGATGGTGGACTTAAGCACACTGCACAACTGAGCATCAATCTTTTTCCACTGGGACGGTCGGCTTCAGGCACGAGAATCAACCTTGGTAGTGAGATGATTCTCGTACCCTTGACCGGTAAGCCAAAGTTTGACGTCGGAGGCCCAAGAATCATAATTAGTGCCATCTAATTTGTCGGTGGAGAGATGGGCACTGATATAATTACTGAAAACACCAGGTTCTACCTCGAAGCATCGTAGGACTCAAGGAAGCCATGGATCAGATGACAAATAACCCAAAAACGCAATGAACAGTACCTGAAACGTATACGGAAGGTGTACGACACGTCTTATGGGTGCGGTTGGGGAAGTGGAGGACTGGGCTCAACAGAGGAGAGGCCGGCGACCACGGTGGGATGAACGGCGGCCGGAAAGAAGGCCTGACGTGCCGTCACGCGCGGCCGGAGTGAAGCGTGTGGGTGCGAAACGCAGCCCACTGTACTCGCGCGTGTGGGCGAGTGGATGGGCGGCTGGGCCTGTACTTCGGGGATCGGGCCGAGCAGAGGGAGGCGCTCCGAGCGGTGGTGGTGGTGGCCGGAAAGGACGTCGGCGGTGGTGGCCGGAGAGGACGTCAGCGGCGGCGGCAGGGGCTGAGACCGGCGGAAAGGAGCACGGCGAGAGGAGATCCGATACCCGGAGTGATGACACGGGTTCTTGGGAAAAAAATTTGGCACTTAGGGGACGGTGGGTCCTCCGGGTAGGCACGGTTCTAGGATTTGCCTTTCTCTAGGCTCTAGATACCATGTTGAGAGAGAGAAAGAAAAAGAAAGACATATACTGAACCGTGTGTTTCAACTACACAACGGAGACTGAATATATATTCAATAAGTAATAAATAATTACACAATATACATGATGTGGGACTAACAACTGTACTACTAATTTACACCTAATTACATATATTTCCAACACATAGTATTGGGATCTCAACTGCGCGCTGAGTGAATTCCTGTTGAGGTATCAACGACAAACTCCGGCCAGATGCGTGCCGGGTTGACCTACGGGACAGGATCCTGGATCAAGGTCCAGAGCAACACTAAAGGAAAGTAACTTACAATTTACTAAAACAGTGACTGTGAAATATAGAAGTGGTAATTATCCAAGCATCCAGCACTACAAGGTTCCCTTGGTTCTATTGGCTTTCGCCACTATCCAAGTCTGTTTTATGAGCAAGACTCGAGTGAGAGATTGCATATTCAAAACTTAATTGGTGCTTTTGCATGTGACTTATTAAAAGAAGAAATAATTATGTTGATACTTGTAAAAGGTATTTCATTGATACACATTACAATTGGTACAAAAGGCTCCTTTTACAAAATGAGTATAGTAGACTGAAAACTACAATCAAGGAGGAAAGAGAGGAAACTACCAAAACTGCTAATCTAAATATGGTAACTTTGCTAGCTATAGGAAACAGAATATTCATAGTATTTACAACATTTATTTACAATATTAAACACAATTTAATACCAGTTTAATACACTGTCGACACTCCCCCTCAAGCTTGCTATGTTGTCAAAGTTCTTCTTAGGTAGTCCCTTAGTTAGGATGCCTGCGGATTGCTCAGCTGTTGGAACATATGTAACACAAATTTGCAGATTTGTCCACTTTTTATCTTCTCCTTAATTAAGTGTTTATCAACTTCCACATGCTTTGTTCTGTCATGTAAGACTGGATTGTGGATAATGGAGATTGTTGACTTTTTATCACAATATAGTTTTATTGGTGGAGGATTATAGGTCTTCTTTAGAAGTTTTTCAACCCACAGCACTTCTTGAATTCGGCTTCTGCACTTGCTACTACATTTTGCTTCTCGCTTCTCCAACTAACAAGGTTCCCTCCAATGTAAGTGCAATAACATGATGTTGACCTTTTGTCAGTAACACTATCGGCCCAATCTGCATTGGTGTAGGCTTCTACTTGTAGGTGACCTTGTCTTTTGTGGAGAAGTCCTTTGCCTGGTGATCCCTTCAAATACCTTAGGATCCTATTCACTGCCTCATAGTGTTCAGGTCCTAGCAAATGCATAAACTAACTTACTATGCTCACAACAAATGCTATGTCTGGACAGGTATGGGATAAATAGAGCAGTCTCCTAACCAGTCATTGATACCTTCCCTTGTCTACCACATCTTCGGCCTTGGCTGGTTACAGTTTGGTGTTGGGCTCAATGGGCGTATCGGCGACTTTACACCTAGCAAACCTGTTTCTTTCAGTAGATACAGAGTATATTTCCATTGATTAACAAATATACCTTCTTTGGACTTGACAAATATACCTTCTTTGGACTTGACAAAGTCAATTCCAATGAAGTATTTCAATGGACCAAGCTCCTTGATTTCGAACACTCTGGCAAGTTTCTCCTTCAAGTTTGTAAGCTCACCGCCATCATCACTTGTCAAAATAATATCATCTACATACACAATGAGAATTGCAATTTTGCCATCTACTGATTGCTTATAGAACAATGTGTGATCAGCTTGGCTTTGAGTGTAGCCAAGATGTTTCACAACTGCTCCAAAACACTCAAACCATGCCCTTGGAGATTGTTTTAGTCCATATAGGGATTTCTTTAGCCGGCACAACTTATTTCTTGCAAGGTTCCCTTCAAATCTTAGGGGAAGACTCATAAACACTTCTTCTTCCAAATCCCCATTTAAGAAGGCATTTTTTACATCCAATTGGTATAGGGGCCAATTGAAGTTAACAGCAAGTGACAGTAGAATCCGAATGGAGTTAAGCTTAGCTATTGGAGCAAAGGTCTCCTGATAATCTGCCCCATAGGTTTGAGTGAACCCCTTTGCCACCAAACTAGCTTGTCTTGCATTTAATGGTGAAGACCCATTTACATCCTACTGTTCTTTTATCATGTGGTTTTCCAAGTCCCATTTTTCTTAAGAGCATTCATCTCTTCTAAGACAGCTAATTTCCAATTTGGATCTCCTAGTGCTTCCTCAATGTTTCTAAGCACAAACAGATTTGTAATTTTAGAGGTGAAGACTCGATGATTTTGAGAAAGGTTTCTAGAAGAAACATATTTGGAAATGGGATGACTTGTACTGACTTTGGGTCCTTTCTTAGTGCAAGTTCTTACATCTTTCCTAAGGGCTATAGGCAGGTCCAAATTTAAATTAGAGAGCTTTGTGTTACTTGGAATGTTTAAGGAGTCCTCTGTTGGACCACTTTTTAGGAGGTTCGGTTGGTCTTGTGCAAGGATGATAGGTTGGTCTTTGCTCTGTTGTAGATTTCTTCGAGTATAAAGCTGTAGCGCCTTATTCGACTGTGGTATTTCTTTTCTTGTTTGAGGACCACCTAATTTTGACCATTGTTCTACCTTATCAATTTCACCTTTTGGTTCAACCACTTCGATTCTAGTGTGTAAAATAGGATTAGGTAATGGTTCGTGCAAAAAAATATCTTCACTGTCTCTCCTCCTGAAGAGAATTTGTTTGAAAAAATGATTGATGTTCCAAGAAGGTAACATTCATACTGATATGCAGTTTTTTTGTCTGGGGATTAAAACATTTATACCCTCTTTGATTTGGATCATATCCAATGAAAATGCATTTTTTAGCCTTAGGATCAAGTTTAGAATGAGAGATAAGAGATAAATGCACAAAAGTAGTACAACCAAAAACCTTTAAGAGCAAATTAGCATGCAGTCTACATGTTGGGAAAATCATTTTAAAGTTGTCCAAAGGAGTGTTATAGTTTAGCACACGTGTAGGCATCCTGTTTATTAGGTATGTTGCTGTCAAGATAGCTTCCCTCTACAAGTATTTGGAAACATTTCCTTCAAACATAATGGCTCTGGCTACTTCAAGTAAATGTTTATTCTTTCGCTCAACAATACCATTCTATTGAGGAGTGTTAGGGCATATAGATTGATGTTAAATGCTTTTTGTTATGAGAAAATCTCTCAGGGTTTTATTAAAATATTCGGTGCCATTGTCAGTCTGAAAAATATTGATTTTTGTGTCAAATTGGGTTTCAACCATAGTGGAAAAAAATTTAAACATAGTTGGAACCTCGGATTTCTCATGCATTAGGTAGATCCAACACAACCATGTGTGATCATCTATAAAACTTACAAACCACCTTTTTCCAAATTGTGTTGTGATTTTCGAAGGACCCCATACATCATTGTGGATTAGGTGAAAAGGTTTGGATGCATGATAAGGTTGTGAGGGATAAGAGATGCAATGACTTTTTGCAAGAACACAACTTTCACATTCAAAAGAAGAGCAATCAACATTTTTAAATAAACTTGGAAACAGATGTTTAAGGTACTAAAAACTAGGGTGTCCTAGCCTACTATGCGAGAGCATTATTTGGTCCTGTACAGGTTGAGAATTTATACCACTAAGGCCTTGAGCTATTTTATTCTCAGAATGACCATCGAAGTAGTAAAGTTCATCTATCATCTTAGCATTATCAATCATCTTCCCTGAAGTCTGGTCCTGAAACAAGCAATAAGAATTTGAGAATTTTACATGGCAGTTAGAGTCTTTACAGATTTTACTTATAGATAGAAGATTGCAAGATACTTTGGGAGCATGTAGGACAGATTTTAGGTCAATGATCTTGGATAGGGTTATATTGCCTTTACCTGCAATCAGTGAAAAACTACATCTACAATTCAAATTTTTTCACTTCTAGAACAAGGGAAGTAGGTCTTAAACAGAGAAGGAAGGTTGGTCATATGATCGAATGCACCTGAATTAATGATCCATGGTACAAGGGAGATATACAAAACAGTGCAAATTTAACGAGGGATTAAGCTCATGAGTCATACCATGAAGTTATGGGAAAGAGTAATTGAATGGAGATTAAGAGACTTATATTTCAGATAATCAATTTGGTTGTATGCCTGAGAGGTCAACCATGGAAGCAATCTATCTTCTACGAAGATTAATGGAGAGGTATCGGAGGAAGCAAAAAGACCTACACATGGTTTTCATTGATCTGGAAAAAGCCTACGATAGGGTACCGAGAGAGGTCTTGTGGAAGGCTCTGGAGAAGAAAAGAGTTCGTATCGCTTATATTCGAACAATCCAAAATATGTATGATGAGGCTAAAACTTGTGTGAGAATACAAGGAGGGGTTACAGAAGTTTTCCCTATAACTATAGGACTGCACCAAGGGTCAACTTTGAGTCCATATCTTTTTAGCTTGGTCTTGGATGTGTTTATTGAGCATATTCAAGAGTCGGTGTCACAATGCATGTTTTTTGCAAATGATATAGTCTTAGTTGGAGAGTCGACAGAGGAAACAAATGGGGAGCTAGAGCTATGAAGACGAACTTTGGAAGAACATGACTTTCGTATAAGCAGGAGTAAGACGGAGTATATGGAATGTAAGTTCAGTAAGAAGCATGCTAATACTAGCTTAGCGGTGAAAATTAGGGACCACACCATACCACAAGTCACATGGTTTAGGTATCTTGCATCTATCATACAAAATGACGGAGAGATAGAGGGAGATGTAAATCATAGGATTCAAGCTGGATGGATGAAATGGATGAGTGCTTCAGGAGTGATTTGTGATAGAAAAATATCTCTCAAGCTTAAGGGTAAATTTTATCGCACAGCTATAAGGCTCGCGATGTTGTATGGTACTGAATGTTGGGCAGTAAAAAGCCAACAAGAGCATAAGATCAGTGTCGCGGAGATGAAGATGTTGCGCTGGATATGTGGCCATACAAGACAAGATAGGATTAGGAATGAATGCATTAGAGGGAAAGCAGGGGTAACACCTATTGTGGAAAAGATGGTAGAATCTCGCCTTAGGTGATTTGAACATGTAAGGAGAAGACCCTTAGAAGCTCCGGTAAGAAGAGTAGATTAGGTGGAGGATAGTTCAATAGTTAGAGGTAGAGGGAGACCAAAAAAGATTATAGGTGAAACTATTAAAAAAGATTTAGATTTGAATGATATTTCTAAAGACTTGGTTTATGATAAGGCATAATGGCATCGTTTGATCCATGTAGCCGACCCCACCTAGTGGGAAAAGGCTTGGTGGTTGTTGTTGTTGTTGTTGTTGTTGGTATAGGCGACTCTATGGTGCAAGTGAAGGAACTAGGAATGCTAAAATTACTTGTTTGTGCAAGAGAACCACTAGGGATACTAGAAGATGAACTAGTTTTTAGCAGCCTTAGGAGTTGTTCAAGTTGATCCTTGCTAACGGAGCTATTCTCAGCTTCATGGGCTGTGGGAGGTTTTCGCTGAGGCTTAGGACCAGAACCAGGCTTGCTGCCCTTCAAGTGTACTGGTCTCCCATGGATTTTCCAACAGTTTTCTTGTGTGTCAGGGTCGGTTGTAGTAATCACACCACACACGTGCAGGTTCTTCAATTCTCCTCTAGCTGGTGGAACTTTTGTGGGCTGCGGCTTCTACAACATGGGCATTGGTCTCGATGGGGGCCGAGTCCATTCTGTTTTTGCCTATCATTACGCTTCTTCTGGTTTCTTTCCTTCGTACCTCAGCAAAGACCTCACCAAGTGAAGGGAGACTAGACCTGCCAATGATCCTACCGCGGACTTCATCGAGTTCATCATCAAGGCTAGCAAGGAACTAAAATATTATGCCTTCTTCCACTATTTGCTTGTGGTGTTTGGCATCCTCAGTTGACTTCCTCTCATATGTATTGAAGAAGTCTAGGTCCTGCCCGACTTGTTTGAGAGCATGAAAATACTTTGTCACACTGTCCCTTACTTGCCAAATTCCTCCAGCTTTCAAGGTGAGTTCGTAAATCTAGGACTTGTTTCCCAGGTTAGAATACATTTCGGTGACACTGTCCCATAATTCCTTGGCAGTAGGGTAGCACATGTAATTGCAGGTGACATCTTCTTCCATGGAGTTCACCAGCCAAGTCCTGACTGTGGAGTTCTCGGCATCCCAGACAGCATACTACGAGTCTGTGAGGTTTGGCTGGCGTTTCTCACCGGACAGATATCCCATCTTGCCTCTGCCCCGGATGTACACGTGCACGGACTGTGACCACCGGAGGTAGTTCGCCTCATTGAGGTGAATGGTTGTGATTTGAACAGAATGGGAGTCCCCCAACATTGTTTTTTGCTCAGGCGTCTGATTCGGCAGACCTGCCATAGAGGACGTGGTGGTGTTGTGCTCATCACTCGGAGCTGGCTAGGTAGCTAAGGATATGTCAGTCATACTGACAAGGATTTTCATAGTGGGTATTTCATGGCCGAGTCCAACTTGTAAAAGGTATTTCATTGATACACATTACAATTGGTACAAAAGGCTCCTCTTACAGAAGGAGTTAGCAGACCGAAAACTACAATCAAGGAGGAAAGAAAGGAAACTACCAAAATTGCTAATCTAAATATGGTAACTTTGCTAGATATAGGAAACAGAATATTCATAGTATTTATAACATTTATTTACAGTATTAAACACGGTTTAATACCGGTTTAATACATTGTCGACATTGATTTTAATTTTTAGTATAGGAAATACTAGATAGCCAGAAATTTTTTGCCAAGATTTTTATCAGAATGAGTTGGCATTATTATTGGCTCTTAAATAGATGAGTAGTCCCCAACACTAACTTATCCAACAGTCACTCTTGAATCTTAACAAATTCTAGCTCAATTCTGTCAAATTTTTCTAGCTATGTAGCATTACTCTTTTAGTATTTTTAGTTACATTCAATTTATGTACACTTACATAATGAGGAAAAGAAGAAAAAAACAACAAACTTATGAATATCTCATATGATGCAGAGAGACACTACAGATATGGCTGCTCATAATAAGGAGCTCAGAATGAAATTAGAGGCTTTGGAACAAGAAGCGCAGCTTAGAGAAGGTATGCATGGTTTCATATTTGTTTATGCCTGAAAAAGTGGACTTGTGCTTTCCCCTTTATCATATCATTTTGAATTGGATAAATAAAAAGGTTCAATCATTACACTAGTTTGTTGTGTGAATAGTATCTCATGAATATTCATGTGTATAAATTTTACTACTTTCCAAAATTATGCACTAAAGAATTGGGGAATCCTAATGTATATTACTATATTTTTTAAAAAAGTATATTCAAGTTCAAGGAAAAACTTATTGCTTGAATTTTGATGACTTGCAGATTATTCTTTTGCTTGTTTTTTTATATTTAGCACGTGAATATTAACATTGCTACTTGTGTGCTTGTAGATCTCAACGAGACATTGAAGGAAGAAGTGCAGCGCCTTAGGGAACAAAATATCCATTTGGCTGCTATTAATGGTAACCCTTCTTTTGGTGTACTGCTCAATCAATTGGCTTCTCAGTTAACCGTGCAACAGTTGACTAATCCTCCACCCCAGCAGCCACAGCTTGGCGTGCCTCCTCCTCCCTCTGATCAGCCTTTTCATGGGCAGCACCGCCCTAACTTCATGGACTTCAATAAGCAGAAGTAGCTCATAATAGCAGCAGTAAATGATTGGTTCCATGGAATATTCATTACAAGTAACATCTTGTGTATATATATATATATATATATGTATGTATTACAGGTGAGGCTTGTGAAGGGTATCTTTGTGCAGTTCAGTGTCCTTAGTCCTATGTTGTTATTTATCTTCTACAGTTCTAGGATAGAACCGTATCCTATTATATATGTACTTTCTGCAGTTCTAAGTTAGAAGCATAGCCTTTGAAATATATGTTTTACAGTTCTTCGGTGGAATCACGGTTAACATAAATATGTTTAGACCTTAGAAGGACTAGTTGATAATAGATGGCGAATGAAGTTTATTGAGTAAGCAGCTTCTGGAATTGCATAGCAAGTTATGTATGTAAGAAGTTGAAGCAGAAAGCATCTTCTCAGTATGCCTTAGATTTTAAGTTTTTTTTTTTTTTTTTTTTGTGTGTGTAAACCTCCGATATTCAAAATTTGTATTAGATTTCAACTAATTCGGAGTTAAGTCGTATTACAAAGGTATAAAGTTTTCTCATTAAAAAGTTTTTGCCAACGGATTTAGATTTTTTTAATTTTTTTTTTCAAGTAGTTAAGTGGAAGAGAGAGATAGACATAAATGTTATAAAAGAATTTTTACATATTATAATTAGGTTCTATTAATAATTTTGTGTGTTTATTTCTCTCTTTCACTTAATTATTTGAAAGAGAAAAAAAATTAAGAAGATTCAAATTCATTTGTCAATACTGATGGGTCATTAAAATCTTTCCTGACTGAAATATTTGGTTGTGGAGCTTTCTTTTTTCTTTTTAAAATATATTTGGTTCATAAGTGTAGTTATTGGCACTATAATATGTTTATTCACACCTTTTATTTTTTATTGTACTTTTTAAAATTTACCCTTATTTTAAGTTTTTTAAAATGTCAAATTTTTTGTTAAAAACTAGGAAGTGTAAGTGTAGATAGGCATATTGGATAATTACCCTCACTAGTACATTAAAAGTTGTCACTTAACTTTTTTTTTTTGGTCATGAAATTGTTACTAACTAAAGTATATCAAGTTCTTAAATATTAAACTATCTTAACGATGTTAGCGATGTGAGCTTAGTCCATGATGTGTTTAAATAGATGTAGATATATATTAAACTATCTTAACGATGTTAGCGATGTGAGCTTAATCCATGATGTGTTTAAATAGATGTAGATATATATAGTGACGTATCGTACCAAAAGTATGAATACAGTGACATATTAGCAATATTGGAAGTTGTGACAACAGTTGCATATATTATTTTAAAAAAAGAAAAAAAAAGTCATTAAGCTTTTTATCCTTGGAATATTCATAAAGAATGTTGGAATATATACTATCTAATGTCCTACGATTCTTATAAGTAGGTGTTGGGCGGTTCTAAGAGTGTGTAGAGTGTGTTGTTACTCCACGTTGCTGGCTTCATCATGACACCATCACTGTTGCTTTAGGGCTCACTGCAACCTCTAGTTTTGTCCTCTTTCCTTTATGGAGCTTTCTTCTCCTTTATGATGCTCTGATTTTTTCTCATTGGATTTTGTTCATTGGAGCTACCACCGGTATCCTTCAGTGGTAACTCTCTCTTGGGGGTTGCGATTCTTGAAGAAAAACAATGCCTTATAAACTAAACAAATTGACAAAATCTTGCTTCTTTACAAAGTCTATTGAAACAAATCTCCCTAGAGTTTTGGACTCTCCCTTATGGCTCCAACAATAATGTAGCTGCTTCTGAAGGTGTGTTTGAAAATTTTTTGGACAAATTACACTAATTTTTTATGAGGTTTAGCGAAATTACACCTATCACTTCTTTATTTGTATCTCTACATTGACCTTTTTTAAAACAGATTGATAAAAGAAATAAGTGTAATGACAATATAAACTTTAAACGAGACTGATTTAATTTCTAAAATAAAAAGATATTAAGTGTAGTTAGCTCAAATTTCAAGCAAAATCATTCTAATTTGTCCAAATTTATTTTATGGGCTTCAGAATTGTGGATTCCATCTCTATACCTTTATTGTGTTTTGATAACCTTTATATAAATGATTAGATTCTTGATATGGTCAAAGAAATGGTTGAGGCAGATAAGATTATCGTGGAGCACATTAATACCAAGGATTTGCTTGTAAATCCCCCGACAAAGGAATTTAAGTCCACTGTATTTATGAAACATGTTAAAAATATAAGTTGTGTTTGAAATTAACTAAAATTAGAAATAATTTAACTTGATTTAATTTAAAATTAATTTAATTTGATTTAAAAATTAAGTTTTATATTTGGAAAAAACTAAGATGTGAATTGATTTAAAAATCAATTATTATATTTAGAACTTATTAAAAATGGAATTAATTTACTATTATTCTATTATTTTATATTTTTACCTCTATAAGAGGTAAAATTTAAAAGTTAGTAAAGGCAAAATAGTCATCTTTTTATCAACCATAACATAGTCTACTTATTTAAAATTAAATTAAATTCTAACAAATCTTATCATATTTGATTGAATTTCTAAATCAAGCAATAAAATTCATGAAATTTTAGAAATTAAATCAATTCTTATGTTTTAATATTTCAAACAATATTTGATTTACAAATCAAATTATTTTCATTTTTTTTTTATATTCCAAACATACTTGTATTTTGAAACTTTTTATGTAATTGATTCATGGGAATCTTGTTTGTATTTTCCAACTTTATGTTATTTCTTTGCTGAACTTTTGTAATTGTCATTTTAACGAATTTATCATATATATGCCAATGATTAATGGATTGGTTATGTTATTGTTGGAATATTAATTATTACTCAGTTTGTTTATTTAATTATATCTCAAGATATTTAGGTTTTCTTTATGGAAATGATATTTCTTGGTAGACGTGTTTAATGGTTGTTTTTGGGATTTTCAGTTGTGTTTTTATAGGAAGACAGGTGCAGGATTTTAAACACAATAGCATAAAGCAGTTCACATAAAACATGACGGTAAACTATATCTATATCTACACATTTGTATTTTTGGTAATGCCAATAAGACCACTAGTTATGCGATTATAGGTTAAGTTAAATTGATTATAACTTATCAATGCTTATGGTTTTTAATTGGCTGAATTGTTGGTTTTGTATGTGTTTTTTTATGTGATTATAATCAATCGTGTTTTTCCTTAGTGGCCACAATTGATATTCATCGTGAGAATCATTTTTAAAATTAGTTTTTTTTTAAAAAAAGCAAATCCAAATCAATGTTCTCAAGTAGGGGAATGTTAAAATTCTTGGCATGTGTAGTTATTGATTTTTTATTTGTTTACTAAAAACTAGTTGAATGTATAGCTTCTTTATCCATGAGTGATATATTTGGAATGGGTTGAGAATCACTTGACTTAATGGTTTTGGGCCCAGTGTCACTATGCTAGATTATGGTATAGGCCTTAGTAATAGAAGGCCTGAAAATTAGAATTATTGTATTTATTGAGGTCAGACCTTTTTTCTAGTTCATTTCTTCTTTAACGACATACATACTCATCTATCAAAAGCTGCTTTCTACAACAAAAAGAGTAGGAAAAGAAGAGCTTAACTTGGTGTTTTGTGACATTCATCAACAATGGATGATAAACGCTTGAAAAGGTAAGTACATATTTAATAATGAATAGTTTAATGTTCTATTTTAAGTATAATTTTTATCGATGAATTTATATATTAATCTTTTTGTTCCTCATGAACATGTTGTTGGGATTGAACCAAGTTCTTAATTCAAAAACTGTTATCAATAATTTTTAATTTTATTTGTAGATTCATATCTTGTAATTAACATTAAGATATGTCATAAATATTAAAAATATATAAGAGATATGGAAGATATATTCATATTTATGCAAGCATATGTAGATGAAGAAGAGGTATTACCCCCAACCTATTGCACTCCTAGTTCAAAAATGGTTTAGCATACCTCCACACTGATCAATAGATATCTTCGCCAATTAGCTTTTATTTGACAAATTTTACCATTTTATGCTCAACTTGGTGTATCATAAAAATAGTGGTGAAGAATTTAAGAAAGAGGTTATATGAAAAATTATATTAAAAATTAATCTATTCAATTTTCGTAGTTATATTTAATAGTATACCAAACTAACTCTTAGGATGATTTTTGGGATAATAGGATTTCTAATAGTTGTAAAACCCAAATCAGACATCGATGCAACGAAGGGACACAGTCACCAGTTTGACAGCCGGATAATCAGTAATTTGAACGGTTTCAGTTTGACAAACAAGTCATGTACTTACTCATCTACTGTTACATATAATTAATATCGTCGCATGTGTCATTCGGATTCTGAAAAGTCATAATAACATTAACCGTTTGAGTTTTTTAAAAAATAAAAAATAAAAAGCCACTTGAAGACAATAACTAAATGTACCACAGTCCCTTGAAGATACAAAATAAATTTATTAAAAACCACATCCTACTATTTTCCTGAATGTTATGGCCTCTCTTCCATTGATGAATGTATGAGTCAAGCTTTACTCTTCTTTCTTTTCTTTGTTTGTCTCTCTATGTTTCTCTCTTAGGAACGCCCTCTTTTAAGCATTACTTCCATTCAACAAACTATGTAGAGAAGGTAGTGTTGATTGAAGCATGGGACTTCATATTAAGTTATTAGTTGATGATATTGTTATTCATCTATTATTTTTGAATGAGTTAGTGGAGCAAGGAAACGATATGATGTTGATGTGTTCCTTCTTCGTGGTCAAAGGACAAAATTTGAGTGTATGTGGTTGGGGGACATGATGGGAACAAGAACATGTTGAAAATGACTTGGCTATACGGAGTTACGAACTATGAATGGATGATTCTAGAACATGACGAGTGTGAAGGGATGAGTTTTGGTCCTTTTGGGTGGTGAGCAAGTATGGTGGGTCATACGGAAAACTAGTAAAGTTGTCCGATTTATAGCAGTCAAACTAATGTTTAATCAGTTTTATGAGAAAATTAATTACTCCTTGAACCAAACTAGTCAGGTGGTCGATCGAAAACATTATTAATAATCCATAAAAATTTAAAATTTAATTAAATTAATGCTTAAAGTAAATCAACAAGACTAGCCTGAGTTAACTCTAGTTGAAATGAGAAAAAATAAGTTGCTTATAGGGATAACTCACTCTTAACATGGGTTAAGTTTATTGTAACCCAACCCAATATTTTAGTGGATTGAGCAAAGTTAACTTGTGATCCATAGCTTACTTTAATAACTCTATCTTCCATTGTTCATACTCTTTTATATGGAGGATAAAATGGTTCAACTCTTTCTTTTATGTCCATAAGCTAAATTAGTATGATTTCTTTTTCCTCATTAGTTTAGAGATCCTACATTGAAATGAAAAGGGATGATTTGTAGTATTATTGATTAGATATACTCCATTTGTTTGGAAATTACCAATCCCATGGTTTAGAGTTCGTTGTTATGGCTTTTATAGAGGATTTGAAATCTGAAATAATAGAATCTTTAATGTTAGAATCTGGAATGAGCATTAGTGTTTTAATAAGGCTTTGAGGAAGTATTGACAAGATTGTTTTGAGTGCGTTAACTGTTATTTTTTAAGGAAAAATATTCGATTGTTAGAAATTTTTACTAGAATTAATTGTTATTGACTTTTAGATTTATAAATAGGCTCGTAATTTTGACTTATTCAATAATCTCTAAATTTTAGACAAATTCTAACTAAATTCTTTCAATGTATTTTTGAAAAATTAATGGGAGGAACGTTAATTGTACAAACTTAAAGACTGATAATCATTCTCATAGTATCAATGACCATTTAGAATAAGTGAAGTAAATTACAAGATATACCTTTGGTTTTGTCTAAATAGTATCTTAACTGAAGTGATTAAAACATCATTATTATTATTTTTTCTGAGATTAAGACATCACAATTATTTCTAAACATTTATATTATCTAATTTAAAATTCAAAAAAATTAGATTGAAAATAAGATTTTAAAAATGTATTGTTCAATGTTAAAAAATAAAATAAAATAAAAAGAGTATGGCAATCATACTTTCCCCTTTCCCTTGTCCTTTTAGTAAATGGAATCAGAAACTACTTGGCTAAAAAACTCTTTTTCGAAAGTATCCATTCGTTACCTAATAACAAAAAAAATAGAAAATAAATTGAATTAATAATGAATTTAATCTCAGCTAACAAACTCATTTGTTTAAAAAAATTAATAATAAATTTAATTTTAAAAAAATAAAAATTGAACTATTTAATTTTAAATCGATAACAAATAAATTAAAAAATTAGTCTATTTACAAATTTAGTTTTAATTTTTTTTAAAAAAATAGTATCCTCCTCTATATATATCTTGTAAATTAAAAATAATAATTTCAAATCGGGTCAACTATCTAGCCGGTTTTGATCGGCCAATCAAGCTCGACGATTTTGACAGCTATAGTTGTTGTTCCTGTTGTTACCAAAAAATAAAAAATATATATAAAAAAATTGATGTTCCTATCTCTCCCCACTTTTTTCTCTTACTCAACCCAGTACTCCTTCATCCATCAACACAACCACCACCACCACCACCATAGACCAAGAACATATAAAAAAAAAAGAAAAAAACTTATTTTTTTTTATGGACCCGAAATTCATTGGAAAGCTGCCGGCGACGGTGGACATAGAGCGAATGCTGGAGCGTGGGTCCCACCACCGGAGGTCCCACTTAGGGGTGAGAACAGGTTAGGCCAGGCCAGACTTTGCCTTAAACAGGCCTGACCTGTATCACAAAGATAAGGCTTGAGTCTGACCTGTTAGCCTGTAATAGGCCGATTTCTAAGGCTTGGCATAACCTTTTTAAAAGTCTGGTCTGACTTGTAAGCCTATTTAAAAGCCTACTTTGTAAAAAGACCTTTAAATAGACTAACAGACCTACCTTTAAACAGGCTAACAGGCTTTTATATAGCTAACAGGCTTAAGTCTTGAAATAGACCAACAGACCTAGGCCTTTAAATAGGTCAACAAGTATATAATTTTTAAAATATTACATTAAAAATCTAATATTCTAATTCAATAACATAAGTCTAACTAGTCTAATTATTCAAAAATACAAAATTATAACAAAAATAGTTGGCTTTGGATCTCAAATTATCCAACAACATAACAATATAATTAGATAAATCCTCAAAAGGCCTCAAGCCTCAAATTACTAACATTAAAACAGGACCATGACACAAATCTAAAAGGCCTCAAGCCATAAATTATCCAACAACATAACAATATAATTAGATAAATCCAAAAGGCCTCAAGCCTCAAATTACTAACATTAAAACATGACTATGACACAAATCTAAAAGGCCTCAGGCCTCAAATGATCCAACAAGCAGTACCATAACACAAGTCCACAATAGATATCTAACAACAATACAAATAGCATAAAATAACAACAAAACCTCCCAAAATGTAGCGATAAAGGTGCAGCAACCAGTAAAGAAGTTCAAATCTTCAAGGTGATCTCTTCATGTTCGTACACCTTCAAAATAAATAAAATAAATTGTTATTAGAGCATATAATAATTTAACAACTATCAAATTAAGAAAACTTAAGAGAAAAAGGACTATGTCAAAAGAAAAAGTTTGAACCTTTTCCTTTCTCGTCAATCCATATTTGTTACGAAGCCAATCCCCACCGCATATTAGTGCTTCAATAAATTCTTCATTCAACTTTGAACGATATTCATCAATAACTCTTCCTCCAGCACTAAATGTGGACTCTGAAGCCACTGTTGAGATTAGAATGACTAGTATATCAGCAACCATCTTCGATAAGATCTTATACTTTAAGTTATTATTCCTCCACCACTCCAAGGCACTAAAGGAGTTATTATCACCATCAGGAATATAAACACCTTCCTCAAGATAAGCATCTAATTCTGATTTCATTGAAAGAATTGCTTCCTTTTCACGCACAAGACTTATGATATGATCAAATCCAGTGATAATTGAATATTTTGGGCACAAACAAGGAAGAGGAGTTGCTACTAGTAGTATTCACTTCACTAGAGGATGACTCTTCCATACTCAAAGTTATGTACTCACTATATAATTCTTGTAATGAAGTCTGCACCTTGTTCACATTCTTCATGGCAACTTCTTCAGGCTTATATATCAAAGGAAAACATATATCAATAATATGAAATTTGCACCTAGGATCCAAAACACTCGCAATGGCCATCAACAGATTGCATTCCCCCCAATATTTATCAAATTTTATTTTCATAGGAGTTTTCATTTCTCTCATGAAGAGATCTCCATCCTCCACAGCATTATCAATTACTTGTTTTACTCTCCATACTTCTGCGAGATACAAATTTGTAGTAGGATACTCATTACCGGAAATTATATGAGTGGCAAGATTAAACACTTCTAGAAGTTGACAAACCTTTTCAACTTTCTCCCAATCCTCATGTGAAGGTGCAAAATCATAATGTGGCTCTCTTTCTTTGTAAGTTGGAAAGACAATCTTAAATTTCAAAGCACTGGACAACATCTGAAATGTTGAATTCCATCTAGTAGGACAATCAATAACAAGCTTCCTTTCTTTCAATCGCTTCTGTTCAATCACATCACAAAAGGCCTTTAACCTTGAATCATTGTAGTTGATATACTTCACACTTTCACGAATATTGTAAATGACATCCTTAATCCTATTAAGTCCATCTTGCACCAACAGATTTAATATGTGTGCACAACATCTAACATGAAATAAAGTACCACCAATGACTAACTTTGTGCTAAGTGATAAGTTGTCTTTGAGATTCCTCATACATGAGTCATTATAAGAAGCATTATCAACAGATACTGAAAACACCTTGTTTTCAATCCCCCATGCTTTCAAACACTTAAAAATTGCATCAGCCACATCAATCCCACGTCTTAGAGCAGGCACTTTCACAAAACTCAAAACTCTCTTTTGAAGTTTCCATCCCGCATCAATGAATGGCCACTGATGACCATATATTCAGCTACTTGATAACTTGATTTCCACATATCCGTAGTTAAGCTGATCTTGCCCACACTTTTCAACAATGCCTTTAATTTTCTTTTCTTTGCTTTATATATTGCTAAACAATCAGCTCTTACTGTTTTACGAGACATTTTCTGAAATTCTGAATTTGCATATTGGAAGCCCCACATTCAAACTTCATCCTCAACAATGTTAAAAGGATACTCATGGACCATAATAGCAGTGGCAATTATTTCCCTCATCTTCTCATTAGAGTACCTAATACCGGGACTCACAAATGGATTTGTTTCAGTTGAAAGTTGAAATGGAATGATTTGTTGCTTCTTATATGTACTCATTTGTAACTTCCTTTGAGTGCAACTCTTTGCATGTCTCCTTAGATGGCTAGTGTTATATCCCTTCCCACTAATAGATAGTTTTTGCTTACAATATTTGCAGGTAGCTTTCTTCACACCTCCAGTAACTTCAACTTCATCAAAATCATTCCAAACAGTTGATGTTTTCGGCCTCTTCTTCTTAATGACACAATCCTCATCCTCTTGATCATGGTGACTCGAATCTGTTGCTACACTTCTTTCATTGTTGCCTTCAAGTTGACTTAAAATTGTTGGTGCACTTTGATTAGTGTCAATGTCATTAACAGGTTCAAGAGCAGATGAAATAATTTCATTATTCTCAAATGGAGAAGACATCATGTTAACCTGTTTCATCATAGGTTAATTAAATTATAGCTAAATAGTTCCAAATAGGCAACAATATTAAAAGTAACAAACAGTGCAATGTTTGATTATAACAGTACCTATGTCACAAATGCATGCAGCACCTCAGGCTGATTATAGTAGTAAAACTTGAAGTTTCAAAAATATGTACATTGTAGAGTGATGATCTTGATACTAATTAGGGAATTCATCACACAAGTCAAATAATCCTTTAGGACCTTTACGAGATAAGCATACATTGTTTAACTACTGTACGGTTAGCCAAACTATGAAGAATATCACTTCATATGAATGTGGCAACAGGAGATGATTCAAATATCGCATTCGAGAACAAGATTTTGGTATTAACTGATTCAAATCCTAGCCAGGCCCAGTAATACTAATAGCTTCTTCTATGTTTTCCAATTCACTTCACTAATTGTTTCTATGCTATATATTCATGTTCTGATTCTGAATAAAAAAGGGAACTTTCAAAATAGAGAGAAGATGCAAGTAGTAAAAGAAATGCGCATGCTTTATGGTCGTTTCTTTTACCGATTTCCAGATGGAGAATCCGCAATTGATGTATATGATAGAATCACAGGTAATAATAAATCAAACTCAAAATTAAAGTAAGTAAAAGCAGCCACTGATGTAGCAGAGTTTCATGTGGTAGCAGGATTTAAAATTACATCTATTTGTTTTGAAAAAAAAAATTTAAACTAATCTTATTTCCTTCTTGAGAGATTAAAAGACAGAGATGAGAGATCCAAAGACGGAGACATACCTAGAGGTGGAGCAGTGGCGCACAGGCTAGACAGTGGAGCAGCAGCGTCGCGGCTGGAGGGCTCCAGTGGTGGACAGAGACGGCAGCGTGGGTCGCGACTGGCGGTCTGGTCTCTGCCTCTGGTGGACGGGTACGACGCAGGAAGGGAGTTACTGGACGACGCAAGAAGCTAGGAAGGGACGACACAAGAAGCCAAGAACCACCGAACCAGGAAGGGAGTAAGGGACGGGCGGATGGACGGCATAGGAACTAGGAAGCCAGGAAGAAGGCCTTACGACGGGACGGCGCAGGAAGGGACTAAGGAGTAAGGGATTCAGAATGGGATAGTTACTAAGTTAGGTTTTATTTTTTATTTTTTATTAAAATTTAATTAAAAAATATTAATATATTAAGATTTAATTAAAAAATATTAATATATTAAGTTTTAATTAAAAAAATATTAATATATTATAATAAATTAATAATTATAATTATTATGATAATATATATTATATAATATTTAATTAAGCAGTGGCTTATCGGGCCTAAAAGGCTTGTTAGATGGTCTTAAGCCTAGTTTGTTATACTAAACAGGCTTTTAAAAAAGCCTTACCTTGGCTTATTTAGTAGCAGCAGTCGAGCCAGACCAGCCTCGAAGGCAGGCTAGATCAAGCCTCAAACAGGTCAGGCCGGACTAAGACTCAGACAGGCCAGGCCACGAGGCTCTTGACGGGGCGGCCCTATTTCCACCCCTAGTCCCACTCTAACACTGCCTTCCACATCGTCATCAACTTTGACGGCCTCCTCCTCTTCGACCCTTCCAACCTCGACATCTTCACTCTCTCACTCCTCTCCCCCGCCAACTTCACTTTTTTTTCTTTTTTAATGTTTTCCTTCTCTTAAGAATGTCTTTTTTTTTTTGAAAGAAATAATTTTGAATGCATTTAAATTGAAGTTGTTTTGTTTCAGCAGAAAATAATGTGGTTTTTTTATTCATAAAAATAAATATATAGGGGCATAAGGAATTTTTATTTTGAATGGGAAGAAATCTTGATTATGCAGCCTTATATATATCGTCAAGATTAACAGTTATTTAAAGGTTACATGATCATTAAAAAAAGTAACACGCAATCATTTATGTAAAATTCAATAATTAAGATTCACTCATTTCACCTCTTATAATAAGCACTCTCCTCATCATATTCATATATATATAAGATTCACTCATTTCACCTCTTATAATAAATACTCTCCTCATCATATATATATATATGTGTGTGTGTGTGTGTGTGTGTGTGTGTGTGTGTGTGTATGTGTGTGTGTATGTGTGTGGGGAAGAAATCTTGTTTTAATGCATTGATATTGGTTTGAAGATGTTGTTGTGTGTATATAGGATTCTTGCTAACAGGCAATCTGCTGCTCGATCAAAGGAGAGGAAAATTCGTTATACGATTGAGCTGGAGAAGAGGGTGCAGATGCTTCGGACTGAAGCAACTAACCTTTCTGCACAACTTACCATGCTTCAGGTATGTCCTTTCCTTCTCATTTTGCATTTATAGCTTTAGATAAACTTAAATTTGGTAACAAATGTAGATTTATTAGTGTCTGATGGAGGCCTCCATTTTAAACAATAGTGTAGATTTATTTTATGCTGATTGTGTGTTGTGTGGTCACAACAATTTATGGAACCCACAAATTAAATAGCAAGAGTCTTTTCTTTAAAAGAAAAAATGTTTTAATTTGTAAACATTTTTCATTTCAAGAAATGAAAAGTTTTAGCTGTTTCTCAGTTAATTAATGAAAGGGATTCTAAAAAAAAGGGTCTATAGTTTGGCAATAATTAGAATAAATTACTCTCTATCACATCCCTTGTGTTTTATTCTTATTACACAAACATCCCTTATATTTTGAAAATTTACACCCAACTCCCTTAAAAGATAAAAGATCCTACACTAAGCACCCTTTAAAACCTGCACCATCCTCCTCTGAACTTTTATATAAATTTTCATAAACATCCTTCCTCAAGGGATGTATATGCAAATTTATAAAACAGAGAGGAGGTTCATGTAAATTTTCCCTTGCATTTTGCTCTAATTACTCAAATCTCTTATCTGATAAAGGACCAAATAACCACACTTTGAATTCAATACTGAATAGGCATTACTTGTCTACCTGAAAATATCATCTCAAACCAGTCTTTATATTGTATCTCTTATAAAAAAATTAGTGTTCTATCAGATGGGGCATGCTTTTGGCCAAATTTCCACCTGATTGTATGTTATGAACCAGTAAACATGTGACTGCTATATCTGAAACAAGTTATTGACTTCATTTTGATTAAGATAAGCATGAAATGGCTCTTGATGCATATGTTTCAGTCATATGAGAAATCATAACTCATAATTCAATGGTGGGTGTTGTATAATGAACTGTAAAAAATATTAAAAGGTTTAAAACTAGTCATTTGATACCAGGAATAATTTGAAGCCTTTTAACCATGTTTATCTATCTGTACATGTTCTTTAGTAGATTGCATGTTGATGAAAGTGAAACCCTTGCATGCCCAATGTATATAACATAACATGGATTCCACAACAAACCTGGTAAAGTTGAACGAAAAGAAGTTAGTCATCAAAACATATGCATAGCATTTAGAGAAGAATTTGGTCATGAAAACATATACATAGCATTTATAAAAGAAGAATTTGGGATCAAAAGAAAATTGAGGACTGGAAGACAGATAAATATGCAGTTCTGTTATCGTTTTCCTTGTTTGGCAAGACTTGTGGAAAATTATTTGTTGTAAGGACTGTTGATAGCACCGGGGAAATGCTATGCAATGTGGATGTATGCAACATATTTGTTAAATCTGATATACCAGAACCATGTAATATAACCATAAAGATTTGTCTATGATTATGGATACTAATAATAGAGTTGGATGGCATGTGGATCAATTATGTGTTCAGAATCGAATAGAGAAGATATAATTTAACAAAATCCTCGGACAATGTATTTTTTGAATACTGTTGTAGGCATATAAGATTATGTGGGGGGGGAATATTAGTGTAGATGAGACGAGGATTTTTCCGGTTAACATCTGTGCAAAAATCCACTTGGGCTTTTACAACAAGTGGTAGTAAGAGTGGGGTGGGTTAAGCATGATTATGGAATCAAATTCCCTTGTCTCATCCTATTTCTTCAGTTTTCTCATCTACTACTGTCATTAAACATCTGGCCTTCTTTCTACATGATCAAAATGATTTTGCCCTGAACAAGCATGTCAGTTTTGTGAACTCTGACTTTGTGCCTTTTTTTTGCCAAACTTTACATAACTGGTCTCAAATCTGGATAGAAGATGAGGGTTTTTGTTAGGCAGTTAGCAAACATAAAATTTCATCGAATCTCATTTTACTTGCATCAACGATGCAATTGTGCTTATGCTAGGTCATTAAGAAAATTTGGTTTTCAATTGCATCAACTGATTCATGTAGCCAACTTCACTTAGTGGGATACGGTTTCATTGTTGTTGTTGAAGTAGGTTAGTTTTGTTGTCAGCTCCTTTATCTGGTGGCAGTCCTCTCCTTGTGTTACTCTGATTATGGGTTTAGGCCAAGGTGCAGAATGCCAAGTTTCCAAAAATATAATCAAATTTATGAACCAACTGTCTGGACTGCAAGTTACCAATGTCATATCTTTCAAGACACACGTGGTAGGTGACATGATTGCTTAGTCACAGAATCTTATAGTTAGGATTTACATGCATCCGGCTTTACAGTGTAGAGCAACAAGACTTTTGTGGTGCAGACTTTTTAGTGTATTTGGGGAAAACTGGATTTTTCTGTTGAGTTCAGTGAAATTTGTTATATGCCATTTTTGTTGTTTTATGAGGAAGTAAAGATGGAAACATCCTTTGACAATGTTCAACGTATGCAATGATTTGGTTCCTTTGGATGGAGAGAGATTTCATAATTCTCAAGGATAATTCCTTATAGTTACTACACCATTACGTTGGGATATAGTGGTCTTCCTAGCTTCTTTGTGGTGTTTGGTTAGTGACTTTTTAGAGTGTTTTCTTCATTGGATATTGACTGAGATTGGCATGCATTACTCAATTGATGTGGTTTTGTTTTCTTTTTTCTCTAGGATATCTTGTCCTTGTCACTTAAGAATTTATTCTGATAAAAAAATTAAGGCAATGACGTGTTCTTAATTAATACCATAGCACTAAAGGAAAGTAACGTACAATGTACTAAAACAGTGAATGCGAAATGTAGAAGTGGTAATTATCCAGGCATCCAGCACTACATGGCCCCCTTGGTTCTATTGGCTTTCGCCACAATCCAGGTCTGTTTTAAGAGCATGACTCGAATGAGAGATTGCAGATTCAAAACTCAATTGTTGCTTTTGCATATGACTTATTAAAAGAAGGAATAATTATGTTGATTTTATTTTTAGTATGGGATACTAAATGGCTAGAAATTTTTTGCCAAGATTTTTACAAGAATAAGTTGGCTTTGTTATTGACTCTTGTATAGATGAGTGGTCCCCAACACTCTAACTTATCCAACAACCACTCTTGAATCCTAACAAATTCTGGCTCATTTCTGTCAAATTTTTCTAGCTGCGTAGTTTTACTCTTTTAGTATTTTTAGTTACATTAAATTTATGCACACTTGCACAATGAGCAAAAGAAGATAAAAGCAACAAACTTATCAATATCTCATGATGCAGAGACACACTACATATTTGGCTGCTCGTAATATGGAGCTCAAAATGAAATTGGAGGCTTTGAGACAAAGAGCACGGCTTAGAGAAGGTATGCATGGTTTCATATTTGTTTACGCCTGAAAAAGTGGACTTGTGCTTTCCCCTTTATCATATTATATTGAATTGGATAAAAAAAAAAAAAAAAAGACTCAATCATTACACTACTTGTTGTATGAATAGTATCTCATGAATCTTCAGGTGTATCAATTTTACTAATTTCCAAAATTATGCACTAAAGAATTGTTGGGGAATCCTAATGTATAGTTTTTAAAAAGGTATATTCAAGTTCAGGGAAAAAATTATTGCTTGAATTTTGATGACTTGCAGATTATTCTTTTGCTTGTTTTTAAATTTAGCACGTGAATATTAACATCACTACCTGTGTGTTTGCAGAACTCAATGCGGCATTGAAGGAAGAAGTGCAGTACCTTAGGGGAAAAATTATCCGTTTCGGTGCTATTACTGGTAACTCTTTCGGTGTGCTGTACGACCAATTGGCTTCTCAGTTAGCCATGCAACGGTTGACTAATCCTCCACCCCAGCAGCCACAGCTTGGCATGCCTCCTCCTCCCTCTGCTCAGCCTTCTAATGGGCAGCGCCGCCCTAACTTCATGGACTTCGGTCAGAAGAAGTAGCTCATAATAGCAGCAGCAAATGAGAGTGGTTACAGGGAATATTCATCACAAGTAACATCTTGTACATATTTATGTATGTATAACAGGTGAGGCTTGTGAAGGGTATCTTTGTGCAGTTCTGTGTCCTTAGTCCTATGTTGTTATTTATCTTCTACAGTTCTAGAATCGAACCGTATCCTGTTGTGTACTTTCTGCAGTTCTAAGTTAGAAGCATAGCCTTTGAAGTTTGTAATATATGTCAGTTCTTGGGCGGAATCACAGTTAACATAAAGATGTTTTGAAGGGCTCGTTGATAATAGATGGTGAATGATGTTTATTGAGTAAGCAGCTTCTGGTATTACATAGCAGGTTTTGTATGTAAGAAGTTGAAGTAGAAAGCATCTTCCCGGTACGCCTAGGGTTTTTAAGATGTAACTGTTTGAGTCAAAAAGTATTTGCCGACACTAATCTGCCATTTAAATCTTCTCCACCTTAAATAAAACGTTAACTTAGGATTAAGCTAAAAACGAGAGAATTTCATATATATATTCTGATGACATGCATGCTTGTGGAGCTTTATTTTTTTATTTTAAAATATCTAGTTCATTAGAAGTTGTCACTATAGTTTAAAGTATCCTGAGTTCTTAAATCTTAACTACTTTAACGATCTCAGTGATGTGAGCTTTGCTCATTATGTGTTCAAATAGATGCAGATATATATAGTGACATATCATACCAAAAGTATGAATATAGTGACATATTAGTAATATGATGTTATGGCAACAATTGCATATCTTATTTCAAAAAAACAAAAAAACTCATTAAGCTCTTTGTCCTTGGAATATTCATAAAGAATGTTGGAATATACACCACCTACTGTCCTGCAATTCTAAGTAAAAAAATATATATATGACAAGTGTTGGGCGGCTCTAAGGGTGTGTAATTTCTCTACGTTGTTGGTTCCATCACAATGCCGTCGTTGCTGCTTTATGACTCAGTGGATTCTCTACCTTTCTCCTATCTCTTTTATGGAGTTTCCTCTCCCCCATGTAGTGCTTTGGTTTCCACTCTTGTGCTTTTCTCATGTGGTATGCTGCCATTATCCTTCAACGATAGCCTCTCCGTTCTCTTTCTTGTTTTTTTGAGTTTTTCTAAAATAAATATATCCAGATCTTTTTGTTCTATATCTATTATCTTTTGGATAAATTTGAGGAATTCAGTATTAAATTTATCATAAATGTATTTTATTATGATAGATTTGAAATTTTTACCTTGAGTATTTTCATATCTTTTGGAATAGAAAGACCTTTAGATCTACTAGGCAAAGATATAGATCATGGAGGTATGGTAAAAAAAAAAAATGAGGTCTTGGTACAAGTAAGAAACCTTGTTTGGAATAAGATCAAGACACTTTAAGTTCAATGGAAAAGAATGATATAACTTACTCTTTAATCTTTTTACTCCCCTTTAGTTTTTATTGTTAAATTTAATGGAGGTTATTGTGTGTGTGTGTGTGTGTGTTTTTTTTTTTAACTTGTTACTTCCTTATGTCTTTTCTAAATTGTAGGCAGTGATCTAGGATAGTCACCCATTGTTTTGTATTCATGGAACTTTATTTTTCTCTCATTACTTGATTAATAAATATCTATCTTTGACAAAAAAAAAAATTTACGATTCTTGGTAAATATGTCAAACGGGTCAACCTGCCTTGACTTGCCCCCTACCACGAGTTAGTCAAAAAACGAGGCAAGAAGAGTTATCCATTTTTGGAATTTGGCTTAGGATGGCCAACTTGCCTAAAAATTAAAAAATAAAATAAAATGATGGGTTGGTGGGTTAGGCAGGTCTCCTCGTCAAAATTTAAATAAAAATAAAAAATGTGACAGGTTCGACTAGTCAACTTGCCTAAAATTGAACAAAAAAAAAAATTAGGCAAGTGACCCGTCTAACCCACCATCAAAAAATCAAAACAAAAGAAAAATTAAAAATGACCTGACGAATCAACCCGCACTGCCCCCATAATAACTTGCGAGTTATGCGGGACGTGTTATTTTAACCTGCTTGGACTGATATGTCCTAATTGGGTGCAAGCCTGCCAACTTACATATGACCTATAACCTAAGGCCTCAGGGGTCTCACCCTCTATATAAGCACACATTTAGAGGTATCTCAGGTTGGTTCACTTTTCTTTGCCTTTACACTTTTTTCCTTTTTGGCTTTAAGACTAACTTTTGCGTCTGAGTGTCTTTTGTAGGTATCTCACCTCCGCCTCCAACTAGGGACCACCCTTGCCAACCAACAAGAAGCTCTCAAATGCGATAAGCCTGTCCCAGAACCACCTACTCAAGTAGAGGACAAAACACTTAAAGCTTGAGCCCCGATCTCTAGCTCGAGCATATATATGTTTATCCTGTATCGTACAAAGTTGGAAGGAAATATATCTCTTATCCTTCTTTTATTCCACTATGGTGCTTCAGCATGAATTTGATACTTCTCTTGATCTTTGGAATTTAAATGGTTACTTGCAGCTTATATTCATGATGTGATGGTTCTTGGTTTCATGTTTTCAACTATCAATGGCATCTCTATTCCATTTATATCAATTCTTTAAGATGATATAATCATATATTGCTCAGCTTTCCTATGCAGGAAGATAGTTATCTCAATAGTTTATCAGTTAACATTGAATGTTTTAGAGGCATCACCTTCTATATAAGTATACACTTAAGGGTACCTTAGGTTAATTCACTTTCTATGCCTTTATTATTTTTTCTTTTTTGGTTCTGAGATTAACTTAAATATCAGAGTGTCTTTTGTAGGTACTCTACTCGCACTTCCAATTGGGGATCGCCATTGCCTACAAGCACAAAGCTCTCCAACGTGATCAAGATGTCCTAGAATCACCCGCTCGAGGTGGAGGATGGAATACTACCTAAAAAAATGAGTTACAAAATATATAATCTAATCTGCCATTTATGACGTGTTAAACGAGATGATCTATCAGGTTTGACTTGTTTAAGACATCTCTAATTCTTGAAAAGATCACCAATTATAGAATCCAAAAAACGAGTAATCCCTTATAGACTAAATAAACCAACAAATCTAGCTGTTGTAACTTGTGGGTCATTTATTATAACCTCTAATAGAATTTTAGGCTTTAAGGTAAAGTTTTGGTGGATATGACAACACTTAAATGAAACAAGATACATAAGGGACATGGATAGGAATTCAGAAGTGTGAGAGGAATTCAAGGTATAAGTGAAAAACTAAAAATTAAAAAGTTATACATTAAAAAAGAATAGACAAAGTGAGGAGCATATAAAGTAAAAAGTTTTATACATTTAATATCTTAAAATTTAGGATTGAACGTAGTATTGAAATTGGTATAATTTTATATGTAAGTCCATTAAAACAAATCTCTCTGAAGTTTTGAACTCCACCTTATTATGGCCCAATAGTAAACGTGGCTGATATATGTCTTTGAGAAATTTTATTTATGGGTTTAGAATTGTGGATTTCATCTCTAGACCTTTATGTATTGTGATAATAATTCTCTGGCCTTCTTCACAAAGAAAAGAGTAACATATAAATGATTAGATTCTTGTTATGGTCAACGAAATGGTTGAGAATGATAAGATTCTAGTGGAGCAGTAGAGCACATTAATAACGAGGATTTCCGCAAACCCTTCAACAAATATATTTAGGTTCATTGTATTTATGAAACACGTTAAAAATAAAAGTTGTGATAGAAATTAATTAAAATTGAAAATAATTTGATTTGAATTAATTAAAATGAGTTTGACTTGATTTAAAAATTAAATTTCATGTTTGAAAAAAAGTAGAGATTTGAATTGATTTGAAAATAAATTATTATTTTGGAACATATTAAAAATAGAATTAATTTAATTTCATTCTATTATTTAATATTTTTACTCTTATAAGAGGTAAGATCAAAAAATTCGTATAAGTAAAATATTTTTTTATTAACTATAAATTTTTTGATAAACTGATTAATCATAAAATAGTCTATTTATTTAAAATTAAAGTAAATCTTAATAAATCTTATCATATATCATTAGATTTCTAAATCAAGCAAATTCATGATATTTTAAAAATTACAGCATTTTCCTTTTTAACGTTATGTACGAATATAAGATTTGATTTATAAATCAAATTATTATTTTTTTTAATATTCCAAACACACTCGTATTTTGAAATCTTCTTATGTAATTGATTCGCTGGAATTTTGTTTGTATTTTCCAACTTTATGTTATTCCCTTCCTGAACTTTTGAAATTGTCATTTAAAGAATTTATCATAGATCTGCCAATGATTAATGGATTGGTAATGTTGTTGTTGGAATATTTAATTATATCTCAAGATATTTAAGGTTTTTTAATGGAAATGATATTTCTTGGTAAACATGTTTAACGGTTCCTTTGAGGATTTCAATTGTGTTTTCATCGAAAGACACATGGATGACTTAAACATAATAGTTTAAAACATCACTGTAAAGTGTTTCTATATTTACACACTTGTCTTTTGGTCATGCGAATAAGACCACCAGTTATGCAATTATTTGTCAAGTTAGATTGATTATAGCTTATCAATCCTTATGGTTTTTAATTGGCTGTATTGTTGGTTTTTAATGTGTTTTTTTATGTGATTATAATCAAACCGCGTATTTCCTTAGTGGCCACAATTGATATTCAACTTGAGAGTCACTTAATTTTAAGATTAATTTTAAAAGGAAAAGCAAACCCAAATCAATGTACAAGTAGGGAAATGTTAGAATTATTAGTATGAGTTGTTATCGATTTTGTATTTGTTTACTAAAAACTACTTGAATATATAGCCTAATTATCCCTGGAGCTCAATATGAGTGATATACATGTAAATGCGTTAAGAATCACTTATCTATTAGGCTTTAGGGCCAATATGAGTATGATATACTATGGTATAAGGCTTAATAATATAAGACTCATAATAAGCAAAAATTAGAGTTATGATATTTATTGAGGTCAAACTCCCTCTCTAATTTATTTTTTCTCTAACGCATTCATTCTCTTATATTAAAACATGCTTTCTACAACAAAAGGAAAAGGAAGAGAAGAGCTTAACTTGGTGTTTTGTGACATTCATCAAACCCTTCAAAAGGTAGGTATAGATTTAATAGTAAATAGTTTGATGTTCTATTTTCAGTATAATATGGATTTACTTATTGATTTTTTTTTTGTTTCATAATCATGTTGTCGAGGTTGACTCAAATCCCTAATTCAAAGATTGATTGATATCAATTGTTTCTTATTTTATTTATAAATTCATATCTTGTAGTTAATATTAAAATATCTGATAAAATATATGAGAGATGTGCAATATATACTTGTATTTATGCAAGTACGTGTAGATAGAGATGAGATATTCCCCCAAGACATGTCACTCCTAGATCAAAAATGGTTTAGCATATCTCCACATTTATCGATAGATATCTTCGCTAATTAGCTTTTATTCAACAAATTTTACCATTTGTCTTATAAAGATATCGGAAACCTTGTAGATTTCAACCTACAATACATATACCCAGGCCCACACATACACATCAACGCACACACATACACTTAGGGAGGGGGAAAGGGGAAGGGGAAGTCACGTCAAGTTTTGGTCATTTGTGAAAGGTGCAGGCAGAATTTGATTAAAAGACCTTGTAATCAACTGCAGAAATCTTTACTAATGAGTTAGCTAGCATCCATCCACAATTTACCATTTTATGGTCAGCTTGGTGCATCACAAAAATAGTGGTGAAGATTTTAGGAATGAGATTTATATGAAAAATTATGTTAAAAATTCATCCATTCAGTTTTCGTAGTCATATTTGAAAGCATAGCAAACTATCTCTTAGGACGAATTTTTGGGATAATAGAATTTGTCATCGTTGTAAAACCCAAAATCAGATGTGGATGCATAGAAGGACTTGGTCCCCAATTTGACCATTGAACATTCCAGCAGTCTGAACGGTTTCACTTTGACAAACAAGCCTTGCACTTACTCATCTAATGTTGCATATTATTAATATCAATTTTATTATTCATTTAATTAAAATATATCTATCTTATTTAATTGACTTATAAAATTATTTCATATGTTACGAGAATATTATAATCACATAAAGAATGATTTGATATTTTAAACTAATTTAACATACGATGTACATTTTCTTATTAATATTGCCGCATGTGTCATTGAAATTCTAATTTCATAATGACAATAGCCGTTTGATTTATTTAAAAACAAAAAAAAAAAAAAAAACCACTTCAAGACAACGACCAAATGGGCGACATTCCTTGAGCATACTGACTAAATTTATTAAAGATCTATTTTTTTTTCCCGAAGCGTTACCCTCCCTTCCATTGCTGAATGTATGAACCATGCTTTACTCTTCTTTCCTTTCTTTGTCTGTTTGTTTGTCTCTGTCTGTCTCTCTGTATTTCTCTCTTGGGAACGCCCTCTTTAAAGCATTGCTTCCATTCAACAAGCTATATAGAGAAGGTAGCGTTGATTGAAGGGTGGGACCTTCTATAAGTTACTAGTTGATGATATTGTTATTTATCTATGATTTTGGAATGAGTTAGTGGAGGCAAGGGAATGACATGGTGTTGATGTGTTCCTTCTTCATGGTTAAAGTACAAATGTTGTTGGGGGACACGACGAGACAAGAACATGTTGAAAATGACTTGGCTATACGAACTATGTAGGGATGAGTCAAGAACATGACGAGTGTGAAGGGATGAGTTCTGGTCCTTTTGGATAGTGAGCAAGTATGGTGGGTCATATGGAGAACTAGTGAAGTTCTGGTCCTGGCATCCTGCACTACATGGTCCCCTTGATTCTATTGGCTTTCTCCACAATCCAGGTCTGTTTTACGAGCACGACTCAAGTGAGAGATTGCAGATTCAAAACTTAATTGTTGCTTTTGCGACTTACTAGAAGAAAAAATAATTATGTTGTTTTAATTTTGAGTATGGGAATACTAGAGAGCCAAAAAGAATTTGCCAAGATTTTTATCAGAATGAGTTAACATTGTTATTGACTCTAGGATAGATGAATGGTGTCCAACACTCCAACTTATTCAACAACCACTCTTTTGAATCTTAACAAATTCTGACTCATTTCTGTCAAATTTTTCTAGTTTGTTTAGCATTACTCTATTAGTATTTTTAGTTACATTCAATTTATGTACTGTTACATAATGAGCAAAAGAATAAAAAAGCAACAAACTTTATCTCATATGATGCAGAGAGACACTACATATTTGGCTGCTCATAATAATGAGCTCAAAATGAAATTAGAGACCTTGAAACAAGTAGCACGGCTTAGAAAAGGTATGCATGGTTTCATATTTGTTTATGCCTGAAAAAGTGGACTTATGCTTTCCCCTTTATCATAACTCATATCATATTGAATTGGATAAATAAAAAGGCTCAATCATTACACTAGTTTGTGGTATGAATAGTATCTCATGAATCTTCAGGTGTATCAATTTTACTAATCTCCAAAATTATGCACTAAAGAATTGTTGGGGAATCCTAATGTATAGTTTTTAAAAAGGTATATTCAAGTTCAGGGAAAAAATTATTGCTTGAAAAATGATGACTTGCAGATTATTCTTTTGCTTGTTTTTAAATTTAGGTCGTGAATATTAACATCACTACCTGTGTGCTTGCATGCAGAACTCAATGTGGCATTGAAGGAAGAAGTGCAGCGCCTTAGGGAAAAAATTATCCATTTCGGTGCTATTACTGGTAACTCTTGGTGTGCTGTACAACCAATTGGCTTCTCAGTTAGCCATGCAACAGTTGACTAATCCTCCACCCCAGCAGCCACAGCTTGGCATGCCTCCTCCTCCCTCTGATCAGCCTTTTAATGGGCAACACCGCCCTAACTTCATGGACTTCAATCAGAAGTAGTAGGTCATAATAGCAGCAGTAAATGAGTGGTTACAGGGAATGTTCATTACAAGTAACATATGTATAACATGTGAGGCTTGTGAGGGGCCTTTGTGCAGTTCAGTGTCCTTAGTCCTGTGTTGTTATTTATCTTCTACAGTTCTAGGATTGAACCGTATCCTATTATGTACTTTCTGCACTTCTAAGTTTGAAGCATAGCCATTGAAATATATGTTTTACAGTTCCTGGGTGGAATCACGGTTAACTTAAAGAAGATGTTTAGACTTTAGAAGGACTAGTTGATAATAGATGGTGAATGAAGTTTATCGAGTCAGCAGCTTCTGGAATTATATAGCAGGTTTTGTATGTAAGAAGTTGAAATAGAAAGTGTTAAAGAATTTCATATTGACT
The DNA here is from genome assembly GCA_029884605.1 of Ormosia emarginata. NCBI lineage: Eukaryota > Viridiplantae > Streptophyta > Magnoliopsida > Fabales > Fabaceae > Ormosia > Ormosia emarginata. The sequence continues at coordinate 20,346,008 of JAQQTP010000085.1, forward strand.
ATCGCAATATTTCAGGTGCGGTTTATATATCTGTTGAGTTATTCTACTTAATATCAATTAATTTTAAATTAGAATCTCACATAATATCAGAGTCAATATTTCATTTTCATCCCTTAAGTCTCATATCGCTCTTTCCAAGTTAAAATTAGTTCATTAAAAGTTGTTACTCTAATTTAAACTTAAAGTATCCTAAGTTCTCATATCTAAGCATGTGAGCTTTGCTCATAATATGTTAGAATAGGAAAAATTCTTCTATATATACAATTCTAACATATCATATTTACCGTTGATATATATACGGAAAGTACAAAAATAGTGACATATTTAGTAACATTGGAAGCTGTGGGCTTGTGGCAACTGGCAACAATTGCATAAATTGTTTTTTTTTAAAAAAAAAAAGGAAAAAGAAGTCATTAAGCTCTTTATCCTTGGAATATTCAGAAAAAATGTTGGCTTATCTACTACCTAATTTCCTAAGATTCTTGAATATATCACCAATTATAGAATCCAAGATGGGGAAAACAATGCCTTGTTATGAACTAAATTCACCGACAAAATCTTGGTCTTGTACAAAATCTTTGAGCTCAGCTTACACTTGCAGGTCATCATCTAGGACTTTGGGGTCTAATTTTGGTGGATATCAAACCACAGCACTACGGAAAAAAAAACAAGACACGTAAAGGCATGGAGAGGATTCAAAATTTTCTAGTTCGTGATCATCAAGTGATGGATCATGGTTTACTCTTGTTTTTTTTTTTTTTTGGTCTTGAATTCCTGTTTTATTATAATTTGGAGGGTGCAACTTCTTTGGCACTCTAGAATTAACTGCTCTTTAGAGAGCATTGAAGTAGGTGGTTTTAAGCATACTATGCCACCATTTACATCCCAAATAACTCTATATAAGTTTACTCGGAAATCACATGATTTATTTATTTATTTATTTATTTTTTGGATTTCTCCCAAATAATCTTCCAGGTGAATTCGGATCGCTGCAAAATGTAAGTCCCTTCTGTCCATTGGATGTTACGAAAAACAAAATTGACTAGTGGGTTTACAAAACCATATTTGACTATGGGGTTTATCGGCTACACTACACGTGGTGGTCTTATCTCTTATTTTCGTATAGGCAAAAGGCTTCAGTTCGGGGGCTTTTCCTTATTATCTTAGTTACACATTTTTTTAAATTTCTCTTAAAAACCAAACCCTTCCTTTGAGCTCTATCTCAAACTTTAATATCTACGTAATACTGTTAAAAGTATACTAAGACCTGTCCCAAATAATGTGGCAAACTAAGTATTATTACACCATCAATCTAAATTTTAAAATAACGTTTTTTTATATTTTTTCTTGATTTTTATATCTTTCTAAATTTAATTAGTGATTATAGCAGTACAGATTACAACACTTTACCCAACATTACATATCTGAAAATAATTTGAGATGTTGCATGTACATATTCAAGAGTATATACAACAAAAATTGCTAAATATTTGACCAACGAATTCTTAATTCGCAGTAGAGTAAGTCCAAGTCTTCCTTCCTTGTTATAATACAATAAGCAGATAGCTATGCATTTCAAGCTAGACAATGGCTAGGCCAAGGACGGCAAATTGAACTTTTTATTTCAAAGATATATCATGAAATACTAAATGAACTTATGTCAACTTAGCAATCAACATAATGACGCCAACAAGAACAAAGAAGGTCCCTACGATTCTAGCAAAGAAAAATTTTGGATGTACTGCCTCAAAGTGGGAGATATCAACAAAGAATCATGGATCACATGACATGTCGTTACCTTTTCAAAGTAACATTGGCCTGCAGTTTAATGGATTATAAATATAAATATATGGTTTTGAGCCAAGTCTTAAATTTATCACAAATGTCCTAAGCACAAGGTGTTACAAGATAGAGAGACAGGAAGCAATTCTTTGATCAACTACTAGTGCTATTTGCTGGTGGCAGTAACTGAGAATGGAGCTGATCTATTTGCTGCTCTTATTGTTCCTTTCCTTGTTGGTGCTATCAATTTTCTGGTTGGTGTATCTTACTCGTCCTCCTAAAGCAATGAAAGGCATCCCTGGACGCCTCGGTTGGCCAATTGTGGGTGAGAGTTTCTCATTCCTCTCTGACTTTTCAAGTCCATCTGGAATCTTCAGCTTCATGAACAAGAGGCAGCAGAGGTAAGAAACATCAAAATTTAGAACTTTGTATTATTATATGTTTAAGTGGTCAAGAATTCCAAAGATTTTCTTCTCTCTGATCTTTTTTGTTTTTTCCCCTCATAGATATGGAAAGGTTTTCAAGAGCTTTGTCCTGGGGAGGTTCACTGTCTTCATGACTGGGAGAGAAGCAAGTAAGATATTGTTAACTGGGAAGGATGGGATTGTGAGTTTGAATTTGTTTTATACAGGGCAGCAAGTTCTAGGCCCCACCAGCTTGCTGCAAACCACTGGAGAAGCACACAAAAGGCTAAGGAGGCTGATTGCTGAACCTTTGTCATTGGATGGCCTGAAAAAATATTTCCATTTTATCAATACTCAGGCAATGGAAACATTAGCTCAATGGAATGATAAGAAAGTACTGGTTCTTGAAGAGGCTTCTACAGTTGAGTGCCAATAGAGTAACACATATATCAAATTTCTTAGTTTTACACATTTTATTCCATACTAAGTCAGCAATTTGAACATTACAGTTTACTCTAAAAGTCATTGGACACATGATCATGAGCTTAGAGCCTACCGGCGAGGAACAGGAAAAGTTTCGGTCAAATTTCAAGATTATTTCTTCCTCATTTGCATCATTGCCTTTTAAACTTCCAGGGACAGCTTTTCACCGTGGTATCAAGGTAACAAAGTTGTATATAACTAACCATAGACCACTGAACAGGTGCCCTTCTTCAAATATGAAGATTACTGAACTTCCCTTTACTCTGATGCAATGCTATCTATGCATGTGCAGGCTCGGGATAGGATGTATGAAATGTTGGATTCTATAATTGCTAGGAGGAGAAGTGGACAAGACTTTCAACAGGATTTCTTAGAGTCCTTAATTATGAAACACAGTAGAGAAGCAGATGGAGAGGATGATGAAAATAAACTCAGTGATAAACAGTTGAAGGACAATATATTAACTTTGCTGGTTGCAGGTCATGATACCACAACTGCTGCTCTTACATGGCTTATCAAATTTCTTGAAGAGAATCCTGCTGTTCTGGAACAATTGAGAGTAATGTTCCTTGAAGACCCTACAGTCTTTCTCATTTTTATGGTTGAAGTTTTTGAAATGTAACTTCATGTTGTTTTGCAGGAGGAACACAGACAAATTATTGCAAACAGAAAGAGTGGAACAGATCTTACATGGTCTGAAGTTAATAGCATGCCTTACACAGCCAAAGTGAGTATCAGACTAAAACATATTAGTCTGTAAGCTTCAATAGTAACTTCAAATTTTCACAGCTCACCCAGAGTATTGGTCATTTGAGTTTCAGGTGATCAGTGAAACTCTTCGAAGAGCCACGATACTGCCTTGGTTTTCAAGAAAAGCATCCCAGGATTTTGAAATTGATGGTATGGCATTACAAAAAGGCCAAATTAATGCATAAATAATGTGTGTGTGTGGTGTATGTTTTATTGAAACAGTTGTGATTTGTGTGAGAGATACAAAGTTGATGTTGAATTTTGCAGGATGTAAAATTAAGAAAGGTTGGTCAATCAACCTAGATGTTGTTTCTATACACCATGACCCGGAAGTTTTCCCAGATCCTGAAAAGTTTGATCCCTCTAGATTTGATGTAAGTTCCTTCCTGACAAGCAACTACCAATTATCTTTTCTATTTCTATGGATCCCAAAATTGATTTTTTCAATCAATTGCAGGAACCCTTAAGGCCTTTCAGCTTTCTTGGATTTGGTAGTGGACCACGCATGTGTCCTGGAATGAACCTTGCCAAGATTGAAATCTGTATCTTTATCCATCACCTTGTCAGCAGATACAAGTAAGATGAGAAAAGAAGATTATTAATAATGGAGAATTACATTTCAACAAAAATAAAAATAAAAAAATTACATTTCAACAACTATTCCGTTTTTCCTATTTATATCTGCCTTGTTCTCTTCTGTATCCATTTTTCCTGTTTAAACTACAATTATTCCATTGTGTAACGAAAATTGATGTCACAGGTGGAAACCTCTGGAGAAAGATAGTTCTGTCCAACCAACGCTTGTAAGGATGCCAAAGAACAAGTATCCTATTATAGTTGAGTCACTATAAAACTATTCCTCCAGGAACTATAAGCAAATAATTGAAGGCGAGATAGCAAAGCAAAATCAGAAAGAAGGGTGGCTGTATGTGGAACAAGATATGAAAAATCTTTCTTATATGAACAGGATCATTGTCTCCATAGTGTTATTGCATGGAGAGAAATAATGAATCAATTCGTGCCTTTTTTTTTTTTGGTGGAATCAATCCATGCTTTATCACTTGTAAAGAAAGAAACTAATCCTCAATGAATACTTGCATTTCCTTTTTCAGTATGCAGCTAATGCTAGCAAGGAAAGCAATGACAAAGTAGTGCATTTCTAATTGACAACTAGGGTGTAAATAGGATAGGTGTGGCTACACTTTGTTTAAATAAACCTAAATCTGTTTTGCGAAAATATCAGCGTGAGTCTAACCCATTATTTTTCAGAAAAACGTTTCTTATCTAATTAAATATTCCAACTTTCATTCATCATATGCTTCCACATGTATATTTGTTGACTTTTTCGTATGCCAATATTTTTATTTCTCGCTTCTTTTGAAGAAAACATGGCTTTTTCTTAGGAGTAAGACGAGATATGGAATGTAAGTTCAGAAGAAACATGCTAATGCTTTAGCTTAGCGGTAAAATTGGAGATCATATCATACCACAAGTTACACAGTTTAAGATCTTGATCCATCATACAAAATGATGGAGAGATAGAAGGAGATGTAAACCATAGGATTCAATTTGGATGGATGAAATGGAGGTGTGCTTCAGAATTATTTGTGATAGGAAATTCTCTCAAGCAGGGTAAATTTTATCGCATTTATAAGGCCCGTAATGTTGTATGGTATTGAATGTTGGGCGGTAAAAAGCCAACAAGAAAGCACAAGATCAGTGTCACGGAGATGAGGATGTTATGGATGTATGGCCATACTAGATTAGGATTAGGAATGAATGCATTAGAGAGAAAGTATGGGTAGACCTATTGTAGAAAATATGGGAGAATCTCGCCTTAGGTGGTTTGGACATGTAAGGAGAAGACCCTTCTTAGATCGGATGGAGAATAGCCCATATTAGAGGTAGAGGAAGTTACACCAAGAAAGACTATGGTGTAAACGGTTAAAAAAGATCTAGATTTAAATGACTTTTCCAAGACTTGTTCATGATAGACACAATGGCGTTCGATCCGTATTGAAATTAATTCCCACCTAGTGGGAAAAGGCTTGGTTGTTGTTGTTGTTGTTGTTGCTTCTCATTTCCCTTTTTTCACCAGAAACTTATAATGATTAACCACTTATTCCTAATGTATTAATCAGTTATTCATTATTGAAAATTTTTACTTAGATTTATCAGAAACTGATATAGATTAACCACTTATTTCTAATGTATTAACCAGTTAATTTGAATTCACCAATTAATGAGATTCACCATAAACTTATACTGATTAACCACTTATTCTTAATGTATTAACCAGTTATTCATTATTCAGAATTCTTACTTGGATTCACTAAAAACTGATATAGATTAACCATTTATTTCTAATGTATTAATCAATTAATTTGGATTCACCAATTAATGAGATTCACCAGAAACTTATACTGATTAACAACTTATTCCTAATGTATTAATCAGTTATTCATTATTCGAAATTTTTACTTGGATTCACTAGAAACTGATATAGATTAATCACTTATTTCTAATGTATTAACCAGTTAATTTAGATTCACCAATTAATGAGATTCACCAGAAACCTATATTGATTAACCACTTATTCCTAATGTATTAACCAGTTATTCATTATTCAGAATTCTTACTTGGATTTACCAGAAACTGATATAGATTAACCACTTATTTTTAATATATTAACTAATTAATTTGGATTCACCAATTAATGAGATTCACTAGAAATCTATAGTGATTAACCACTTATTCCTAATGTATTAACCAATTATTCATTATTCAGAATTCTTACTTGGATTTACCAGAAACTGATATAGATTAACCACTTATTTTTAATGTATTAATCAGTTAATTTAGATTCATCAATTAATGAGATTCACCAAAAATCTATAGTGATTAACCACTTATTCCTATTGTATTAACCAGAAATCTTGTGTTATATCTACAGTATCGCAACATCCACAAATTTTGTGCCACGTGAATAGTTTTAACTTCAAATTTCAAATTTCAAATTCTCTCATCTAAATCAACAAAATACAGAAATAAACAATAATTAAAATATTTTCGTTGGACATATACCGCGACCATATTTTTCATAAGACTTTTTTAAACTCGACTTACCTTTTTTGTAATAACACAAAAGCTTGGTCATACTAGATTTGGCCTACCCTGAAAATTTACTTAAAGACCTTAGGTCTTTAAGTACGTCAAGAAATTTAAAATTTTTAATATTAAAAGTAAGTATAATATTAATACAATTATTATATTATGTATAGAATTAACATATTATATTAAAGAGATTATTAACCTTCACACATTTATATGGAGTTTGTTAACTTCCACATTTTACTTTATGCAAAAAGACTCATAATCTTTCTATATAAAATAATTTAGAGTTAAGGGTATTTTAATAACTTAAGATTATCAAATTTAATGAAAAAAGAGAATATTAATACAGATTTTAATGATGAGACAAAATTTGACTCTTCTCATTAAATATAAAAAGATAGAAGATAAAAAAAATAACAAATTTAATTATAAGAGAATTTTTTGGGTACAAAAATTTATAACATAATTTTATCAAAATATAAACAATTTATATAGTATAGTTCAATGATGGATAGAGCTCGTAAAAAAAAAATGACGCATGCAGCATATTTTTTAAGTAAGTGTACTATATTCATTTTCTTTTTAAAATTGCATATGTTATATTCATATTACATATACTATACCCATATTATTTCTTTAAATTACGAATGTTGAATTTTTCTACATTATAAATATGTAAAAATTATTATAATTTAAATTATATACAATATTTCAATTAGGAACATGTAAAGAAATACACAGAAAAAAAGAACATGTAAAGAAATAACATCAACAATTCATCAAAATTAAAGTCATTTAATAAGATTTTTTCAAATAAGCATATACAACATAAAATCATTTCATTGCAAGGTATTTTAGCACTTAAAAAACATTTATATTTCACATCTAATATTTGTTAAGAAAATAAAAGAGCATGACGTGGTTAGTCAAAAAGAACATTTTTTTCCTTTATATATTTGAAATTTAATAATTTAATAAGGACAAAACTTAGGTAAAGTTCCTTAAGTGCTCGTGGTGTTTGTCTTCAATAAAAATATGACATGTGTATATTTTTTTATAACTCATTAATGAAAACTTTGTAAATGATGATTAAATTCTTTTGAAAATGTACACATATCATATTTTTATTGAAGACAAGCACTACAAGCACCTAAAGAACTTTGCTTAAATTTTGTCCAATTAATAATTGTTCTCATTAAAAAACAATAATTGTATGTAAAAAAAAAAAATTTGAACTAGAATACTAAAAATTATAATTTTTAATAAACATTATTATTTTGATAACTTTTTCATGAACATTATAGCTCATGTGTTTTTAAATTAATAATTAGAGTCAATAATTAAAATCTGTTTCTTTATTAAAATTATATTTTTTATTCTCTTTCTTTAGTAATGTCAGAATTTAATATTCTCTTTCTTTATTAAATTTGATATTCTTAAGTTATTAAAATACCTTTAATACTAAATCATTTTATAGAGAAGGATTTTGTTTTTTTTGTCCAAAATAAAATGTAGAAGTTGTTAACTTCTACATAAAGATGTGAAGATTAGCAATCTCTTTATATTAATATATATAATATAATTAAGAAATTATGTAACTATTATAATTTTTTATTATATATTTAAATAATTAATAAATAAGCCAAGTTGATAAACCAAATAAGCCTTAACCTACTTAATTAAAAAAGTTTTTTAAAGAGTTTAAGTTTGACATGTTTGCTAAATGGACTAAGGTTTTTTTTTTTTTTGGTACTATGATAAATAGGCTAAATTAAAATAGACTAAAGATAAGTTACGTCGTATGCTTGATAGCCTACTCTCACCCGTTGACAACTACATGCTACTTTCCTTTATCTCGGTTCATTTTCTACTAATTACATAATTCAAACATGTCATGTCTCGTGTTAACAGTCTAGCACTTCAGTCGATAAGTTAGAGACACTCAGAGAAAATAATGGAATTCAATCTCCGCAATTGCTTTCCATCTCACTTTCCCATCTTCTATCTCTCCACCCCTCTCTAACGGAGTCCTCTGCGAAGTGATCAAAGGGTAGGTTCTAGGTCTTTAAAAAAAAAAAAAAAAGACATAAAAGCCTAGCAATTCTTAAAATTGCTGATAGTGGCGTAAACTCTGCATTTAGAAATGCAACACATAAAATGCAGCTCCTGCAGATTTAATTACAACTATCCAAGTTCAAAAACCTTACTAATTTTTTGAATTACAAAGGATTGAACTTTAAGACTTATAGCTAATCCCACCTTGACATAATACTTGATCTAAGTTCATTAATAACAGAAGATAATACTCATTCATATGCTACAAGAGCTATCCGCACTTCTTTAACTTAAATACAAACTCATGTTCATAGAGAGCTAAACGACTATTTCCATCAATACCAATGTATATCCCAACATCTTTACAATCTGAGGTGTTGGTAGCACTACAGAAAACAAACTTGTAATCCAAATAACCCAACTCATACTCCTTAATTTGGAAAGTTGCCATCTTAATTTAATGACTCGGGTAATCTTCAGCACTGCCAATGCCTATATACCACACTTTAGCTGATTCATCCATGACAAGCATCCAAGTGGACGACTTATTAGTGAACTTGATGCTTATCATGTCTTTGATCCATTAATGTGGTTTGAAATTGATACTGGCAAGCCAAGAGGGCTCTCCGTGGGAGATTGAACTAGAGCAAGTTGGTGTCTCTCCAATGCTAGCAAGCGCAACTCCACCACCCGCTCCATTGAGTTTGGGCACGATGTAGTAGTCAGTCACCACCATTTACCCCCTTTTCATCTGCGTCAAGCACATCACCAGCAATGGCCAACTTCTGTTTTATATGTTCGGATGTTTTAATTGATGGGGGAAGGGATGGAAATGAAAAAGGAAAAGAAAGGAAATGGAAGGGGGTGAAAGGGGCTTAATTTCATTTATTTGGATGTTTAAGATGAATAATAGAAGTGTTAAAATGCACTGGCCTACATCGGGTCAACTACATTTTAGTTTTTAGACAGGCCCAGAAACATTGCTGGTTGTTAATTTATTGTCCCAGCCTGATCCATGTGGACTGCGGGTTGAGCTGGGTCATATGTTTTTTTTTTTTTTTAGTTTTCATTATTTAAAAAATTTTATTCTTATGTTTTAATATTTTTTCTGTAGCATAGTTTAAATCCTATCAAACATTAAATAAAATTTTTATGATAAAAATATTAATTTATATTAAAAAAATAAAAATAAAAGGATTTTCTATTGAATCTTGATGAGTTTGATACCTATAATGAGTTGTCATGCATTTATTAAATGCTAAATTAATAATAAATGTTTAAAAATAGTCAATAGTAAATGAAATGATTGACAACTCACTTTAAGTATTAAACTTTAGAGAAAAAAAAAGATAAATACCATAGAAATTCTCAAAACAAAATCCTTATAAATCATATAAATTACTTAATAATATCTTAATTAAAAATAAACATTGGGCTTGTGGGCCAAACCAAAATTGGGCTGGCCCAATCTAGCCAAAATTCATTTTCGCGTCAAATTTTTTATCTTAATCCGCTCATATTTTAGTTTATTCGATTTAGTCCATTGAACTCGACTCATTTTGATACTCCTGATGAAGATGAAGAGAGCAGTATGGAAGATTAGTTCTCATTCTTTTTTTATAAAATTTTAAATATAATTTTTCCCCTCTTTACCCCTAATTTTGAGGATAAATTTTAAAATACTCTTAGAGTGTGATTACCATTTTTTTTCGAGTCACTATCTAAAAACTTTCTTGTAATAAAAAATAATAAAATTAGAAATTACATTAAAAAAAATCTACCAACTTGGTGCAATCTTTTGTTTTAATCCAAATTTCTCTTAAGCCCAAACATACAGTTCACTTTAACCTAGATTTTTTTAAAAAAAGAACAAAAAGAAAAATAAGATAAAATTAAAAAAAAAAAGAAGCAACATAGGATTCCTATTTGGATTTTATTTATTTATACTTTTGGGTGAAAACCAAACTTCTTTCTCTTCGTCTATGTTTTTTTCCTTTTTTTGTCATACATTATGCACTTCCTTACATTGAACATGGCAGCAAGCGGTGTCCAACTAACACTACAATGCTCCCCACTTCTTTTCAGCACTATTGCACCAGCATTGTAGCATGATTTTTCCCAGCCTACTTCACGTACACACCACCTACACCCACACACTACATCACTTGATCCTACCTTATGCACTTGATAAAAAACAAACCATGGCAAGCTCCTACAAAAGTTAAACGCGTAGCAAAGAGAGTGAAGAGGTTTTTCTGGGGGAGAGAATAAATTTTTTATAAGGAACACAAAAAAATAAAAAAAAACTAATTATGAGTTGCTTCAGGTATATGTTTCTAATCACATTCTTCCTCTTTTGAAATGTTGCATCATATAAGCTTCGACCTATTACAATGCACTTGAATCTCATATACACTCATCAGCATACACTTCACAACACACACTTCAATATGAACAAAACCCAAATACTCAAACCAACCCCAATCCTACCTCAGCAAAACCAATCACAACAACTAATTTTTGTTAAAAAAAAATAATAATACAACAAAACTCAGCCTCCTTGCCAGTCTAAAACAATCTTCATTTCCATGTCAAACTAACATCACAGACCACTCAAAACACCCAAAATTAGAGAAGCAAAATACCCAAACACCATGAACTCCATTACCTTCAATCTGAGCATAACACCCAGCATAACACGTGAACCCATCACCACCAAGTCCAAGATCTCTGCTTTCTAAACTGACTCGTCGACTACCATTTTGTCACTGTCCAACCATACCCAAACCACAACTGAAGTCACCTAACCGCGACCCCAGCCACTGGCAAACCAGCCCCGCCACAACCAAACCCCGAACAACCCCAACCAAGAAATAGCTAAACCACCCACTTGTAACCCCAGCCACCACCACTTCATCGCCCCGAATCACTAGATGCCATTGTCGAGTCGTTCTATCACCGTCGTTATACCTAAGTCGCAGCAGACCCGAAACCACACCAAGCCCCCGCACCACCTGCGACGCCATCACTGTCGAACCACTACCGTCACCTCTGGCCATTCCAAAACCGCCGCACGTCGTCGCCTATCTCGCCCAAACCATAACCACTCTCAACCACACGACCTCCGCCACCCAAGCCTCCCCTGTACAGCCACTGCATCATGGCACCGTACGACAACACTTCCAGCAAGTCGCACCACTCCATACCGCAGTTCACAGTCTCCGTTGAACCCGGCTCTACCATCATATAACCCAGTCAAAGGTCCTCTGGTGTTGTTTCCCTATGCTCAGATGATGCAAGCCGACCCCCTTCCCTATTCTCTGTTATTTGTATCTTTATTTTATTAACATGGTTTACCTTTTTTTTTTGTTGATGTTTATTTCAATTTAAGCCAACCATCTTTAGGTTTATTCAACTTTTATTTTGGGTCATAGATGGTGAATGATGGGCCAAGAAGGGAGAGCTTAGTTTTCTTAATTTTGTTGGTAAGAGAGAGTTAGCATATGTTAATTTTGGGGTTGGGCCTTTTAAGATCTATTTGTTTCTTCTTAACCTTTTTTAAATACAAAAAATTAACGAAAAAAATGGAGCTAGGTAAGTAATAAAATAAAAAAAAGGACTTTGATTAAAAAAATATAAAAAATTAAAAAAAATGAAAAAAAATATTTGGAATTATCTTGTTTGGGTTATTAATTTACTTCGTGTTTAATCATATTTACTTTGTTTAATGGCATGATCTCATATTTATTTTGTAGTGTTCTTGCTTTATTATCATAATGCATGTTTCTTGATCTTTGGTGGTTAAAAATAGAAAACAAAGGAAAAGAAAAAAAAGAAAAATCTTTTGATCCATCTAACAATCTGCGACGTTAATTGTATGGTTCTTCATCCTCAAGTGTCGTATAAATTGTAAAGGTTTATCGTATAACTTTGTTATCTTGAACCTTATGCAACAGTGGATCTATTTTCAAAGAATTTCAAGAAAATCATTTTCTAAATGAAAATAATCTAACTCATAATTATTTTTTAGAGAACTATGTTGACTTTGAGTTTTTCATTACACTTAAGGAATACGTAAGTTGAAGGTCAAGTCAAAAATTAAATTCTCATAATTGACTTGTCTTCTTTCTTTTTTTAAATATTTACAACATCTCAATTTATCTTTTGATCATGAAAATGGATAAAATAAACATTTTGAAGTTATAAATGATTTGCACAATTAATTAAGGATAACTATCTCAGGATAAGTGTATCAAAGTCTTTATGGAATTCGATTTTCATCATTTTTTATACACAATCGACTTCTGAACTCAACTTGATTTTGAAGATCAACTTATTTTTAAAAGTTTTTATTTTTATCGTCGTTCTCGTGACAATCCCAATCATAACATAAAATATTATTTTGAAAAAATTTATAATTATTTAATTTTAATTTAATAATATTTTATTTTTTAATCTAATAACATGTATGATCCATGTGTTATACTTTCATTCGACTGGTGCAATGCTTTTAGAGCATACAAAAATCTCTCCAGAGTTTGAGGAAAAAAAAGTTTAAAATTTTTAGAGAGAAAAAAGGTCTACTTACCTCTCATTAAAATTCTTTTAAAAAAGGGAACAATTCTCCTTTCTCCTCCTTACCTCACATCTAAATATACTTTTTTGGTAAATGCAAAGAAAAAGAGCAGGAGGGCTAACCATACAGTCATTGTCGTCATTGTTCTGTATGGACTTTACTAGAAGATAGGAGGGCCTCTACTATGCACCTTGAAATTTTACCTATAATAATAGGTCAAATGATTGCAAATATCCCTGTTTGGCTTATTATATCTGAACCCATAACCAAACGGTTACTTATCTCCTGATTCAATGATCTCCCAACAACATTACTCAGGAGGAGACCAACAGATTTGGGTCTATGATGGATCCTTCTATTTTTTTTATTTAATAGTATTTATATATAAATTTATGTATATATAAAAATTATTAGTTAAAATTTATAAATTTTTTATATTTATAATTATTTATAAAAAAATAATTTAATTAAATTTTTGTATAAATTTAAATATTTTTAATTAAAATTTATAAAAATTTAATTTTTAATTTGAGTCATTAATTTATTTTAATAATAAATTAATGACTCAAACTAACTGATTCATCCATAGACCACTTTATAAATGGTCCATATTAAAATTTTCCTACTTAATGCCACCATATTTCTAAGTTTTGCAGCTCTCATTCTTAATTCTTTCCCATATGATTTCATTAGTCACAACATTTCCACAATATTGTCAGTTTAAATATTTTTTATCTTGACTTCAACTAGTGAGTAAGATCTGGTGGAGTGGCAAATGATGACCTGCCGAAGTGGGAGGGAGAAGAAGATCTGGTGGAGTGTGTTGTGTGGCATGCAGTAGATCAGTCCTCCTCCGTTGTAATGGTGGTTGTGAAGTTAAATTGGTAATGGGAACATAAGAGAAGGGGAGAAGAAGATATCCAAACAGGAGAAAAGATGTACAACTTCAAAAGACTTTAGGATTACCTCTTCAAGAGGTTTCCAGTTTGCTATCCTAACCGATGCACCACAAACCTTTAGGTGCATCATAGACAACGATGGAAATCTTTTGTCCCTTGTCTATGTCTCATTTCCTGTCTTGGAGAAATTTATCAAATTAGTGTAAATAAAAAAAATTATTAAATTAGTATAAGTCAAAAAAAAAAATATCGAATTGATATAAAATGAACAGTAATTATAGCAAATCGTAGCTAAGGGCTACGATTAGTCACGACTTGCATGTGTTTACATGAAGTCGTATATGCCAAGTACGACTTCCTTTTTTTTTTAGTGAAGTTGTGCCTACCAGACTTTTTTTTTTAATTTCAGTGAAGTTATGTATAACATATTGTTAAGAACACTTAAATTTCTTCAAATCGAGTTTTTTAACTTTTATCAAATTTAAAATAAATCTTAAGATTCATCAAAAATCTTGTTTCATCATTTTTATATTTTTTTCATATCTGTTGCTAGTTAATCTGACATTAAAACACATACTCAGTATACTTAAAAATATCAAACTAACTCTGATTAACTTCAAAATTTAACCATACCATCTTCCACACATTTGTGACCTAAAAACAAATTTCTCACATTTATTTTTATTAACTAAGTAGTTTAAACTAATTCTGGAGTTAATATCAGCTATTTTTCACACAAAGCGTTATAATAAAGTGACTAAACGTCCTCAGAAAATCATAAAATTCAACAAACATGTTAATCAAGTATTAGGTTACTTTTGTAATTATTTACAAGTCTAACATATTTTCGAGAGTGCTACCTTTGTAACCATGTTAATCAAGGAAGGGACAAAGGTAGCACTCTCAAAAACATATTAGACTTGTAAATAGTTACAAAGGTAATCTAATACTATTATGTTAACAAAAAGTTTTATAAATTTTAAGATATGAAAGTTAAAAAAACTTGATTTAAAGAAATTTAAGTATTCTTATTAATATGCTATACATGACTTCATTGAAATTAAAAAAAAATCGTGTCTAGCATGCACGACTTCATTAAAAAAAGTCGTCTTGCAGACGTACATACTTTTACGTAACACATGTCTGATCATTATTCTCAACCACGACTTGTTATAATTATTGTTTATTTTACATCAATTCAATAATTTTTTTCTGACTTTCACCAATTTAGTAAAATAAATTTTGATTTACACTAGTTGGGTAATATAAAAATTTTGCCAACTAATATAAAAATGACACACCAACTATTTTTTCTGTCTGAACTAAACTTCACGCCGTTAGCTTACCAAATCCACCCATAATCATATTCTTTGCATGCCTTGTCAGGATCAGGGTTTACAAGAGGCAGCGGCAAATCCAACTCTGATTCACTCTACATCATCCACCCTCTACCTCCACCTCCATGGCCAAACCCACCTTTGTTGAATGCAGAAGCAATGCTAAATTGAAAATGATTGTTCTAATTTGACTTTGATGGCTTAAACCCCTAAATTTGACTGCTTAAAACCTTGGACCCAATAGAATACAAAAACTTAAGAACAAATTAGATACTCACCCACATGTGCATGCCAATATGTCTATAAATAATGAAATAGATTAGGACCATTATTGAGAAATTGTATTGCAAGAAGCAAAACCAGGGGAAGGAATTAAGGGTCTTGAGGGTGAGGAATGTGAGGAATGGAAGGGAAGGATAGGTGACTCCATGGAGTTTGTGTTGTCGTTGTTTTAGATGCAAGCTTCAGATGCAGAGCAACGCAGAGATTCAAGTTGCATTGGGGTGCTACTAGTGTGTTCTAGTTTAGGGTGGTTCCCGATAGTGATATAGTAATATCGGAGCTTGGTGATTCACAGGTGTCGGCGGAATCTGGGTGCTAGGCGGTTCACAGGTGCGGCTGATTTCTTGGGTACTGTTGGCAGAATCTGGGTGCTAGGTTGGTGGTGCAAACATCGTTACGTTTAAATGGAAAAAAGGATAAGTTATTTTTTTAATTGAGTTGGCAAGTTTGAATTGATGAGACAGGGAAAAAGACACAGAGAGGAGACGAAGGATTTCAATCCCATAGACAAATCCCTTGTTGATATGGAATGGAAATATGTGTTTGTTTCATAGGATGGAAAAGTAGAGCTTAGTAGCATCCATTTATACATTCAAATTTATGGCTCTATTTATTATTAATAATATATAAATTTTGAAGCTCCTGCGGTAAAAGTGTCACATTAATAATGCAACTCTTGATAATAAAAATTTTACATCTACTCATATAATTCTTTTGGCCTTCCCCTTTCTTATATGGGTAATGCTACGGGACACTTGAGTGTCTAAGCCCTCAAACATATACAGGTAAATTTTATTTTATTTTTTTTAAGTTTAATGCAAACTTTGTATATCTGAATAAATTGATGCAACCAAAGATGTTGAAGGTCGAGCATTTAGACGCTCGATCGTGTAATAGCAAAATCTTTGTTATATACTTAACTGCAACAATAATCACTTCTCAATAAATTATTAATTGTAACAAAAAAAATCATTAATTACTTCACTTTGTATAGTAATTAATGATTTTTTTTTATGAAGTGAAGCAATTAATGACTATATTAACTATTAAATATTAATTAATTTTTATTATCAATTGTAAAAGAAAATTATTTGAGAAATAACTAATGACATAATATATAATATATTATTAATTATTAAATTTAAAAACGTAAAAAAATTTATTAGCTTACATTATTTTTACTTATTCATCAAAGTTTTAATGTATTAATCTAGAATGAGTCATACATGCTTAATAAATTATGCATATAAACTTAAAAAAATACAAGCAAATATTGTAATAAATAAACGAAATAAAATTAGATAATTATTTATTAAATTATCAATATAAAAAAATGTAGGTATTTATAAATACAATAAATTTTTAATTTTGGCACTGCAAATAAAGTCTGGCTACACAGAGATCAGTTTGTGTATAGAGCTACATCTCCTGGTTTGCAGATAGCCTTCCAAGATTTGATCAAATTAAAATTGTGAATGAGATTTTGTACCCAAAAAAAAAAAATTGTGAATGAATTCCGAAAAGATGAAGAGAACAAAGGTGAGTGTGAGTGAAGCATGGTGTGAGGAAAATGAGATGAGGATAAAGGTTCAAGTTTAGTTATAAAACTCTAACCGGTTTTCGACTCGGTTAAAAAATTGAGTTAATGGATCATTACTTTAATTAGTAAATCTCTGGTTGAATTGGATAAAATAAAATAAATTTATAAATAATTTATACAAAATAAAACTAGATAAAATTGGGACATGTAACAAGCACAGGTTAAAAATATAAATTTACATTCAAGTCACAAGTTCAATTTTCCATATAAATTTATACTTTTACAGAGTAATTAGTAACAAAAAGAATAATCATAATCCATAATATTCACCCCAAAAAAAAAAATGAACGTCCTATAAAAATTAAACAAAACATATATAGGCCTTGGGAAAGTAACTTCAATTCCCAGTAAAATGTATGTAGCCCCAAGCCTAGCCTATGAAATCTGTGTTTATTCTAAACAGGGCATAATGGTCAACAACTAAAAAAAAGCCGCACACAGCACTCACTTGGTTGAAAAATGGTATGCTTCTGTTGCTCTATATTTGTTGAGAGAGATGTAATATTCTCATCATCTTCCCTTCCACTCAACTTTTCAATGTAACATTCACTCTTATCTTTTCGCCTATGGCTGCCACCACGGAATCATTCTGCAAAGCACTTGCTTTGCCAACAAGCAATCCGCCATCGAAGGCCAGGGAAATGTCGGTTGTACCCTCAAGATCGTCGTCGCCACTGTTTGTGCAAGCAAAGGTGACTCAACTCCAGAATCTGTTCTTGATGACTGAAACCAAGATTTGCTCCCATCAACCGGTTCGCCCCCGAGTCAACTGGTTTTTTTGGGAAAATCGTCCGGTTTAAACCAGTTCAAAACGAGCCAACTGTAGATCCAATCTGATCTCTTGCTCGGATCGGTCAGTCAACCGGTTTACTGATTCACTGGTAACGGAATTTAATAACTATCTGTTCAACTAGATGGAAAAATTGAGTCAGATTGGTACAAATCGATTACTGAGTCACAAGTTGAGTATCAAATATTTGGAATTTAAAAATGCTAAAACGTGTTTTAGTAAAATGACAAACTAAAACATAAAAATGGGATTAGTAAATTTGCATTTGGTGTACACGGTTTTCTTTTATTTTTATTTTTATTTTTATTTTTTCTCTCACAAAACCATTTTTTGCTAAATACTGTTACTGTTTACAATTATGAAAAACCAAAAGAAATAGCCGTAGATATCAAGTTACGACTTTCACCCACTACATGAACTAAACTCTAAATTGAGATAGAGGATTGTAATAAGAGAAATAAAATTAATAGTTTGGATATTATTTTTCTTTACTTGAATAGTTTGGATAATTAATAATCAGAAAACAGTCATTGATTAGTATTTTGTTATTATGTTTGCTTAAAATTATGATCATATGGTCAGCATATTTTTCATAAATAAAACCCCACAATTAATTATAGCTCATATTAAAAAAAATAAAAAAATTCTACCCAAGAGGGCACTAGGGTCAAAATGGGAAAGCAAAATGAGTTAGATGATATTTGATTTATTTCTTGTTTTTATTTTTATTAATAATGTCGTTACCGAAATCACAGCGAATAAATAAATTACTTGGAGTAGTCACTAATTTTATTTAAATTAAGAAAAATTAAAAAAAAAATTAGAAAATGGTCTTTAGAACCAGATTGGATTTGAGAGTCAGTTATGTATAGAGAATGGTAGAGACTTAACTCCACAACACTCCTAACACATCCGTCCTAAAAAGGTTATCCTAAATTAGTTATGCAAAATTTAATAATTTCATAATATATTTGTTTTGCCCTTTTATTAAAAAAAACTAAAAAATAAATAAATAATTTGTGAAAATTTAAAATTTGGCTTGACGGAATAAAAGTTTCGCTCTTACGCATCCCCTGGTGTAATGAGAAATTCAAAGTCACGTAGTTCTTTATAAAATTCTTGTGGGTTAGTTATTTTAATTTAAAAAGAATCATCAAGTTATCGCAACTTAGATGATTATAAGATTAATAAGCTGTCACAACTCAGTTAATCATTTTTAACTCTTTTAAAAAGAATATTTCAATTATTTGATTTATTTTTGTGTAAAAAAAATTCATTTGATAAATTTTTGAACTATCAAGTTGTAACAACTCAGATAATTACAAAAATTATAGAATTAACAAGCTGTCGCAACTCAATTAATCTTTTTTTAAAAAAAAGTCTTTTAATTATTCATATTTTTCATTTCAATTCCTTTTTTTTAACTTTGTTTTCTTCTTCTTGTTTTTTTTTATATCTTTTTAGCTTGACCCATTAGATTTAAGCCCACTTTTTTCAAAATAAATAAATAAATAAATAAAACTAAAAATAAAGCTAAAATCAATCGGAACCCAAAAAAAAAGTTAACAGGGATTAAAAACAACAACTTTATATTCTTACATCAAACAGTGCATATACTCATTTTCACACCTCATCTAATGTCATTCATTATACATATTTTTTTCTATCACTTTCCCTCATTCAATCACATTCCTTAAAAAGGATGTGAATAGTAGCTACACCCTTAAAGATGATTATTTTCCTAAAAACAAACAAAAGACATCAAATAGGGCTTACAAAAAAAACGAAAACAAAAAGGGTCTTTTCTTTTTGATATTTTGCAAGAACAGAGCAGGGAAAAGATGAAGGCCAACGACTACTGGCAGATCAGCGCGAGTTCGGCAATCACGAGTCATAGTGCAGTCAGCAGAGTCTGGTTCCTAGAGTGCCGACATCGGGGTACGACAAAACAGAGTCCAACGGGTTTGGATCTAAGGGCAGCGACCTGGTTCGATAGAATGACTAGTTTGCGGGCACCGCTCCAGTCTCAGGTGACGGGAACTGCGGCTGTTGAAGCAATGGTGTGGCGGTCTGGATATTAGCTGGAACAAGTCGTGCTGGTCGACTGGTCGCGGCTTGGCTGGAGCGATGCACAGTGGAATGCAGATCGACGTACACGATGGAGCAGAGGACGCAACTGGAGTGGGTCGTGCTGCGTATGGTGGTCGTTGGATATGGCGGTGTTGCGGGACTGGTCACGGTTGGGCAGTTGAACGGCTTGACTAGGTGGTTTTCGAATGGGTGTGGTGGATGGTTTGAAGTGAGTTTTGGTTATGGTGGTGGGATGAAGTGTTTTTGGGTTATTGAAGAAGATGAAGGTGAAGTGAGTGTTGTAATGGGTGGTGTTTAAAAAAGATGATGGAGTTTAGAGAAAGTTGATGGGTTTGTTCACAATAGGTGAAGATGATGGGGGTTGAATGGTTTGGTTGGATTAATGGTTATGGAAGGATGAGAATAATGGTGATGATAAACTTAGTTTAATGGTAGTTTTTAGAGGTTGGCAATGGAGATGAAGTTTAGGAGATGGTGTTGTTGGGTTTGAGATTGGCAGGGAGAATGGTTTGGACGTGATGGGGTTAAAGGGGTTATGACTACGGTAAAGGATGGCTAACGAGAATGGAATTTGTGGGGGTGAAGGTTATAGAAGAAATGTGGTTTTTTAGGAAGATGGTGAAAAGGTTGAAAATGATGGTGAGGAGCTGCTGCGTGAAAAGAAAAAACTAAGGCTAGGATATTAGTTGTAGGCTGAAGTAAAAGGTCAAGATGTTTTTCTGTGTGTGGGTTATGGGTTAATATAGGCATGGATTAGGTTAAAGAGTTTGAGTTAAAATGGGATTAGACTTAGTTTAGGATGATGTTGGAGTTTGTTTAGGATGAGTATATTTAGGATAACTAATGAGATTTAGCTAGGATGGATTTGTTTATGATGAGTTTGAGTTGTAGTAGAATGAGTCAATGAGTTAATGGGTCACGTTATGAGTTGGTGAGTTGATGGGCCAATTGAGTTGGATAATAGGTTTCTGCAGGAAAGTCTTTTTTTCTTTTTTCTTTCTTTTTTTTTCTTTTTAACCAAAAAGATAAAAATGTCCTGGATAAAATTAGGTGTTCACAGTTGTCCATTTTCACTTGTTTTGTACTAGATAAAAAGAATAAATGTAGCTTTTTATTTTATCATGATAAGGAACAAGTAAAGACATGAACTCAAATTTTGTCTGAGAGCAACAAAGAGAAATGCAAAGAGCGATGTGCTCAACAGAAAATGACAGAAAATTTAAATGATAGGAGTCAATGAACTCAAAATAAATGACATAAATTTAATGGACAGAGAGTTGATGTGCTAAAAATAAATGACAAGAGTCGATATGCTCAGAAACTTAAAATGCAATGTGTCGATGCACTCAAAAACAAAAATGCAAGGAGCTGATGCGCTCAGAAATTAAAATGCAATGAGCTGATGCGCTCAAAATGACAAGGAGTTGATGCGCTAAAAAAATGCATGGAATGATAGTGGGCTTCTGTATCCTGAAATTTAAAAAAAAATAACGGGCTACTGCGTCCCAAAGACAGTAGGCTACCGCGTCCCGAAATTTAAAAGACAGTGGACTACTGCGTCCCAAAATTTAAAAGACAATGGGCTACTACATACCAAAATTTAAAAGACAGTGGGCAACTGCATCCTGAAATTTAAAAAATAGTGGGCTACTGTGTTCTGAAATTTAAAAAATTATCTTTTTTTTCTCTCTTTTTTTTTAATAAAAGTCATTTGAACCAACGTCGACTCTGAAAAGCTTTGACCAATCAAACTCTTGTTCACGTACTTTTGCCTGTTGGACCTGATAGTCTTGATCTTACTTACCCATCATTTCTCTTTTTTTTTTTTTATATTCCTATTTGCTGCTCTTAACTCCCCTTTTGGGAAGTGAGATGATCATCTCTTGTCGTGAACTCTTGCTTGGCTGAGTCCTTGAGAGAAAAAATTTTCCCAAGTATTTAACTTTTTCCCTCATCTAATTAATTCCTAACATATCTTCTCTTTAGTCCTTCAAAAATTTTGCCACTGTATGGCCAATTGAAAGCAAACAAAGTTGCCAAAAAATTGTCCCAGTTTAAACAATTCTAATTTATTTGCCTTAACTTTTGCTTAAACTGCCTTTTCGGGTTTTCAGTCTAATGGACTCTTTTCCTTTTTTGCTTGGATACTTCTTATTTTCAGATTATCTCTTGGGATATCATTTTTCCTTTTAATTAAGTTCTTTTCGATTTGAATTGTTCATCAGAGGATTGTCATTAGATGGTCAAATCATAGTGTTGAACTCGTGTTCACCTTAACTGAAGCATTACATAACAGACAGACATGGATTCAAAAGTACAATAGAAAAGGAATTTACTAAGTGAACAATTTTCAAATTAGTCTTGAAAGTTTGACTACACAAAATGGTACATATGGAAAAAGATAAAAATAATGGTATGAGATTCAAAGCGGTGTGACTCCAATATGAATTAGTTTGATCCTAATGAAAATTTAGTTGCTCACTAGACATTATGACTAAAGATTTTCTTCTGCTAAACATCTAT
The DNA here is from genome assembly GCA_029884605.1 of Ormosia emarginata. Lineage (NCBI taxonomy): Eukaryota > Viridiplantae > Streptophyta > Magnoliopsida > Fabales > Fabaceae > Ormosia > Ormosia emarginata. The sequence continues at coordinate 20,368,694 of JAQQTP010000085.1, forward strand.
ATCAAGTCAAATTGAATTAAAGAGAAATTTGTTCTAATCTATGACTGAATTGAATAGGGCAGAAACTTGCCCTAATGACTAAAAGATTTACCTAGTGTGGTCAAATTGAGACAGAGAAAAGGAAATTTACCCCAGTCTAAGACTGAGTTGAATATGGCAGAAGCTCGTCTTAGTGTAAGGCCAAATTGAATTAAAGAAAAATTTGCCACAGTCTAGGACAGAAATGAATGGGGCAAGAGCTCGTCCTAATGACCAAAATATTTTCCCTAATGTAAGTTAAATTGAACCAAGGAAAAGAATTCCCCAGTATAGGGTTAGCTCAAACAAGGTAGAAACTTATCCCGGTGTAAGTCTCTTTTTTCTCATTTTTTTCTCTCTTTTTTTTTAAAAAAAAAGGAGTAATAAACTAAATACTTAGATGAGCGTATCATTTGTCTCAAAATTAAAGTTAACGAAAATAACCAGAGATTCTGGGTTCTTTCCCCAGTGGAGTCGTCATCTGTCGCCACCGAGATCGCGGCGGGAGCGGCAAACAAATAAATTATTAGGAGTCGCCACCAATTTTATTTAAATTAGGAAAAATTAAAAAACCTTTCTTAGAAAATGATCTTTGGAACTAGATTAGATTCGGGAGTCGGTTATGATAGGGAATGGTAAAGACTTAACCCCATAGCACCCCTAACACATCCGTCCTAAAACGGTTATCCTAAATTAGTTATGCAAAACTTAGTAATTTCATAATATATTTGTTTTACCCCTTTTATTAAAAAAATAAATAAAATAAATAATTTGTGATAATTTAAAATTTGGCTTGACGGAATAAAAGTTCTACTCCTACGTATCCTCTGGTTCAATGAAAAATTCAAATTCACGTAGTTCTTTATAAAATTCTTGTGGGTTAGTTATTTTAATTTAAAAAGAATCATCAAGTTGTCGCAACTCAAATGATTTTAAGATTAACAAGCTGTCACAACTCAGTTAATCCCTTCTAACTCTTTTAAAAAGAATATTTCAATTATTTGATTTATTTTTGTTTAAAAAAATCATTTGATAAATTTTTGAACCATCAAGTTATCACAACTCAGATGATTACAAAAACTATAAGATTAATAAGTTGTCGCAACTCAGTCAATCCTTATTTTTTTAAAAAAAATTAATTATTCATATTTTTCATTTCAGTTCTTTTTTTTTTAACTTTGTTTTCTTCTTCTTGTTTTGTTAATATCTTTTTAGCTTAGCCCATTAGATTTAAGCCCACTTTTCTAAAAAAAAAAAACTAAAACTAAAACTAAAGTTAAAATCAATCAGAACCAAAAAAAAAAAAAAATTAACAAGGATTAAAAACAAATAAAAGACATCAAATAGGGCTTACAAAAAAAAGCGAAAAAAGGGGTATTTTCTTTTTGATATTTTGCAGGAACAGAGCAAGGAGAAGATGAAGGCCAACGGCTACCGGCACATCGGCGCCAGTTCGACAGTCACAAGTCGTAGTGCAGTCGACAGCGTCTAGTGCTTGGAGTGCCAGCGTCGGGGTACGACGGAACAGAGTCCGACGGGTTTGGATCTAGGGGCAGCGACCTGGTTCGGTGAAACGACTGGTTCACAGGTGGCACTCCAGTCTCAGGCGACGGGATTTGTGGCTATCGAAGCAATGGTGTGGCGATTTGGTTACTGGCTGGAACGAGTCGTGCGGGTTGACTAGTCACGGCTTGGCTGGAGCGGCGCATGGTTGAGTGCAAATCGACGTACGCGACGAGCAGAGAACGTAACTGGAACGAGTCATGCTGCGAACGGCGGTCATTCAATATGGTGGCGCTGCGGGGCTGGTCGCGGTTGGGCAGTTGAGCAGCTTGACCAGGTGGTTTTCGGTTGGGTGTGGTGGATGGTTTGAAGTGGGTTTTGGTTATGGTGGTGGGATGGAGTGTTTTTGGGTTGTTAAAGAAGATGAAGGTGAAGTAAGTGTTGTAATGGGTAGGCGTTTAAAAAAAGATGATGGAGTTTGGAGAAGGTTGATGGGTTTGGTCACGTAGGTGAAGATAATGGGGGGTTGAATGGTTTGGTTGGATTGATGGTTATGGAAGGATGAGAATAATGGTGATGATAAACTTGGTTTAATGGTAGTTTTTAGAGGTTGGCAATGGAGATGAAGTTTAAGAGATGGTGTTGTTGGGTTTAAGATTGGCAGAGGAGAATGGTTTGGACGTGGCAGGGGTTAAAGGGGTTGTGACTCTGGTAAAGGATGGCTAACGAGAATGGAATTTGTGGGGGTGAAGGTTATGGACGAAAGGTGGTTTTTTAGGAAGATGGTGAAAAGGTTGAAAGTGATGGTGAGGAGCTTGTTGCGTGAAAAGAAAAAACTAAGGCTAGGATATTAGTTGTAGGCTGAAGTAAAAGGTTAAGGTGTTTTTCTGTGCATGGGTTATGGGTTAATATGGGTATGGATTAAGTTGAAAAGTTTGAGCTAAAGTAAGATTAGAATTAGTTTAGGATGAGTGTTAAAGTTTATTTAGGATAACTGATGGGATTTGGTTAGGAAGAGTTTGTTTATGATGAGTTTGAGTTATAGTAGAATAAGTCAATAGGTTAATGGGTCAGGTTATGGGTTGATGAGCCAATTGTGTTAGATAATGGGTTTTTGCAGAAAAGTTTTTATCTTTTTATTTTTTTTAATTTTTTTTCTTTTTAACCAAAAAGTTAAAAATGCCTCGAACAAAATTAGGTATTCACAAATAATTATACAAATATTAACTTTTTTTATTTTTTAAAATTTTTTTTATGAATGCAATATTTTTATAATAATAATAAAAACATATTAACTAAAAATAAAAAAAAATAAAGCTGTTAAGATTTAAGAGAATGGGATCGGTGTCCGAGCATATTAGAGAACTATGAGCTGGCTGTGATGGACTCGTGTTTGCTTGTGAGATTGGATGTCGTCAGACTATACTAGAAGGTGATGTGCAATCCATATACTGTTGCATCAAGGAGAATAAAAAAGACTTCTCCTACAACGAGGACTATATTGCAAGAGATTTTTTGTACTGCTTCTTGGTTTAATAGTTTTAATAATTGTTTTATTCATTGTAGTGGTAATTCAATAGCTGACTCTTCAACTAGAAATAATAATAATTCTTGGACTAGGCTAGAGAGTACATATGAGAAGGTTAATATGGACCATTAGTTTTGTGGTGTATTGATGCACCATTGATTATGAGTCTTTGATTTATTATTAAAAAAATTCAGGGATCAAGATTAAAAGTAGGTAACTTTTTTTTTTAGTTTTTTTTTTGCTTTGATACAAATTCACTATCACTCATACACCCACCACCCTATCCCAATTCGACAACGGCTGTGGAGGAGAGCATAGGGTTGGTGACAGAGGCACCTTTGGATTTGTGCTAAGACGTTTCTGACGGTGGCGACAATGGAGGAAGTCCAATAGGTTTTGATTTGTGCTTGGCTACCATGTCTGTGTCGTTGCTGTCTGTTTAGCACCACAGAACCTGCGATCCCCAACCACCAATACATCACGCGCCGCCAAACCCGCTACCATGTTGTTGATCCTGAACCTGTGATTGCATCAACCTCGTACTCCGCCGTCATGCTCCAGCCATAACCCAGTACCGGATCACCGCACAGCTGTCCACCGCACCGTCGTATGACTTTCGTCCAACCACTATTAGATCTCGCCAGACACCAAATCATCGCGACCCAAAACCCACGAGCCACTCTACCGATGAATATACACCTCTAGTTCCAACCCATAAATGTTCTCACCGAAGGCCCCGCGATGCTCGAGCAAGACTTTCAGATCTAGGCAGTAGGACGACTGGGATGTTATAACAACATCCCAAAATTTTTTATCGGGATGTCGCGTTTAGAGGGATTGTTGTCATGGTGAGTGCCGTGACGCTTTTGGGATACGTAATTTAATTTTTACCGGTGGTTTTAATTATTTTACGGATATTTGGCATTTTATAATTTTTTTGATTTTTGGGATGATTATGAAATTTTTTAGGTGAAAGGCTTTGGGATTTGGGCCCAAGTGGATGCAAAGTGAATATTTTTTACGGGTCTTGTTTTGAGCGGAGACATGGGATCTTACTAAACCCGAATCAGGAAACGATTTAAAAATTTTATTGATCTTGTGATCGTATTTAATTTATCGGGCGATAAAAAATACAAGATAAATATATTCTTTCGTCGAGTTTTAGCAGATAAAAATATAAATTAAATTGCTTAAGTCAACCTTGGTGGTTTGGATATCCACCATTGATTTAATTAACGATGGAGACTTGATCTTAATTTAATCAATCGGTGGAGATTTGATCTTAAAAGTGAATAAGATCATTTATAACCATTAGATGGAGATTAAATCAAGGATAGAGATTTGGGGACCATTTGTAACCATTAGTAGGGGTGGGGGACTAAGGATTTAAAGTTTGAATGAGAAGGCTTTAATTTTGGGGGATGAGGTGGTGGAGAAGATTAATGGGTGTGTAAAAAATATAAAAAATGATCTAAAAGCTTAAAAAAAGGGTGGCTAGAAAAGATGACAAATTATTCATGCATAAGTAAAAATGTGGTGCATCCATGCACCAAAAGTGTTGATGGTCCATATTAGTCTTTTCCTTTGTTTATTTGTCAGGCAATGTCTTCAATGATCCTAAATAGTTAAGGTCCATACATGGACCAACAATGTAAGTCGTTGATTAAATAATTTAAAAGATGAAGGGTATGGAGCCAAAATTGGATGTCTTATCTAATAAGTGAAACATTTTCTTTTCCTACATGTTCCTACGGCAATCACCAAAGGAGGAGGGTGATTCATGAATTTCTCCTAAGTCTTCTATCTATTCTCTTTCTCCTTCTCTCCTGAAGCTCAGCTAGCTCATCAAGAAATCATCCAAATGTTTTTAATTTCATCCAACTATTTATATTTATTGTTAAAATAAATCAATCAAAGTTATGGGGTTAGGGCATTTCTTCTTTCTTTTTCATGATCCATGTTTGATCCATGGTTCCTCTTAATGCTTAGTATACAAATTTTTATGTATTTTGTTTTGTGGTGTGGTGGTTGGAAAAAGAAGCAAAATAAAGAGTTTTTGAGGATCTTCAAGGTAAGAGGAGATTCGCGTGTGGTGAGAGATGGTCGTGGGTGGCAGGATTCATATAGTCATATAATAATTTATAAGTGTTTATGAGCTTTGATTAATTGTCTATGCTTAATATGCTTTGCATGAGTTTATGATTTTAATATGTGTATGCCATGATTTGATGATGGAAAGGGTCTCGGCAGGAAGGAAGAGCTACTGTTTTTGGGGGTGAACAAGAGGTTAATTTTTGATCAGAACACTTAATGGTTAATTTTTGGTAGGTGAATTTCAAGTTTAAGACACCTCAAGTTCACAAAATTAATATTTTATTGAATGATGAAAATAGATGTTTAGAAAAGGCAAGGAAAATAAATAAAGAGTTTATTTTTCAAAGAAAGTACATGAACACGCTTTGGATGGATTTTTATTAAGTAAAAAGTTTCTAAGTGTTTTACTAAACATGAGATTTAAATGAAAATAGCAATGATGATTTTAAGAATTTGCAAAGAAAGTGAAAAAGAATTTGTAAAGAAAGTGAAAATGGGCAAAGAAAGTGAAAAATGGAAATGAATAAATGATTTGATTTTCAAAAAGTCTTATGTTTTTGTAAAGGATTTTTAATGGTTTTGTTTGTGTAAAACCATATCAATTTAAAAGAAAAATATTTGATGGTTTCAATAGTAACGTTTTTTTAAAGGCTTATAATGTCTTGATTTTTATGAACAAAGTGATTTTCAAATGAAAACGAACTTGATTTAATAATTTGGAAAGAAAAGCTCTCGGCTTGAGAGAATTTTGTAAGAAAGATGCATGTTTGAACTTTAATTTATTTTGAAGAATGATTTTGGAAGTGATTTGAGAAAAATGGAGATTGTATGGCGATTTGAAAAATTACTAATGTATAACTTATTTTTGAGTTTTGAAAGTGACGTTAGAAAATGTTAAGTTTTGAAACGTTGATTTATATCAATAGAAAAGTGATTTTATGAATTATATTTTGGAAAAGGAAGTAAAGAAATGTGAAAAAAGATTTTCTTGAGTAAGAAAAATATTATTACATGAATTAAATTTATTATTTAAGAAAAGTTGAAAAAAATAAATTGAGAAATATTTTATGTAATGAAAGTGAAAAAAAGTTATCTTAAAAATTGAAATAAGAAAATATTTCTAAGTGTTTGGAAATACAAGTAAAATATTTTTACGCGATTTTAAATATGTTGAAATATTTCGCATACGCGATGAAACGTTTAAATATTTTACTAAGAATCTATTGAAAAATTTTTTATGGAAAAATAATTATACGTGATAAAATAAAAAACTTGATTTGAAAATTTTAATTTATAATATTTATTTATTTATATCTAAATATTATATATAAATATTTTTACGCGATCGTTGAAAAAATAAAAAAATAATTTATTCATAAATTACGATATTTTGAAAACGTAACAAAAACGTAGTCGTAATAGTAATTTTTCCCGAAAGTGTTTTATGTGAAAATGTGATACATTTGTTAAAAATACAAGATAATTTGGTACAATTTATATGCATTAGAAAGAGATGCCTGTGATTGGATTTGAATTAAAATACATATGCATGAAAATGAAAAGATGGGGCATATGATACATTGAATATGAAATGAAAATGAAAAGATTTGGCCTTTCTGGGGATGGACTTGACCGATATATTCGTGCATTGTATATGGCCCTTATTTAATAAGGTCTATGATGGATGGGGGTCGGTAGCGGCGGGGATATATAGTACCATGCAAATCATTGCAACGCATTTAATGATACTCGACAAGAACACGATTCTTTTCAACAATTGGAAGATTGTTTTTGCTAAAACGTCGACAATCGATGATTAAGTATTCTCCTCGAAATGTGAAAATATATATTTTTATTTAATATATATCATATCGCATGATATAATAATTGAGGGATATTGGATAATGATGATAATGATAATCATGTTGATGGCATTTTATGACTTTGATAATAAGATGATAATGATAATGATTAACGTATATTTTATTATTTTAAAATAATTTTTTTATTAAATGAACCCATGTTGATAAAACTTGTTAAAAAAATAATAGAAGGATCGAGTTATTTATGTAATAGTTATTTATCGGGGACTCGAAGGTGTGTAGTGTTGACAAAGAATAGATGTAGAACTAATTATTACAAAATATAATTAAATTTAGTTTGTTATTTATAATATTGTTAGTTTTTAATTTTTTGTAAGAATCTTATATTGTTAAATAAAATTGTAGTATGTGATGTTAAAGTTTATTTTATTTATATTTATTTTATAATTTTTAAAATTTTATTTCAAAAGTAAGAAATACCCATATTTTCATGAATCAAACATTTTATAAATTGAGATCATAAATGGAGTCGGAAATGTGATACCTGCTAAATAAGCGTGACGATGTCGCGAGGGTGTTGTCAAGACTATGGGATGCGGTGGTGGCTGGTGGCTTGGGGAAGATTTGGTTAGGTGAAAGGCTTTGGGATTTGGTGGATGCTTTTGGGTTTGAGCCCAATTGGCCATCCCTACTACTTGTTGAAGTGATGGAAATAAACTTTTAAAAATTATAAATTTTGTTTTTGTTATAAAAGCATAATTTTTGCAAGTATTTTGCAAAAAGTTCCCTGACATGTTTGTTTTGTTCTAAGAGTATATGGGTCTTACCCCTATTTGATTCTCCATTCCTATAATCGCATCTTTTGAATAAATTTCACCATGCCAAAATTATTAAGTTTGTATGCTTGTATTTGTTTTTGGCCTTTTTTAATATATACCTTCTTGATATATTTCGTGAATTATTATTTATTAATTGAGATTAAAAAGTTAAAAATATATTAATAAGATCATTTTTTATAAATAATTGAATAAACTTACAAATTTTAATTAATAATATTTATTTATATATTTTAATTTATTTTATAATTTATTCATTTACTTCTTTTTATGATTTTCTTTTTACATTGTTATTATCAACTATTGTTATAAAGCCTAATTTTTGCAAGTATTTTGCAAAAAGTTCCCTGACATGTTTGTTTTGTTCTAAGAGTATATTACCGTTGCATCATTTCACCATGCCAAAATTATTACTTGTATTTGTTTATTTTTTTTAAATATATCTTGATATATTTGAATTATATTTATTTAATTATATTAATTATGATAAATAATATTTATAATTAAAACTGTTGTCATTACTTTTTTTTTTCAAATTATACTATTTATTATTATATTTTTTATATTAATAAAATATATTATATATTTTTTTATAAAATTTTATAAATTGAAAATTTTATTGTATAAATATTTTTAATTAAAATATATAAAATTTTTAATTTGCATAATTATTTGTAAAAAATATAAAAATTAATAAAATTTTAATTAGTATTATTTTAATTAATATTATTTATATAATTATATAATTTAAAAAAATAAATAATATAACATTAAAAAAAAAAAAGTGATAACGACGGTCAATGGCGATAGCTGAAAACAGTGGTCAACAGCAGTAACAGACGGTGGCAGACGATAATAAATAACAATAATATAGTAGTGTGTAAAATATATATATATATATATAAACTAAAAGAAAAAGAAACCTGTAAAAAAAAAACTTGTATTACATATAAAATAAATGGTATATCATACAGTAGGATGTATGTTAACAACGGCCTTTGTTTATGCTTGTGCAAGGTCTATTTCTTTTTATAAAAATTTCGAAATACAGTCAAACTTTGCATAATCATGTCTTTTTTTTTTTTCGTGCTTTGTTTTGCTTCAACGAGTTCATCTGTTCATGGATTATTCCGCAAGTGTCTGATTTGTGTGAAATTAGCACTTACTTTTCGGTGAGCATGGGTTATTTGAAAAGTTATTTGCACAAAAAGATGGATTTTTTTTTTTTGGTATCGTTGAGTTTAGGTGGTGACTCTGTTGGGTTGGGCGCCTGCTGAGATGCAATTTGTAGCTACTGGGGCCGGTGGTGCGTCTGGCTGCGATGGAGAAAGCTTCTGGTGATGGGTTCAGCAGCTCCGAGGGGCTCATAATGGTGGTTTTGAAGATGGTTCTGCCTTTTGGGTTTGGGGTACTTTAGTGGGTACTGGGTGCGATGGAGTTTAGGGATGGTTTGCCGCAATTTCTGTGCTGCTCTGTTTGAGATGGTACTCAGGTGGAGTCTGGCTATAAGTTTTGCTGCAGGTTCAGAAGCACAAAGGAGATGGTGATTGAACCTTAAAAGGCTATTTTTGGATGTTTAGTGAGTGATGGAATAGAATAGAATAGAATAAGATGAGATGAGATGAGATAGAATGGGATAAAATGAGAAAAAAATATCATTTTATTGTTTAAATATTTTAGAATGGAATGGAATAAAGTTACTATTCTATTATTTGGGAAATGAATGATTTTTGGTGAGATGAAATAATATTTATACTAAAAAAGATGATTCTATCCTATACCCTCCAAATTAAGAGAGAAGAAAATTGATGATTTCTGGTGAAATAGGATTGAATTCATCCCACTCATTCTCATTCTATCTCATCTTTTTTTAACATAACCAAACAATAGAACTTGACTCTATTCTATTCCATTCTCTTCTATTCCACTCAATACCACCAATTCAAACGAAACTTAAGAGGTGAAGAACGAGGGACAGAAACAATATACTTAGGGACTAAAATGTAATATACTTATGTATTTGGATTCAAATATAATAAATAATGTTAAATAAAAAAATTATTAAAAAACATTAAACGGTAAGTGACCTACTATAGGAAATGATTTGCTGGAAGGTCCAAAGTTTTTCAGGACCATTGTCCATTATAGAATCTTTATTTGTCATTTGTTAAGATCTAATTTTAGTATGGAATGAATTTACTTTAAAGATAAAAAGAAATTATAAATTATTTAAGTCATATATAATTATTTGGTTAAAAACTCAATGGTTATTATAACTAGAGCATAAATTTAAAGTCAGTGTATTAAAATAGTCTTTACTTAAAAACTATAAACAAACGCATAATTAAAATTAAAATTATATTAACATTTCAGCCTTACTACAAATAAGTAATTAATCAAGAAGGCTAATATATTGGAAAGAGGTGAAAAAAAAAAAGGAATTTGGGACTGTTTAGAGATTCAGATATTCACGCACATATAATAATTTAAACTGGTTAAAAATTCAATCCTTATTAGTTACTAGAGCATAAATTTAAAGTTTGGATATTGAAAGACTCTTTATTTAATTAAAAAAGTAAAAACTATGAATAAAGTTTACAAACACATAATTATATGCATATGTTACCTATTAACATCTCACCCATAAATAAGTAAAATTAACCAAGAAGGCTAATATATTGGAAAGTAGTAAAAAAACCAAGGGAGGTGGGACTGTGAGAGATTGATTCAGATATAACCAAACAGAAGAGAAGGAGAAGATAAACAACTTCAAAAATCCACAACTTTGAAAAGTTGAAAAAGCAGAGCATAGAATCAGAGTTGCCACTTCTCATTACCCATTTGACTTGACAACCACCTCCACCACAAACCACCGCCAGAATGGAGGAGGATCCACCGATTTACCACCTCCCACACGACACACTTCACAAGATCTTCTCCTCCCTCCCACTCCGCCAGGTCATCATTTGCCGCTCCCTCTCCAAGTTCTTCCACCACCTCCTCACCACCCCTGCCTTTATCCACCTCCTCTCCACCACCCACCCTCCCCTCCACCTCCTCGCCCTCCGCCTCCCCCATCACCGCCTCCACAACCACCACCACCACTACCACCACCACAACCCTCACCCTTCCTCCCTCCATCTCTTCGACCCCTCCCTCAACCTCTGGCTCCACTTCCCCCTCGACTTCCTCCCCTTCCACTCCCCCCTCCCCGTCGCTTCCTCCCTCGGCCTCCTTTACCTCTGGGCCGAGTCCCCCAACTCGCTCGAGTCACTCAACTCTTCCAACTCGCCCGAGTCAACCCAGTCAAAGTCACTTATCGCCTGCAACCCCTTAACTCGCCAATTCCGCGTCCTCCCCCACCTCGGCTCCGCTTGGTCCCGCCACGGCTCCGTCCTCGTCGACTCGGTTAACTCGTCGAACCGAGTCATGGTCCTCACCGAACTCGCCGCCTTCTATTTTTCCGGTGACACCGTCAACCACTGGCTCAAATTCTCGTCCAACCTCCCCTCCAAGCCACGCAGCCCCATCCTCGTCGGAGACTCCGCCTTCGCCCTCTGCGACGTCGGCTCCCCGTGGCGCAGCCAGTGGAAGCTCTTCCACTGCGACCTCGCCGGAGCCTCGGCGCAGCCGGCGAGGTCTCAGAGGTGGAGCCGGTTGGAGCGGCACGAGTGGGGCGACGTGTTCGACATCCTGAAGCGGCCGCGGCTGGTGCGGGGCACCGGGAACCGGATCCTGATGGTCGGAGGGTTGAAGTCGTCGTTCTCGCTGAACTCGCCATGCTCGACGATCCTGATCCTGCGGCTTGATCTCGATTCGATGGAGTGGGACGAGGCCGGGAGGATGTCGCCGGAGTTTTTCCAGTGTTTCCAGGAGTCTAGCAAGTTCAAGGTGTTCGGTGGTGGCGATAGGGTTTGCTTCTCGGCGAAGCGGATCGGCAAATTGGTGCTGTGGGACCGGTGTAATGGCGGGAGAGGAGGAGGAGAGTGGCGGTGGATCGATAACTTGCCTGGAAATTGCGATGGGATGTACCGGGGATTCGTGTTCGAAGGGAGGCTCAATGCTTTGCCTTGAATTGATTTTGTGATCTTTGCTTACAGCTATGGAAGAGTTCAAAATTGGAGATTGGTAATGGTATGTTAATGAATATTGTTTGCTTTCTAAAAAAAAAATTGTGAACTGTGTTGTAATTGTATCATTAATTTTTCAATGCAATTTTCAAACTGATTTGTAGAATCTTATATTGAGGAGTCAGCACAGCAACATTGACCTGCTATAAATTCTCCATTAATATGTTGTTCTTCTTTCGTATTCATTTTGTTGTTTCCTTTCGAAATCTTTGTAGGTTTTGCTTTGATAGATTAGACATGTATTGATCCCTATTGAATTGAAACACTAGACTCTGTATCCATAATAAATGAATGCTTTAAAAGATTTTAACTCAAATAGTGAACAAGGGCTGGTAGACGTGTAGGGTCTTTGTAGTTCCAATCACTGTTAAGTGTAAAGCCATTGGATTTCTGTGGGTTTCTGCAGAAAAAGTGTTGATGGGATGGGGCTCTGGTACAAATCCTGAGCTAATCTGGTCGTGGCGGAGAAGAGGTGAGTTTTTGTGAGGAAGAGTTTGTATGGCTAGACTTACTCTACTTGATATGCCCAATTTAGCATTTTTGTGTCGTAATCTAGTGAACTTAGCAAGACCTATCTGTGGTACTTGTGAAAGTTTCTTTGACCCTTCAAGTTAACTATGGATTTGATTTATTTATCATATCATATTGGATTCGGAATAGCATATCCTTGATGTGAGTCTTATAATTGATTGATTCTTGGGTAGAATGACCCAGTCACCCAAATAAAAGACAACCTTTCTACCCCTCGTTCCAAACCCTCCTTTTGCACTTAAAAATTGCCAATTCTAAAATTATTTGCTAGCCTACAATGGAATTAGGATAGATAGCTTCTTCCTAAAATGAAAGCATGACTGCGATAGGCACTTTATTTCTCTCTTACTTTAATTTTTCACGTTTACAATTACTGAAGGAAAAGGATTGGCCCCAGTAATAGCTCAATTATAGGACTAGATAGTGCCATGAAAATTTTTTCGTTCAAATATTAGACACCAAGAGTTTTCAGCTCCTGTACAATAGAAGTATGAATTGATGTTACAGAGTCTATTTTTCCATCTCCTGAATTTCAGCACAAAGGATTTGAAGTTTTGGCATAAGATATAAAAGAATCAGTGAAAGGTTTGTATGAATTTGTAGAAAAAATGAAGTAGGAATCAATTTGGTCTTTGTGGCTATATGTTTGCATAGGTGTGATGCATAAGACAGGGATTAGCTGTTGTAATCATATAATGAAGCAGAGAGGAGCAAAAATAACAAAGTTTCCTAATTTTCTTTGATTTAATGTGTTTCTCTTCAACTTTACTTCTTCAAACTTCAAAGGTGTAGCTGGTTATGCAGAGTAAACAATATTCCTAACAGTAGAGGCTTGAATTGGGTTTAGCTTCTTGGATATAAGCTGCTATGATATGTGGAGAAATTTCAACTTTAGTCTTTAACATGTGATAATAAGATGCTATGGCATGAATCATATATTGAACTTACCTTATATTGTGTCACTGTCTAATATCTATGCAAGGATTTTTTTCTTGTTTAAGTGCATAGTGCGGTCCTAACTCCTATGCTTGTTTCTGCTTCCATATTGATAAGTGATAACTTTGCTGCCCTAACCTCTGCATCACTCTTTTTGTGGAATCATCTGAAACATAAATGAAAAATGTGTAAAAGTGAATATCTTGGTAAATGAAAGACAATAGATGGATGCTCTATTTGTTATGAACATATGAAATAGCTGTAGTATCCTTTTTGAAGCTAAACCTTTGGGTCTGATTTTATTCAATTTCTTTTTTTTTTTCACCTGGAAAGTATCACCAAGATTAAGTGTAGAAGAGACACCCGCAATATTGAGGAGAAGGATGGTGTATCAAATATGCTTTTGTATCTACACCAAAGCAATTGTTCTCAAATTTATATGTAGATGTTTAGGTACGGAGACTGGGAGTAAGCATCCCCGCCCTCCCCCAAAAAAAACCAAAGGCTGGACTATTCTGAATCTGTCTAGCAGCATCTGGGTAGAGAGGTGTCAAGTTGTCATTTGTTTTGTTTGCACTAATAAAGTGTGATTTGAGATAGAGCTATGTGGTATTTAAATGTGTGATAGGATTATGGTATTAATCCATTATTTTCTTTAAATATGTAATGGAGCAAAGAGAAAAAGACAGTTGTTTGTCTCTTACATGTGGAATAAACTTCTGCATTTAATTCTCTCATTTGTTCCTTCCTTATTATGTTTTTATTTTTAATCCCTGAAATTAGTATCTGAGCTCTGGCCTATGGAAACATAAATCATCTACTTATCTTTGCCTACAGCCTCAGAGGAAGCATAACTCTTAATAATCTCATAATGTAACTGGTTTTATACTTGGTGGCTGCTAAATTATGTTGGGTCCTCCACTTCCAAAATTAGTTATGGGGTTGAGCTAAGAGCCTAAGATTTCCCATGAATTATTAGAAGATCTGACCTCAGTCCCACTGAGCTTACTGGTGTGAACTTCAACTTAAATGCACTGAGTATGGAGAAAGGTGCTTAGCAATTTGGTCACTAATTTGGTGATGGCAAACAAGTTTCCAAGTTAGATCACTGTAATATAAGGTAACATTTCAGAACAGCTTTAACAGTTTTATAAAACAGTTAAGGAGGAGAGCAATGTCAAAATTATCATCTTTATTCTATGTTTCGCTTAAGTAATCAATTTATTCTTTCAATATGGCATAATCTTGTAGCTCAAGTTTTGTAGTTGTATAGTAGCTAGTTGCCCATAAACTAGCTATTATACAGCTATGCTTCCTTGTTGAGGGGTAAGGGAGCAGAACAGAAACATAAGCTGGAAGGTTACCAGTAAGAGGGGCTACTCATACTCCTCAGAAGCACCTCCCTAACAAATCAGCATTTCTTGCAACTTGCAAGGCTGGGATTGCTACTGGCAATTTATTTCAAAATTAGGAGGCAGGTTACTACTTTTCATCTTTCCAACTTTAGGGTTTAGTTTGTTTGTTATGCACATTGAAGGATGTAAAACACCATGTGTGTATGTTTCCTTGCACTATTATCATAGACACATCAAAGCGTTTATGTAAAAAATAAAATAAAAAATCTGTATTAATTGGGTGATTTATACCTACATTGTTTTTTTATAAAAATATTATGCTTTCTTCTAATGAAATTAAAATTCATTAGAAGATCTATACTATATTGTCTAATTATAATGGTATTTTTTTTTCAATTGCAGAAAAAAAAAAAGACAGAGGATCATGATGCCATGGGGTTTCTCACCTATAACTATTAGTAGATAACTATATTAAAGGACATCATTTTTTTAATGTACTGATGGAAACTGATGTTTATAAAGCTGTGAGGAGTTTGTGTAGAATTTGAGCTGTTAGGAAAAGAGTTGGGTCAGGCCTAATTGTTATGTGGTAGCTTACCAAGAAGATTGTGAGTAGTGTGTAAGAAATTTTATTGTATAATTTAGGGACCTACTGATCACAGACCATGACAAATGCACTACAGGCATCTTTTCACTCTGAAGCTCCCAAGTTCCTTTTGAAATTATATTCTGTTTCCATATATCTTTGTTCCAAAATTTTAGCCTTTTGGTATATTGACCGTTTGATCTTAGTCTAGTTGTTTCGGTGTGTTTCTGTTTACCGGAATCAAAATTCTTTACGTTTATAGACTATGTTAAAAGATATATAATAAAATCATTTATGCTGTGTATAAAAAAAAAATCATTTATGCTAATATAAATTTAGGTCAAACCTCCAGTGTTGTAACTTGTAATTAAATATTTGTCACATATCAATATAGTTTTCAATTCTAACAATTTCAAAGCTAATTTTTTGTACGCTAAGAACCATCTTTTGGGCCATGATCAGCCATTTTGCTATATAACAAAAGGGAAAACGGCTTAATGATAACTTGGTCGCCGTATCAACTTTAAGACAACTATAATGTTTCATAGTACTAACCACTCTTCTATAACAAAACAAACTTAGATTGATCCACCTACACAGTGATGCACAGTTAAAATATATTAAAATTGCACAGATGCGTGTGACCCAACTTCACTTTCCTCCTTCCTTAATACGAGTAGTTTCATTCCAACCTTCTAGTTATATAAAATAAAGTTATTATAGATCACTTGGAAAGTGAATAATAGATATTTTTTTTTATCTGATATATATATATATATATATATATATATATTTGAATGTATATAAATATTATAAGTTAAAATTTATAAATTTTTTTATATATAATTATTCATCAAAAAATCAGACTAAATTTATTAACGAATCTAAATGTTATTCATTAAATTTAATATTTTAATTTTATTTATTTATTTTAATAATAAATTAATAATTAATTTATACTTAGTTTATTATTATTCATCTCAAAATTATTCATATTAAAATTCTCCAGTACATAATTAATGTTCTTGCAGCAATAATAATGCATACCTGTGAATATGTGATGCGTCATCATCTTGACAGAGCTACGTAACCAGTGCCTCAGTTCTGATAAAGTACACGCGTTTTTAAAAGTTTCTAAATTCGTAATTTAAATGCTGACCTCCAAAATTTTCTGTAAGTATCTAGTCCATAGCCAACAGCCATTTTCTTGATTAGGACAAGGAGTTCATGATTGCGGTATTATTATTATTATTATCTTGATTCTCATTTACACAATGAGTCATGGTGGCCCCCCATAGGCCCCATTTTATTAGTTTTTAGATAACAACACACATGACACACCCATCCCTCCCCTCACTGCTTACACCCTCCCCTCACTGGTGCACTGAATCCCTCCAAAGAAAGGCCAATCTGTGGACCAGTAACGGTTGGTCTACCTGTACAATATATTAAAAAACCACTACCAAGTATAAAACTACTTGCAAATTTTCAATTCTATATTCATTTGACACTTCTATGGGGCCCCGGATGGATTATGTTCTACTAATGAATTCCATTACAATTGAACAATAACAATGCTTCTAACCATGCATTCCAAGTGCTTTCACTAAAGAAGATAAACTATAATTAGTGTTCAGTTATTATTATCAGGGTTTCGAGTATTATTCACTTCATTACATTGAATTAGAGCCATTAAAATATGATAGTCTTGGAGCATGTGTAGATAATTAGTATTAAAAGTACTTGAACGACAAGTATTTTGGAAGAATTACTTTGGAATAATGAGTCTAAAGTTTAAAAAGAATAATGCTAAGTATTTATATACACACTTATACACATATTATTTTATATTTATATAATTTTAATTATTTAATTATAAATAGATTCATTAAAATTTCTACACATATATACGCTAATTCTATCACTCATATTGATATGAAATTATGTGTACTATAGGAATGTATAAGAAGCATTATTCAATTAAAAGTATTCATAAAAAACAATTTTGTAAAAGTGAGTTTTGTTTAGATAATATTAACTGAAATTATATTTTAATGTGAAATCATTAATTGAACACTAGGATTAGTCCATGACTCTATTCAAAAGTTTATGAGAAGTATATTACAAAAAGAAGAAAAAGGGAAGAAAATTAATGAGAGGTAGATGTACTAAGCGTTATTAAGAGACTGCTCTTTCGATGGTTTTTCTTCAACGATATACTAGTGACCCAGTTCAACCAATCTTTTTGTTTTTTGTTTGTTTTTTTTTTTTTTACGGTAGTTCAACCAATCTATCGTTGTAGCTAAAAATTCCCAAGGCTATACATCAGAAAATCTGTTGGACGTGATATGCAACCTGTGTTTCTTTTAACTTAGGGAAATCACATTGTATGACGACTTTGAAAATTACTTATATTTTGTAAGTAGTATGTTAAATTTTTATAGAATCATAATGCACATATTAAAAGAATTATGGCCATCTAAGTAGATGCAAATAGATTATATACTTCATGACACAAAAGTGATTCCTATTGCAATTTGAAAGTAATATACTTGTAAATTTGTTCATGCGCTCTGACTTCGCATTTGTTGATGCTATTGAAATGATAAGATGCAAACAATTCATACAAAAGGAGTTTCCCCCCTTTCTTTCCTTATTACTTTTTTTCTTCTTTTTCAACGTTAAGGTCAATATCAAGCTTACCACACATAGTGCAATAAGAGACTTTTATGTGATTAAAATCTCTCAAACATATATAACAGAGGCTAAAATTCACGATTGGTGATAAGGCGATTCAATGAGAGGTTGAATTTTGCAATCATGACCCCAACTTTGCAATGAACCATTTTTTTAAAAAAATCTTACTGTTCTTTAAGAGGAGTTATATTATATTTATAATCCTAAATATTCTTATCAAAATCTAATCTAATATATATTTTGTCTTTTACAAAAAGTGTTCTGATGTATATTTAGAGGGTGCCTGAATTGACACGTATGTAGTGATTTCTTCCTCCTTGCACAATTGTCGCCTTCGAGACAGGAGGGTTGGGTACTTGCAAAGGGATTCCAACGCTCAAGTCATGCAATACATAAGAAAGGGATTCACTGTAGGATTGCTCGTTACCTAGTTGAGATGGTCTAGCCTGATACTTATAAAGCGTTTGCAAAGTCCTCATGTGCTCTGCGTGGCGCAGGTACGTTGAGATCCTGGCCTGATAGGGGGTGCCTCCCTCCACATCATCCAGGCAGATCCCTAGAATATCGAGATTGTCGCATTAGTGGCCAACTACTATAGCAGGCAGTCATGGTCCCCACACTCTAAAGGTCACGATTGATAGTAATCAGCCTAAGCGTAGACCTAAGGAATACTGTTTAGGGCCTACGACCGATGCCTGCGTCCGAACGGCCTAACCGGGGTGCTTATTCCAGAGTCTGATGGTGCGCATGCCGAGTTTATCCTTTCGGGCAGGATCCTAAGTCACGGTCCAGATCAGTTGCCTCCATCTTGGCGCTTAAGTGAAACAATTAAGTGTCAAGATATTAGACTTTGGACGGGATCCGTTACACTACAGAAATATGTAAAGGCCTACGTCCGTTGTCTTGAGAGTACCTCCAGGGTTGGCATATACTACTATCACGTCATCTAAGGTATGTCCTTTGCTCCTGTACATGGTTCCGCAGGGTCTTTTGTCTTTTTTTCATGCTTTACAGGGATACGGGGCTCCCTTGGAAAACTATTACTCTGACTTTATTGGGAATTAAAGGTCCCTTTTGAAAGAGACATTAATTTTATGATGTTTTCCATTTACACGCTTCTCCTTCGTTCAATCAGAATCGATGAGCATTAAAGGGTAGCTTACCTCATACAATTGGTACGTTGCTTTTTGATCCAATCGGAATGCTTAGCTTCTCCTATAAAAGGGGAGCATTTTCACTGAAGCTGATACTTCTTCTGTTGCATTCCTCTTGCTCTGCAACTTTGCTTTAAGAGAGTGTTTTTGCGTTTCGTTCATGTCCTAAGAGGGTTCTGCCCACTGTAAGAGTCATATTCTTGTTTTTTCCAAAATGTCTGAAGTTGCTTTGCCACTCTACAAATGTCCCTTTTAAAGGGCAGTTTACTTTCCCAACGTAATTACAGAGGATGGCTTACTTCCCTAACGTACCCTGATTGCTTGTTTGATATTTGTCGTTACTGGGGAGGTCTGAGTCGTCTGCTATGTTGGACGGGGGTCTTCGGGGCTTGGATACTCGCTCTCCTTATTTTTTCTCGAGGATGTAATAGGTGCTTCGCCCTGAACAAGTCCTTGGGTAAACATGAGGGACTATTGAAGCTGCTCTGTGCTTTGAAGTCATTTGGGGCCATCGTGAGTCCAGCTAAGGCTCCGATGAAACGATCTCTTTCATGAGAGGTTGCGTCCTGTCCAGCGAAGGAGGATGCATCCTGGCTTTTATTGTTGGAGGCAATGCATAAGATTTGACGTCCCGGGTTCTTGATTCTGGTTTGCCGAGGTTTGCCAAAGCCAATCCACTTTTTCAAGAGCCCGGTGCGGATTCTGGGAAGCCGTGTTGGCGGCAGCGACTCTTCGTACCGCGAGAAAAATATGGATGCAACATGGCCCGAGATGCCGTTGACAATGATGTCGGTTCTTTCCTCCGGGATCCTTTTTCTTTATAGATTTCGTGTCTCTATACTTTTTTTCCTTCTCTTTTTTATGTAAGATAATGTATGGAATGAGAATAAGATTCTTAAATAAAAATTCTTATATTTGTATCTTCTTTTCTTCTTTTCCTTCTTTCTTTCCGCTACATGAAGTTTTTATATTTGACCGAGGTGAGTCCAATGCTTACTCAGGGGTAGCGCTATTTCTTCCCATCTATCCGGGGTCCTTTACGTTGACCGGAGTAAGTAAAACGTTTATACCGTCATACCCCCAGTGCTTTATCTTGAAAAGTCAAAGTGACAAGTTCTAAATCCTTAGTCCGAGGTATTTGCACCGGGAAAAGTTATATTTTCAGAGTTAATCGTTGACTTCTCCTTAGTGATCGTCGTCCGAATTGGGACTTTGAAACAGAAAGGCTTACCCCGGTTTATGACGGGGTACAGAGTAAACGTCTAAACTTATTCTTTGAAAACTGCGCGCTTTTGAATTGTTACGCAACCGTCTCTTCAACTGCAAAATCGTCTTTTCAACTGCCTCTACAACTGTGAGGGTCATATGACACGTTTTGAGCGGATAGAAGTGCATGGTGCTTCACGTGCCATGATGAGCACCTTTTTTTCAAATTTGTGCTATAAGGACGAGAATGCCTCCTAATCGTTTAGCTTTTATAAGTAGGGGTTGGGGGCTCGTCATTCACCTTTTATTGTTTCTGAGTTTTTTCCGGAGGATTCGTGCGGCAGAGAGGTGGTTGTAAGTATTCTCTGTTTGTTTCAAGTTTTCGTTCAACTCGTCTAGATCTTTTCACAAGATAAGCTTCTTCTAACTTTTTCTCTTTTCTCAATTTCTTCCTTTTGGTATTGGGTTGTGTTTTTCCTTTTTGCGAAGTAACGCTAGGATATTTGAGTTTCTTGTGATGGCTCGCCCTCTGGGAACTCCATCTCTGCAGCGCCATGCACGGCGGATGTGTCCTTCTAAATTCAAAATTTTGGAGGGAAGGGAGACCGATATACGGGTGCGAATCTTTCCATTTGCCCTTTTTTGTGTCTAAATCTTCATTTAACCTGATTCTGACAATTGTTCACCGGCCTCTTTTGATGTTCTCAAGGTTTTTATGGCAAAGGGCAGAAAATGGGCTAAGGCCAGATTGCCTACTTCTGAGGGTCGCATTTTGGCTGAAGATGATCCAATTCGGATCCATCGTGGCCTGGGGCTAGTATACCCATAGGTAGGGGATGATGTTTGGAAACATCTCTCCAATTTTTCTTCCGAGACTATTCTTAGGGAGTCGATAGATTATATACACTTGACGGACGAGAAGAAAATGGACAATGAGTTCCTGACTGTATGCTCAGAATAGAACGAGAGAGTGTGCTCCAGTCAGGAGGCGGGCTCACACCTCAAGTTTTTGTATGAGCCCCTTTTTTGTGAAGCTAGGGCTCTGGCTTCCATTCTCAGAGTTCTAGATGGCTATTCTCTATACTCTTTCTGCAGCCTCGACCCAGATTCATCCCAACAACTGGGGTTATATTATAGCCTTCGAGAGGTTTTGTCAAATAATGGGGCTAAGGTATTTAGTCAACACCTTCTTCTACTTTTATACCAGGTTAAGTCCTCAAAGTTTTGCAAAGTAGAAGAATTTGCTCACCATTCGGTCCAGAAGTGGTTGTAAGTCCTTTGATGTCTTTCAGGATAACTTCAAAGGATTCAAGACTAGGTTTTTCAAGAATATGGCGGCAGAGGGATTCCATACTTTTTTCCTGAAAGCTGATGGAGAGCCAAGGTTTCCCTTGTATTGGACACCGGATGCTTGGAGTGCTTCGACCATGCCTCTGGAGAAAGAAAAGGACGAACTTAACCCGGATGAGCTTAAGACAGTTGACTTCATATCCCGGTATGCCGAGGAAAACGAGAATATCAATATCAGAGATGTCCTTGATACCCCTGGTGATGACCTTCTCTTTGCTTTATTAGGTGGGAAGTAGGGTACCATGGATTACTTTGAGTTGTGTTTATGGGATTGTTTTTGTTGCCTGCATAATTTAATTCTTTGCTTTCTAATTTGCTCGTCTTATTTTGTTTCAGTGAGCTATATGGCGTCAGAACTTTCTGTTGCAGCTTTGCATGCTTTAAGGGCGAGGAGAAAGGGGACAGAGTCTCCGAGTGCCCCTTCCGCTACTGCCCCGACACTTTCTGACTGTGATGTCATTATTGAGGAGATCTCTGATGACCTAGGGTCTCCTTCTCAAAATCCTCAATCGAGGAAAAGGAAAGCTACTGAGGACTCCTCCGACCAGGGTAAGAGGGTGGCTCCAGATGTCGGTTCCGAGGATAGGGTAGGTCTCTTGCCTATCATTGCGAGAAATTCTGACCCCAGGCCATTTATCGACGAGCATTTTATGAATGGTGAAGTAATGAGGCACATATCTCGATGGGAATTGGCTCAAACTCTGACTGAACTACAGGCTTTGGCACTCCGCGCTACTACCGATGTCTGCTATATCGAGATGACCGTTGAGAAAATCGATAGGAAAGCGTCAGCTGATCTTAAGAGGAAGGATAAAAAGGTTAATGAGGCCGCATAGAGGCTTAACACCGCTCTCAAACTTAATGAAGATGCACACGCCCGGATTACTAATTTAGAGAGGGCGTTAGTCGAAGCTTCAGATAAGAAGATGCTTAAATCAGGCAAAATTGAGGCCGAGGAGGCCAATGCTGCCCTCTATACTCGTGTAGTTCAGTTGGAGAAGGATGTGGATGAGCTGGACATGATTTCTGAAAAATTAGAGGGGAGCAGTTCCAGAATGTCGTGGCTCAGATCCAGCACTTCAATCCTGATGTCGCCCTCGCCTTATAGAATATTAGTGTTAAGAAAGTCTTCCATGATAGATAGCTTATTTTTGTGAAAGACCTTCCTCAGGCCGGTTCCAGGAATGCTTTGAGAGCTGTCCAGGCTCCGGCAAGTGGCGAGCTGAAGCCTGAGTTCCTCTTCTTTTTGCCCTCTAAGAGGTTTTTAATATTTTGTAAAGACAGTTACCCCGTTGGTTGGGGTTTTAAATTTGTGCACTTCTATTTCTTGTTCGTTTGTCTGCTTATTTGTTTTCCGTGATCCATTTTGGGTCCAATGTCCATTATGGTATCTATCGTAACCATACCATGGACTTAGGAAACTTCTTGGTAAAAATATGGGAACCATGGTCCGAGGTTCCATACCCACAACACCGGGTATGTGACATCCATCTGGACTTAGGTATAAATAACACCTTAGCCTATGATCCAACACCCATAATGACGAGTACATTGGAAATATGGACTTAGGTAAGAATAAACACCTTAGTGCATGATCTAACGTCTATAGTATTAAACTTCTGGAGTATTTGAAACTTAGGCATAAAAAATAACGCCTTAGCTTAGGATTTAATGTCCCAAAGGCTTGGCACTTCCGAATCCTTTTGCCTTAGGCATGTGTTGTTTTTAAACCTTACCCAGGGTCCTGTGTTTATTCGACATGGTCCCACCTAGCTTAAGTATAATGGTGGACCGCAGATCATTAGACCCGTAGTGCCACTTATCTTCTGGTTGGTACCACGTATCGAGGTTGGGTGTTGACCCTATAACTTACTACCAAAACTTGGTGTGTTATGTCTCTTATCAGATTTTTGACTTCTTATGAAAAATAGTATCTGGGTAACTCTTTTTCATTAATAAAAGTTAGAGGACAGAGGTCTATACTGCGTCGAATCAAACATTAGTTCACTAAGAGACTAGGTCGTTATGGGTATCTAGCTATAGTATCTCCTAAGTTTGTATGTGTTCCAACAGTTCTTGATCTCCTTTCCCGTTAGCATTTCTAGCGTGTAAGCTCCATTGCCGGTGCTGGTGACGATGTGGTAGGGGTCTTCCCAGTTCGGGGCTAATTTCTTTTGGGAAACATTTTTTCCACCGATGTTCACTCTACAGAGCACTAAGTCTCCTGATTGAAAACTCTTTGGGACCACCTTCTTGTTATATCTCGCCGATGTCATTTGTTTCAGAGCTACATCACGGATATGTGTCACGTGTCTCCTTTCTTCTATTAGGTCCAGGTCTTCACGGATTAAACCAGAATTGCTATCCGGTGAAAACTACTGATGGCGCCAACTTGGTTCCCCAATTTCTATCAGGATCATGGCTTCGTATCCATAGGTGAGTTTGAAAGGAGTCTCATCTATGGTGGAATGAGGGGTAGTTCGGTAGGTCCAGAGGACGTGATCAAGCTACTCGGCCTAATTTCCTTTAGCTTAATCTAGTCTTCTTTTGATTCCCCAGACAATAATTCTATTAGCGGCTTTGACTTGTCCGTTTGTCCTGGGATTTTTTACGGAACTGCGGTGGTATTTTATTTTTAAGCTGGCCAGAAGCTCTTCAAAGCCCTTGTCCTTGAATTGTGTTCCGTTGTCCGTTATGACGGACTCCCGAACTCTGAACCTGGTGATGATCTGGTGCCAAGTGAACTTTTGGACTCAGGCAGAAGTGATGGTGGCTAAGGCTTCTGCCTCGATTCACTTTATAAAGTAATCCACTGCGACTACCAAGTATTTCAGCTGACCTAGGGCTTGGGGAAATGGACCTAAGATGTCCATCCCCCATCTGTAAAACGGCCAGGGCACGGACACTGTGGACAATTCTTCTGGGGGGGCTTGGTAGTGATCTGAGTGGTGCTGGTACTTATCATAAATACGGATGTGTGCATGAGAATCAACTTTCATCGTTGGCCAGTAGTATCTTGCCCTTAGTACTTTTAGGGCTAAGGCTTTGCCCCCCAAGTGGTGCCCGCAACTTCCTTCGTGGATTTAGGCTAGAACATAGTCTGCTTCCCTTGGGGTGAGACATTTGAGGAAGGGAGATGAGAGACCACATCAGTATAGGCGACTGTCATAGATAGTGTACCTCACTGCTGTCTTGATTAGTCTTGAAGCTTCTTTGGGGTCTGATGGCACGACTCTGGACTACAAGTACTCCATGATGGGTGTGATCTAAGATGGTCCTTCTTCTTCTACTTGAAGCACAGCGCAATCCATGATAGAGGGCTGAGAAAAGTTCTCTTGGATTACTAATCGGTTGTTGTCAGGGCTTTTGGTGTTAGTAAGCTTGGATAGAAGGTCCGCTCTGAAGTTCTACTCCCTTGGGATGTGCATAACTTTGGTTTCTTCGAAGCCTTTTAGGAGTTCTCGGACTTTAGCCAAGTATTTCTGGAAAAGTGGCTCCTTAGCTTGGTACTCACCTTAGATTTAGGAGGTTGCCAATTGCAAATCGCTACAAAGTGTGATCCTAGTTGCCCCTATGTCCTTTGCCATAGTTAATCTGGCAATACATGCTTCGTATTCAGCTTGGTTATTCGAGGTAGGGAACTCGAACTTCAAGGAATGCTCCAGTGTCAATCCTTCTGAATTTTTTCAGAATTACTCTGGTCCTGCATCTCTTGGGGTTTGAGGATTTGTCAACAAAGATGGTCCAAAAGATTTTTTTTGGGTCACTTGGATCCGTAGTGAGTTCTACTAAGAAATTAGACAACACTTGACCTTTTGTTGTGAGTCATGGTTCATAAGCGATCACAAACTCAGAGTTCAATTGACCAGACAATCATCCTTCCTGCTAAGTCTGGTTTATGTAATACATGACGGATAAGCCAGTCCGTCCTTACTACCACAGGGTAGTACTAGAAGTACTGCCACAGTCTTCTTGCCGTGGTAATTAGGGCGAAAGCAACCTTCTCGACTTTTTGATACCGGAGTTCTGGTCCTTGCAAGACCTTACTCATGAAATAGACTGGCTTTTGTCCTTCGTCCATCTCCCGAATTAACATCAAGCTTATAACCTCTTCATGAACTGAGAAGTACATGTAGAGCGTCTCTATGGGGTCCGGCCTTATCAAAATAGGAAGGGAGGACAGAAGCTCTTTTAAAGATGAAAAGACATCCTCGCATTCCGGAGTCCATTCGAATTTCTTCCCTCTTTTTGAGTAGTTTGAAGAGGGGAAGAGATTTATAGGCCGCTCTAGGAAGGAACTGTGTGAGGGCTGCTACCCTTCCCGTCAGTTATTGTACTTCCTTAACACACCGAGGGTTCCTCATGTCTAGTACAGCCTGATACTTATCAGGATTGGCTTCGATTCCAAGGTGGGTTAACATAAACCCCAAAACTTTTTCAGCATAGACCCCAAAGGTGCACTTTTCTGGGTTTAGCCTTATATTATGCTTCCGGACTTGTGCAAACACTTCATCGAGGTCTGTCATGTGTGATACACCCTGTGGGTTCTTCATTATCATGTCATCGACGTAGACTTCTAGCATCTTCCTCACTTGGTTCTTGAAAACTCTGTTCATCATCCTTTGATATGTGGCTCCTACATTTTTCAATCATAAGGGCATAACCCTATAGCAGTAGCTTGTCCTGTCAGTGATGAAGGCAGTTTTTTCTTCATCTCCAGGGTACATCGGAATCTGGTTATACCCAGAGTAGACATCCATGAATGATGGCCACTTGAAGCCTAAAGAACTGTCAACTAATTTGTCCACATTGGGAAGTGAATATGAATCTTTTGGGTAAGCTTTGTTTAAATATGTGTAATCCATGCATATTCTCCACTTCCTATTGGGTTTTTTCACCAAGACCACATTGGACAACCATGTGGTATAAGTAATTTTCCTGATGAACCCGCAACTTAGCAATTCCTTTACCTGCTCCTCGATGGCCTGCTGTCTTTCAAGGCTGACCTTCCTTTTCTTTTGAGTGATCGACTTCATATCCTTGCTGATGGACAAGCGATGGCAGATGAAGGAGGGGTCGAGTCCCGGCATGTCAAACGACATCTAGGCAAATAGGTCCTTATTTTTCAATAATAACTTAATCAATTGTTGTTTTTCGTCCTCTTCCAACTGAGCTCCAATCTTGGTAACCTGATCTGGCCTGGCTCCAAGTTGGAGTAGTTGCAGCTCATCTTCTGGCTGGGGTCTGATGCCACGAAGTTCCTCTCTAGCATCCAGCTTGGTCATCAGTATGTTGACCTGATCCAGGACTGGGCCGAGGGTAACATATTTTTCTCTTTCCGGTGCCTTGCAGATTTTCAAACTTTCGTTATAACATTTCCTGGACGCGACTTGGTCGCCCTTTACAGTAACAACCTCGCTGTGTTTGTTTGGGAATTTCATGACAAGGTGGGTGGTGGATACCACGGCACCAAGAGCATTTAGAGAGGGATAACCAAGGATGATATTGTAAGCCGAAGGGCAGTCTACGACCAAGAACTTCACCTTGATTGTTCTGAAAATCTTAGAGGAACCTAGGGTCAAATGGGTTTCGTAATACCTAACCGGGGTGATCTTCTCACCAGTGAAGCTTGTGAGCTCCCTGTCATAGGGGATCAGATTTGACCGTGGGAGCTCTAACTTCTGGCAGAGATCCAGGAACATAATATCTGTTAAGCTTCCCTGGTCCACAAAGATTCAGTTGACTTCGGCATTGAAGATTATCCCGGAGATGGCAAGCGGATCGTCATAGTCTGAGATGATTCTGCCGTAGTCCTTATCCGAAAAGGTAATATAAGGTGTCTTTCTTTCCACAGTGTTGTATTTGGGTTTGGCATGGGAAACGCTGAGCATCGTTATCCTTAATGCTTTCTTCTGAGCTCCATTTGATGGTCCTCCTCCAACGAATCCTCCTACAATGGTGTTGATCATTTTGTTTGGTTTGAGACGGCGATCGTTATTGTCATGGGGTGGAGAATCCTGGCCCCTTTCCTGTCGGTTGTTGTTATCACGGCGTGTTGGAGTCCGGGATCTTCTCCTCGGACTTCGGTTTCTTCTTCTGTGATGGAGAGATGGGCTTTGCTATTTATCGTCTCTTCTTTTGCCACGGTGCTCATTATTCCGGGCATAGAGGATGTATTGTTGTAGCCGTTCGACCTTGATAAAGAACTCAATGGCGTCGTATAATTGATAGCAGTCTTCGGTGTCATGGTCATAACCTTTATGTCATTCACAGTGCTTAGAGTGATCTTTCTGCTTGTGCTTCTTGATAGTGGGCGGCCTCCGGATGTTCTGAAATTCAGTCTACACGACCTCCCTTTGAATTGTTTTTTGAGGGGTATTCAAAGCAGTGTAATCGAAATACCTTCTCTGGCGTGGGCTACCTTTGGGATGTCGGGACCTTAAGAAATCGTGATTAGGCTTTTGATGAGTATGCTCATCTTTATCCCATCTCCTCTGGTCCTCCGTTGCTTTCTTGGGGTTGATGTACTTTTAGGATCATTTCTGGAATTCCCCTAGATTTTCTGGTTTATTTTTTACCAGAGATGCAAAAAACTCAGAACCCACTCGGAGGCCGCTCCTGGCATAATGAAGGGCTATCTTGTCGTCAAAGTTTTCTGCATTAGCACATGCCGCCATGAACCTCCTTACGTAATCATGGAGGGGCTCATCCCGTCCCTGGCGAACCTTGGCTAGGGACTCAATGGACTTGGGTTATTCCTTACTTGTGGTGTATTGGAGTAGGAACCGTTGTTTCAGATCTGACTAATCTACGACGAACCTCTGTGGTAGGCCGGAGAACCACTTGAGGGCTCGCTTTCTTAGGGAGAAAGGGAAACCACAACACAACAACTCCATGGATCCTCTGTGAAAACACATGGACTGTTCAAAAGCATTCACATGTTCTTGGGGGTCCGTGGATCCATCGTAGATCTCCAAGTTGGCTGGGAACTTGAAGTTTCTGGGGACGCGGTATTCCATCAATTGATCCTAGAAAGGGTGTTCCTGGATGTCGCAGTTCAAGTTATTGTTCACAACGTTTGACATCATGAAGAACCCTCCTTTGGTTGTTTTTCGCATTACGTCGTTCATCACGATGGTTCGATCTGAGTTGGTTTTCTTACATAGCCTGTTGCATGTCCTCCAGTCTTTGGTACTGTTTGTTTAATATAGTCATGTGTTATTGCAGCATGTCCTGAAACTGACGTTGGGACACCTGAGCTTGGTTCTCGCGCTCAGAACGGGACGCGAAACCGTTAGCCTCACCGTTTAGGGTTCCCAGGTGCTGATGCGCTAGAATCCTGTGTTTTTGGACGTTGGGGTTGCCCCATTGGCTTTAGATTCTAAGTCTATCTCTTTCAAAGACCCTGTGTGATGGATTAGGATTCTCATCAGATATCGAAGTGGAGTGCCCATCATGTTGGTGCTCTGCGTTGAGTGTCTAGTTTCTCTTAGCGGAGGCTTCATTAGCAGGTGGTGGGATGAGGTGAAGGGGGCGTTGCGCAGAAGGAATCTGCCTATAGTTAGCAAAAGTTTGCGCAACGTCTCTCCTTGAGTTTTGTCTTATACTCACTATTTTTGGGTGGGATTAAAAGTTTAACGTTTTCTACAGACAACACCAATGTTCTGATGTATATCCAGAGGGTGCCTGAATTGACACATATGCAGTGGTTTCCTCCTTCTTGCACAACTATCACCTTCGAGATAGGGGGTTGGGTACCTGCAAAGGGACTCCAATGCTCAAGTCAGGCAATGCACAAGAAAGGGATTCATTGTAGGATTGGTCGTTACCTGGTTTAAATGGTCTAGCCTAATACTTATAGAGCGTTTGCAGAGTCCTTATGAGCTCTGCGTGGCGCAGGTACGTTGAGATCGTGGCCTGACGGGGGTGCCTCCTCCCATGATCGTTCAGGTAAGTCCTGACGGGGGGTGCTTCCCTCCACGATAGTCCAGGCAGATCCTTAGAATATCGGGGTTGTCGTATTAGTGGCCAACCACTGTAGCAGATAGTTGACTACCATTTTTTTTTCTTTTTTAGGAAGTATGATATGATTGTCATGGACTTATTAAACCAATGAATGATGGCAGAGTAAGGAGTAATTTTACTTCTGAGACGTATCTAAATTGGGAAGTATGTTTAGTGATATGACTATCAGAAACCTATTCGTAGTAAAACCAATTAAGGATGACAGAGTAAGGAGTAAATTTTGGAAACAATTTATTACTCTTGAGACGCATCTTAGTTGAGCAAATAATTATTTTGTGTAGAAGTAACAAATGGATTCTTGGATCTTAGTATAAATTGTCTTCTTTCTTAAAAATCACAAGCTTGGATATGAATGTTGATATGATAGATTGAGAATGATAGAAATATGCCTTGTGAGATTTTGAGCCTATTGATGAATGGATTGAATATCTGTACCATTCTCTTCTTTCTTGTGTGATTTTCACTCATGGAATTGTTACTCTAGAACTTGCTTTGATTCTTTTTTAGGCTATATTTTCACATGCATACATTAATATGATTGAGGCATTTTGAAATAGCTACTTTGACCAAATAACCATCCTTGTATATTTTCCATTGTGTAACCCTTTTGAACTTATTTGACCATTCCTTGTTTTTAACTCATTTCGTACCTTCAAAAAAAAAGAAAAAAAAATATGTTTTTACCCAACCTTAGGGAATAAGAGAGCATTGACCATGTTCTTGAACAAGTGTAGGGGTGTGTGTGCAAAATGATCAAAAAAAATTTTTTTTACCACCGTTGCAATCAAAGGATTATCAGAATAAAGGTGGATGCTTGGAAACAACAGGAAGAAAGGGGGAATGTTCAAATCTAACAATGAATTCAATTCACCAATTTGGGATTGATCTTCAACAAAACATTAGTCAAATATTGGTGATTGTCCTTTATGATGAATGTTCTCAAACATTTTCTTCACTCTAGTTGTACCATAATGTTCTTTTATTCTCTTTGGTATTTATCTTTTCATATCCATATTATTCTTTCTCCTTTACCATGACCCCATTACAACCTTGAATAAAGTCCTCTTGATTTTTATATGCATGTGTTTTGAGTAATGGAGAAGTAGAAGATAAGCAAGCTTATGGCAGTGCAATTGTTCATGAGTTGAATAGAGTGAAACACTTACCTTTTAAACACTTGAGAGACTGAGAGTGAATTCTGTGAGGATCTATCATTCTTGATTCATTCTTTTCAACTAAAGTTTCTTTGCTTGTTGGTTTGAGATGTGAAGAAATGTTACCTCATTAATGCTTTGATCCCTTGAATTTCTTGTTACTTTTCTTGCTTCATTAAGTCTTTTAGAGTTTTTAGCTTTTGAGTCTGTGTCATTTTTTTTTGTCTCCTAACTTTGGTCTTATGTGTTTTGCCCAGGAGTGCAAAAAGCTAAGTGTAGGGGAATTTGATAATCATATATTTTATACATTAATAAACCCTCATTTTGTTACTTAGTCATTTTTTTCAGCATTATTTGAGTCTTACACTGTTTCTGTATTTTGGTCATATCTTGAGATCTAGATGTCTAGAAAATATGAATTTTACCTTGTAGGAAAATTGAGAGAAAGCTCTACAACTTTGATGAAGAGCTCAAAGTCTCAATCAGACATCTAGTGGAACTAATTGGGCTTGGAAGACAGAACACGAGTTTTGTATCTGGAACCTGAACAGTGTAAAGTAATCAGAGTATAACTCGGGCTGTAAGAATTATCTTGGGCTGAAATTTTGACATTTGAAAGTTAAGACTCAGATCTACAACTTTCATGAGAACACAAGAGCTCATTCGGACAGCTTGGAGGTGATATTGGGTTTGGAAGTCAAAATAGAGGTGCTGAAACTGGGCCTGAACAGTCTTCAGTAATTGGGTCATATCTCGGGCTGTAAGAATGATCTTGGGCTGAAATTTGGACATCTGAAAGTTAAGATCCAGATCTACAACTTTCATGAAGATGACTTTTCTATTTGATGACGGAATCCATGACTTAAGCAATGAATGATTTCAGAGACAAGAAATCTCAATGATTTTTCACTCTTATCCTCACCATTTGACATTTTTCACTCATTCATCCACTTATCCACCTACTCTTAATCAGCTTCCTTGTCATTTTGTATCCCTAATCCTCTATAAAAGGCACCATTGGCTGACTATTTGGGGGCACTTGGTGTTAGGCTTAGTTTTTTGAAGTTGTGGTTATGCTTGTTTATTGTTTTCCTTTGTTGTAATTTTTTCTTATTCTAAATTGAAGTCATGTTCATCTTTCTCTTCTTCTCTCTTTCTTTCTTCCTATCCATGAGTAACTAAATCTTCATATTGCTTGGGTGAAAGGGTGAAGCTCTTGGTAATGAAATAAGGTTAGATTATTTTATTTCTTGTGCTTAAATGATTTTTTATCAATTGGACATTATATGTGTTATATTTTATTTCCAATCAATTTAGAAACCTTCTTTGTATAATGGAGATATTGATTTATTGTAGACAATAGAATTGGCACAGTAAATGCTTGAACTCATTTACAAATGTTGGTAGATAATTAAAGGAATCATAATATGATTGCATATATAATTGAACTTTGAATGTTATATTTTTCGATTGGAACATCCGTTGTGTGTGGATTTCAATTAAGTTATAAAGAGAAATAATCTTACCTTTAATTTATTACTAAGAGTAGATCTCTTAACCCAAGTAAGTTCTTAAATTCATTTGTGAACTTCTTTTATTACTTTTGGTATTGTGACAAATCTTTTTCTTACCTCAATTAATTTTTCTTCAGTAGTCATAGTCTCCACACTCTAAAGGTCACGATTGGTAATAATCAGGCTATGCGCAGACCTAAAGAGTACTGTTTAGGGCCTACAACTGATGCCTACGTCCAGACGATCTAACCAGTGTGCTTATTTCAGAGTCTGATGGTGTACATGCTGAGTTTATCTTTTTGAACAAAATTCTAAACCACAGTCCAGAACAAAAAAATTTTAAAAATAAGATCAGTTAGAAAATATAATATAATTATTTTTATTCTACTATGATATATATATATATATATATTAAAAACTAAACTGTGTTAAAAATAATTATAATGACTAAGTTACCTATTTATTTATATTAAATATACTATTTTATTTATTTATTTTTCACTTTTTTCCTTATGGCTTCGTCATCTTCAACCTCTAATAAATTAATCCCTAGTGCTAGCTGCTCATCATCAAACAGCTTCTTTTCGGCTTTCTCAATGCTACCATTACTTAATTAGCGTGATGACGATAATTGATGAAGGAAAAAATTTAGGTTTATTTATTTATGTTTATTATATTTATTTTATTAATTAAATTATAATATATGTGTATTTAAAAAAATTAAAAGAGAAAATATTAATGAATAGATTAAATTTAGTTTTAATTCAAGTTGGAGGAAAGTCATTTAATTTCTTTTAATATTATAACATGTGTTTATTTTATTAAATTAATAGAATTAAAATAAGTGAGTTATAATACATGACATGATATTAAAGGCACTTTGAAGACTTTCTTTCAATTTAGGTTGGAATTAAGTTTTGTCCTTAATGAATACATATCATATCTTGATTAATAAAATAGATGTAATGAATATAAAGAAATAGACTTAAGTTTTATTCATTGATAAATAGTTAAATTAAAGTGTTGTTCTTTATCGTTTAATTTATATTTATTTTAAATTAAATTATTATAATTTTTTTAAATTAATTCTCACACTTATATAAAAATTTAAAATAATTCTTATTGTTAATTTTGTCTTTATTAGACATTTTATGGAGACAAAAAAATTTAAAAAAATATTTATTAGACAAATGAGTAATTATTTAAAAGAAATAAGCACATATTAAAATTAAAAAAAAAAATAATCTTATTTAATATTTTATAAGAAAAATAAGTATATAAATAAGTTCATATTAAATAAAGAAACACTTATTTTATTAACTAACTAATGACATTATAACGATGTCATAATATAAGTTAATGACAAATATTATTTTAAATTTTTGTATAAATATGAAGAGTGATTTTAAAAATTAAAAATAAATATAAATTATAAAAATTAAAACTTTAATTTATCCGTGATAAAATGATAATGTGTCTCGAAGCCTTCAGGAGTGAGAGTGCAGCCTATTAGCTAGTCGGTATGTAGATAGAGTGCCAAACCCAAGCATAATAATGCAAAAAATTATACCTTCAATATGGGGATTTCCAATTGTTTTTTATTTGTTGCAACTAGATTGAGAGTATTTTCCAACTCTTTTTCAAATTAGTGAACATGAAATGAATCAAATTCTGCACAGGAATCTATAGATATCTATTAAGTACAGCACTTTATCATCTTGAAAAAATGGTCTCCAAAGTGACAACAAGATATGTAGTGTCAAAGAAAAGGACAGTTGAAACAGAACCTTTCTCCACTTAAAAAGGCTAAAGGCAACGCACTTGTTTTGACAAAACTAAGACTGTGTTTGAATTTTACTTTGTGCACATTAATTAATATCAAGTACATTATTTCATATTTGTGTGAAATATCAAAATTATAGTATAAATATAAAAAAAAATGAGATTAACTCTAATTAAATCATAAAAATTATAAATACAAAATGATATACATGTAAAGTGTGTATGTGTGACATTATTCACGATGAAATAGAACAGAAGGAATATAGTAGAGTGGAATTTGACATGGCATAGAACTGAGTTTTTATGAATGTAAGTTATTGCACACGGGAACTGCAAAATATGTTCTTATGTTATGGCAGATATTCAATGTAGAAGTTTAGAGAAACTGCAAGCGCTGAGTTATTACTTTAAAAGAAAAATGCTACACATTTGTCAATATTTATATCTTCTACCCGCAAAGTTGCTCATAATTATAAATTATGCAATAAAATTAAGCAATACATCACTCTGATCAATAGAAACATTGGAAAAAAAAAGTACAACAAACAAGTGTTAGGAAGGGGAAGTCTAAAATATTAGGGATCAATGGACTTAAAGAGGAGCAACAACAATGAATTAAACATCATGTTTTAATCTAAAACTTTAAAGTATTGAATTTATGAGTCTAACTACTTATAAAATACTAACTTTGTTCATTTTTAAATAATGTGGAGTTTGAAATTCACATTTGAATTTTTAACAACCTGCCCATCAAGTGCAAATCTATACACAAGGGTACCATACACAAAAGATATTTATTATCGAGTAGAGTAACGGATCAATAGTATTGTCCCAAAGTTGACTCTTTTCTCTAATAGTGACATCAAATTATGAAAACATTAACAATCATGATAAAGATTTTCTATTAAACTGAACTAACAATTCTAATACCACTTGTCAAAAAGAGGAGAAACCAAAATACCGTAGAGATCTAAAGCCAATAGACTTAAAGTGGAACAACAACAACGAGTCAGATATCATTTCTTAACCCCAAAACCTTAAGATATTAAATTTATGGGTCTAACTACTTATAAAGTCTTTAATTTGTTCATTCTTAAATAATAAACTTGAAACTCACACCTAAATTTCCAATAATAAAAAACCAGTTTCAACAAAAGTTAAAGTAAGTTTTCAACAAAAATAAATAAATGCATTATAAAATAATTATACTTCAATGGTGCTAGGCCAAAGTTTCAAATACATTGATGGGTTGGGATGAGTTTAGCTTGACCTGAACCTAATCTAATATTTTGATCGGATCATTTTTCTAAACTCGAATTTAATATGATCATGACTCGATAATAACCGAACTCAAATCAGGCCAACTTGATATATAAACATAATATATAAATTTGAACATTTTATATAAATAAGTTATAAAATTATAAAAATGAGAAATTAAAAGTAAGATATATTTTATAATATATATTTAAAAAAAAATATTATCATGTTATATAAAAATTATTAATTTAAATAAAAAAATCTTACTATTTATAATTAATTGTAAAAAATTAATTTAAAATATCAAGTCAAGACAATTCAAATTCAAAACATAACTCAAACTTGATCAAAACACGATAAATTTAATTTCTAAAACTTAAACTATTTCCAATTAACTTTGGGATAAGTCAATTTAGTTGAAACGACAATGGTAGTGCACAAAGGGATGGAAATTTAAACACAGATTTAAGTATATGTAAAATCATTATTAATTAAAATTTATAATTTTTTATATACAATTATTTATAAAAAATAATTTTATTAAATTTTTGTATAAATTTAAATATTATTAATTAAATTTAATTTTTTAATATTAATTATTAAATTATTTTAATAATAAATTAATAATTAACTTATACTTAATTCATTCATTAACTATCCTAAAAGTGATTCATAGACATTCCCTCTTTTTAAGTTCTTATTGATACATCAAATGTAAAAGAGCATACCAAATGTCAAATGTTATAAAACATATATCTTACTTTTAAAATATATCTTACTTTTAATTTCTCATTTTTATAATTTTATAACTTATTTATACAAAATGTTATAAAACCATTGTCGTTTAAGTTTTCAGTTTTATTCACAGACAAAACTACAAGGATAGAGTAGCCCAAAAATAAAAAACATAAAAATCACAAGGATAGTGTTATGTATATTCCTGCTTGCACTTCTATTTTTATTCTGCTCTGACAGAGCTACACGATTGGCCCTTGTGTACCTTTTCAATAATAACATATTTGGTTGACCTTATTGCTTCAAAAGAAGACGTACTGTTTTGACTTTTGTGTTCTCTTACATTTGATATTTGGTATGTTCCTTTACACTTGATGTATCAATAAGGACTTAAAAAGAAGGAATGCCTATGAATCACTTTTAGGATAGTTTATGAATAAATTAAGTATAAATTAATTATTAATTTATTATTAAAATAAATTAATAATTAAGATTAAAAAATAAAATTTAATTAATAATATTTAAATTTATACAAAAATTTAATAATATTATTTTTTATAAATAATTATATATAAAAAATTATAAATTTTAATTAATAATTTTTTACATATATTTAAATCTGTGTATAAATATTATCAAATAAAAATAATAATTCATTGATAAACATAAACAAATTGAGTCTGATAGCCTTCTCCCTTAAAAAGTATTGTTGTGTTCACGTCATCACATGTTGCTCAACTGTATCAGCATGCAACCCATTTGCTTGGTTGTAGAAAAGACCATGTTATATAAACAATATTTAATGAAAATTAAAAAAATGATAATTATGTAGAATTATTAAATTAAATGTGAATTTTTGAAAAAAAAAAATTGATGTGGCATTACAAAAATTTAAAAGTAAATTTATTGGTATTAATAACGTGTTTTGTTTTTTAATTAGTAAACTCGCATATGGCTTTATGCAACAGAAATGTCACCTAGAGTTAAGTAGAAGTGACTAAAGCATTACATATTTACATGTCGATCATGGCAAACCAATTTTTTTTATTACGTTCATATGGTGTTTGATTAATTTATATGTATTTTGATTAATTTATTTCTTTAGTCTAATCAAAATTAAGACATTTACATTGAGAATAAGAGATTCATAAAAAAAAATTATTATTTAATTCTAAAAAATTAAATTGGGATACCTAAGATTTGAAAAAAAACATTATATTTATTTTTAACCTGTGTCATTTTTCTATGAGGAAATTAAAAAAAAAAAACAAAAGAGATAGAGAAATAATGTGTATTATCAAGCTTAAAAATGAATTTTCATCGAGTACTCGTCGGATGTACAGCAAGATGAACTAGCCTAGCTTTTGGAAGTTTCTGAGTTTCTCAATTCAAGTATTTGATAGATTTTGTTGCTAGAAGTCAGTATCATATTTTCATTTATTTTTCTTTCATTGTTATTTATTGGACTAGATAATCAAAAAGAAAAATATGCATAAATATGATTGATGTCTTTTTTTTTTAATTAATTACTTTGACTAAATAGTCAACCTTGCATTATTTCTATTTGATTAACTCTTTAAACTTATTTACTTATTTTTTATCTTAACTCATTATCTATTTGATATAAAAAATCATAATTTTATTTTATTTTAAGAAATGAAAGAATATTAATTCATTTTGATTAAAAGAGCTCTTTTACTTGAGAATAATTAATAGTTTAAGTGTGACCCTTATCTTATTGATCAGATGTTAAATAAATTGATAAGTTATGCATTTTACTGTTTTTTAATGAGTATTCAGGATAAAATCAAATTACTATTAACCTATATGATTAAGAGAAAATTACTTTTACCTACCTGTATAATATTTATGCTTTCAGAAAGATGTCGTTTGGTGTGTACAATGCCCTGGCCAGAATAGTTGCTTGACCCGAACTATTTGATTTTGGCATATATATGAGGTGGAATGGTAAAATTTACGTGTCATCTATTTTCCAAAAGTACTATCGTACTGCCTTCAGGCTTAGTCATATATTCAATCAAAACAACTTTGTCAGTCTCAAAACGCTGCCAATTAATAGTTTATGATACTTCTTTTGAATATCAATATCATCAGTCAATGTTACGGTTAACGGCGGTGATGGACCTGACAGTAGCAGCTGTAAGCTAGGAAAGAGAACAGTAGATATTCCTTTTGGGAAGAGAATGGAGGAAAAAACAAAACAAAAAAAGATCAGACTTCTTTTTTGCCACGTCGCTTAAGATTCACTCGTTCTCAATCCTAAACTTTCGTGTAATTGTTTCTGCAAAAATCAGAAGAGAAAATGGACATGAGAGACAGATGGCAAAAAACATTATTTGACTGCCTCTTTCGTGTGGGATGTTTCTCCTACTCGATTCTTGATATGGGCAACGAAATTCAACAGAGTTTTGAATGAAGATTTCTCTTCCATCACTAATCCCACTCTCAATTGCAAAATTTCATTTTTTGGGTTTACTGAAAAAAGCTTGTCCCTCTTTTTTGTTGATGATGGACGATGCAGAGGTAGAATGCAAAAAGGACCCCGAAAGAGAAGGAGATGGGAGCGGTT